>CM070638.1:11483675-12025714 GCA_036346255.1 Ampelocalamus luodianensis
TCATCGATCCGAAGGACTAGATGCTCTGGTAGCCGAGGTGGTGGCGACTCTATGTCAACTTGAGATGTATTTCCCTCCGTCATTTTCGATATCATGGTCCATCTCATTGTTCATCTTGTGAAAGAGATAAAGATATGCGGTCTGTGTTCCTCGTCATATGTACCCATTCGAGAGGTATATGGGAATTCTAAAGTCCTACGTGCGGAATCGATCTCGACCGAGGGCGACATCATCGAAGGTTATGCAACCGAAGAGGTCATTGAGTTCTGCGTCGACTACATGGCTCGGGTGGAACCGATAGGTGTGCCTCTATCTCGTCATGAGGGAATTTGGATGGTATCGGGACCATCGGAGTAAATCAATCACTCCCGATCCGGATACGTGCGCTCAAGTCCATTTCACGGTCTTGCAACACATGACCCAAGTGTTCCGTACATCGGCGAGCACAAAGACATGGTGCATGCGAGAATCCGACCGGTCGGAGGTTTGGATCACGAGAAACAACCGTCGGTTCAACGAATGGGTAAAGGTGCGAATCATAAGCGGGAGGTCATCAAGTGATGATACTGTTGCTATGGTTGGCAAAGGGCCACAATTTACAATTGTCACATGGCAAGGATCGACATAAATGGGTACACATTTTATCTGACGGCTCGGGATAGGAAGAGCCGATCCGAGCAGCGGTGTCCGCATAGATGCATTCGATGCCGATGGGTGAGGAGCTCGTACTATGGGCAAATCTGGGAGATATGGGAGCTCGACTCGTGCTTTTCAAGATCCCCTATTTGGTGCCGTTGGGCCCATCTCCCACATGTGAAGGTCGACAAATGCGGCGTCACTACCGTGGACCTCGATCGTGTCGGATACAAAGGCGAACCATTCATCTTGGCTAACCAAGTTGTTCAAGTCTTCTATGTAACCGACCGGCAAATAAGAAGCGTCACGTAGTTCTTCATGGAAAAGAAGGATTGTCGGAGTTGAGAATGTAGTGGGCGAGGAAGAATACAATCAATTTGACGAGTTGCCTCCTTTCGGAGGCGGCATCGGGCTCGAGGAAGAACCAATGAGGAAGCTAGCTATATGCGCGTCGATCATCATGAATGACTATATTTTAATTAAGAAATTACTCCATTGTAATTAATTTATTCCATAACATCATGTGTTATGAACTTGTAATATGTAAATGCGTATATTTTGATGTCAACGTGGAATTGTAATCGCTCTGTCCTTGTGGACCGTATATTTTGGTGCATTAAAAATTCATTTAATTTGGAAAATAGTCCAGTGCACCACCTTTCTAGAAACCTAAAAACTAAAATTTTATGGTAAATAGTCTAACATCTTTGCAAAAAAGCGGTATACTCATGCCTAATCCTGCGATCGTCATCTGCGAGAAGACGGCGAGTCGCCCCACCCTTCCACACCGCGACCAATGCTCGTGCCGGTGGCCATCCTCGGCAGCGCCACACCGGCCCGGTGGCGGCCTTCTTCCCCACGCCGCTGGACCATGTCGCGGCGAGCCTCGCACCGCCTGCACTCCCGGTTGGTCTTGGCCGTCTCGCACGCCGCCGGTCGGCTCGTCCTCGACTGCCGATATAGTGCTTCCCAACGTCGCGCGTCTCGCCGCCGTGTAGAGGAGGAGACCGAGCACGTGGGCGCGGCCTTGTGGTGGCCACGGCCGCGCGTTCAAGAACATGAGGCGTGCCGCATGTCTTGGGCGCGAACAAGCCCGAGGCCGGCGATGAAACAAGCCCGGGTTGCCGCGGCGGCGGTGGTTGGCGGCGGTGGTGGCGCTCGTTGTCTGCCACTTCATCGCCTCCTCTCGCTCGGCGCCACGCGCCTCCCCGCGCGTTCCTTGGACACCTTGTACAAGGCCTTGCAACTATCGTACATACATTCAAGATGTTAGAATAAATAGTAGTATGTGCGTCGTATATTGTAGATATAAAGATGTCGTCGTTAATCGTAGGTGCATAGGTCCTCCATGGGTGAGAGAGCTCGCGGCCACACGGTGGCGATGTCGGCGGCGACATCGTGAGAAAAGCGGCGATCACCGACCTCCTCGCCTCGGTCTTGGCGATCGCTCTGCATGCTCACCTTGGCGATTGGCGTACTCAAAACCATGAGACGAAGAGCGATGGGAGGTTTAATCTTGGTGAATTATTCCGTCTTATAAAGAATTAGGAGTAACTGGCACATGAGACGAAGAGACGCATGTATCGTCGGCGTGCGAGACGAAGAGACGGTTGTGCGATGGTGAAGAGACACATCGCGCGGGAGACAAAGAGGTTGGATATCACAGACGGCTCTATATGGGAACCGTCTGTGATAATAATATCACAGACGGTTATTTAATAGAGCCGTCTGTGATAGTAGCTTATCACAAACGGTTTAAAAATAAAACCGTCTGTGATACTTCTGTCTGTGATAACTTGTCCTCATCACAGACGGTTCATATTACCAACCGTCTGTGATACTTCACAGACGGTTCTTAATATGAACCGTCTGTGATATGTCCTCATCACAGACGGTTCTTTTTACCAACCGTTTGTGAAGTATCACAAACGGTTGGTAATAAGAACCGTCTGTGATGAGAACATATCACAGACGGTTCCAAAGGGAACCGTCTGTATAAGTTCAACACAGACGGCTCCTTTGGAACCGTCTGTGATGAGGTGTCTGCTATTGCCTGTTTTGTAGTAGTGTAATCTAGTCTAGATGACATCTAGACTCATTTCAAAGAAAAATTATAAAATATAAATATTGGAGAGTATGCTAGAGACTATCTATTAGAGATGTTGTCTCTAAAGATGATGTAGCATATATTAGAGATAATGTTATCTCTAACTATTGGAGATGCACTTAGTAGTTTGCTTCACAAATACACATGTTTTTTTTTTCAAGTGGTGGAGCAATCAATGGAGAGCAAAATGGAGGTGAGAGCTAGCTGTGTAATGTCCATCATCGCACCCATCCTTTTCTTATTCAGTTTCTGAATTGCGCCATGGCTAACTGCAAGTTCTTCTGGAGATTATGTTTCTCATGTGTCCAGGGAGGGAGACAGCAGGGGGCTAGCGGGAGCCATGGCTCTCCCCATGTTTCAAAAAAAAAAACAGCCTCTTCATCTTGTGTAAAATAAAACTCCAGAAATATATGTATGATCCCTCCAATTGCTTAAATGTTAAAATCTTAAAAACTGTGTTAGTTACATATGCACTAAAGACCAATCCATCTTCTTGTGTTCCCAAGAATACAACCTTTTGACTTTTATTTATCTCTCACGATCCCAAATACCCAAGGCATAAGAAAAGGAGCATCATGAATAAGTGATTATGCCATCCAGAAGTTCCAACGAACAAAACAGCGCCTCCTCTCCTCCTCCCCGTTGCAGTCGCTTCCTCCCAAAGGCGTAGCTAGCCACGGGCCACGACTCAGGCCAGCTCAGCTAATTTCGGACCCAAATCAGGATTTTTCGGGCCCAAAACAGAGGCTTGTGCCATCAGGATTTTTGAAGAGCCAAATTTACAGGATTGATACTAGTTTTCCTTCCCAAATCCCAAGAGCTGGTGAATAAAGTTATCATTGTTATGGCGATTACACCTTGGGAATTTTCTTGTACATGAGCTGTCTTGTTAGTACTGTGTAACTTGTAAGTATACAAAATACATTTGGCTATATTAGCAACTTGGCTATATTAGCAACTTCTGTCCTCCGCTCGTGGAGAGATAAATGCATTTGATTATACTAGCAAAAGTTGGAACTTCTAGAGGGCATAATCGTCTTGTCATGTGGCCATAAATGGTAAAGTGAATGGAAAAAATAGATAAATGGCACAAGATCAATGAAAAAAAATTCAAGACGGGACTTTTAATCAATGCAGTCCAAGATAAATACAAATAATAGAAATCGATTTAAAGGCGGGGCAAATGATTAAAAAAATCCCAATTTCAAATTGGTTCCGAAAATTTTGTTTTGCATGAATTTTGTCAAATATAAAAGAAATTTATGCCGAAATTTGTTTTCAAAAATTTCAGCCGATATTTTCTACCAATTTCAACCGTTTTTAGCTTCTCGGTCAATTTTTAAATTCAAAATTTGATTTGAAATTTTTGGTCAAAATTCGTCGAAAATTTCCGATTAAACCAACCCTACCTGACCCCTCGGTAAAATTTGATACCGGTTATCTTAACCCTGATAGTGGCACGGCGAGCCTGGTGTCTTTAATCCTCTTGATGAAACCTTCGGGCAGATAGCTTACTAGGTTGTCATCATCTCCGCGGCTACCGCTGAAGAAGCTCGTGTTGCGGTCCTTGTCACTAGGGAAATGCACCACCCACCGGAACCTTTGCTCGCTTGCCTCCATCCCGGTCGATCGCCAGCTCGGCCGTCTGTTCGCTGAACAGCGTGCCGCCCCCCGTGTTTGGGTAACTGGCCAAAACCTGACCGAAAATCGAGATACTCGGTTCTACTGGCTACCCCAGTAAAATTCAAAACTGGCAAAAAAAATCTGTTTTGGATGATTTTTACCCAATATAAAAGAAATTTGTAACCATGTCTAAACATGTGTGTGCATGCGACCTGGTGGTTATAGTGTAGTGAACTTAGAAGGCAGGGTTTGAATCCATGAAACTGCACTATTTTTTAGCCTTTTCCGTTTTAATTTCCGACGGCAACCGCGCGATCCTGCTCAACGACGCCGGCGCGTGGTTCGTCGATGCGACGGCCGACGTTGTGCTCGACATGCCGCTGCTGGAGCCGAAGCCTGAGGCGATGGGCCTGCAGCCCTGCAACTCAGCGGCGCCATGCACCACTTCGTGGCTGATGGGCGCGCCACCTGCAACTTCTTGCTCGCGTGGGGCTAGGCCACCCGCAGCGCTGCCATCGACCCCGTCCCGGTGCATGAATAGGCGTCCCACGACCCGTCGCGCGTCGAGTTTAAGCTTCCTCACGACGACGAGTTCAAGGCGGACAGAAAGGGCGTACGTACACGATGATGAGGTGGTGGTACACAAGGCACACTACAGCCGGGACTTCATCTCTAAGCTCAAATTGCAGGCATCGGTGGGCGCGACCCGGACCCGGCCGTACAGCGCATTGCAGTGCGTGGTAGCGCACCTGTGGCGATGCATGACGAAGGCGCGCGGCCACCAGCGTGTGCATCGCCGTCGACGGGCGAGCTCGGACGTGACCGCCAGTGCCGCAGGGATACACCGACAATGTCTTGCTCTGGACGTGGCCGACCACCACCGCGCGCGAGCTGGTGGATAGGCCGCTGCGGCATGCCACTGAGCTCATCAACCGGGAGGTGGCCCGGATCAACGACGGCTACTTCAAGTCGTTCGTCGACTTCGCGAACTCCGGGGCGGACTTCGCGATCTCCGGGGCGGACTTCGCGAGCTCCGGGGCGGTGGAGTAGGAACGGCTGTTGGCGATCGCCGACGCGGTGGAGATGTCGCTGAGCCCGAACGTCGTGGTCGACAGCTTGCTGCAAATCCCGTTCTACGTCCTGGACTTGGGCAGCGGTCGGCCGTTCCTTTTCATGCTCAGTAACCTGTTGGAAATTTTTCCTACGGACGCACATTTTCGTGGGGAAGACGATGAACTCAGAGAGATGACGACGCTGCCACTGCTAAGCGGCCAGCAGCCACCGATGCAACTCATGCGATCAACTGCAGCTTTTCTATTTTGCTTCTCCTTTTATTTATACTAAAAAAGGGACTTAACTACATGCAAAAAATGTGGCTAGTAACTCCACCTATTAACACAATAATAACAGTTGCATGTATGGCATTACTTCTATCGTGGACACACTAATAACAGCTACATAAACACATACTCAATGCTATGCATGAACTTAACAAAAACAAGACAATTAACGTGCAAAACACGAATGCACCATGCACTCAATCTTGATTATTCCTAACAATCTCCCCCTAATGAAGATGGCTTCACTGCAGCGTCAGTTCGTCATCGGCATCTGCCTCCACGAGATGCGCATGTTCCTCCTTCTTCTTGCGGCATTCGAAAGTAAAATGCCCATAGGTTTTGCAGTTGTAGCATCTTACTTTAGCCTTGTCGAATTTACGATTATCACAGCTTCGGCCACCATTGCCATTAGAGCTGCCGAGCTCGCCATCTCTATTCTTCGCCGATTGGGCCTCCCACTCGACATGTGTTAGGAGAAGATGTTCGTCATCATTGTTGCCGCTCATACCGCGTGGACGCTTCTCATACGCCTTGAGACGGCCGATCGCTTCTTCCACCATCATTGTCTTGAAGTCCCCGAATTGCTTAATAGTTGAGACAATCTGTAGGTACTTGCTCGAAACAGCGCGGAGAAACTTCTTCACGACGTAGCTCTCCTCCATCTTGTCATGAAGACCGCGAATCTGGTTGACGAGAGTCGTCAATCTCATGGCGAAGTCATCCACCGACTCCGTTTCCTTCATGCGCAAACCCTCATACTCGCTTTTGAGGGCCTGCACACGCGCCTCCTTGACGCGGTCGGTGCCAACGTACATCGTCTTGAGCGTGTCCCATGCAGCTTTCGATGTCTCCTTTTTGACGAGTAGGAGAGTCTCCTCTGGGACTCCTTGGAAGATGGCCGCAAGGGCCATCTGATCTTGGCGCTCATCAACATCGTCGGCTACCACAGCTTCTCAAGCACCTTGGGCCTCATGAACACCTTCATCTTGATTTTCCACGCGTCGTAATTGCTCTTGCCCAGCATAGGTATTGAAGAGAGATGTTGTTTTCTCTTTCTGGTATCCTCGACGGACCACAGTCGGTAACGATGGTGCGGCTCGACGTCGTCTCGTCAATAGTGACACCACTTCCCGAAAAGTGCAGCATGATCTTAGGTATACACGGATCAAGAACTCAGGCTCTGATACCAATTGTTGAAAATTCTTCTCGTGGACGCACACTTTCACAGGGAAGATGACACTACTACAAAACAGGCAATAGCAGACACCTCATCACGAGCGGTTCCAAAGAGCCGTGCGTGTTGAATCTCTGACGGTTCCCTTTGGAACCGTCTGGGAACCGTCTGTGATATGTCCTCATCACAGACGGTTCTTATTACCAACCGTTTGTGATACTTCACAGACGGTTCGTAATATGACCCGTCTGTGATGAGTACATATCACGGGCGGTTCATAATACCAACCGTCAGTGAAGTATCACGAGCGGTTGGTAATATGAACCGTCTGTGATGAGGCGCTTATCACGAGCGGTTTGGAAATAAAACCGTCGTGAAATATCACGAGCGGTTCAATTTGAAGCTATGCGTAATATACTAGTATCACGAGCGGCTCTATTAAATAACCGTCGATGATATTATTATCACGAGCGGTTCCCATATAGAGCCGTGCGTGATATCCGCTCCCGCGATGTGTCTCTTCACCATCGCACAACCGTCTCTTCGTCTCGCGCGCCGACGATACATCGTCTCTTCGTCTCACGTGCGATTACTCCTAATTCTTGATATAAGGCGGAATAATCACGAAGATTAAACTCCTCCCATCGCTCTTCGTCTCACGGTTTTGAGTACGTTAATCGCCAAGGTTAGCATGCGAGCGGTCGAGCGGCACCAAGGCGAGGAGGTCGGTGATCGCCGCTCTTTCTCACGATGTCGTCGTCGACATCGTCGGCCGTGGTGTGACGCGAGCTCTCCTCGACCCATGGAGGACCTATGCGACCTACGATTAACGTCGTACATCTTTATGTCTACAATATACGTGCGTACATACTACTATTTATTCTAACATCTTGAATGTATATGCGTATAGTTGTAAGGCCATGTACAAGGTGTCCAAGGAAGCGCGTGGGGAGGCGCGTGGCGCCGAGCGAGAGGAGGCGATGAAGTGGTAGGACAACGGCGCTACCTCGCCGTCGTCAACCACGGCGCCGCCCGGCAACCCGGGCTTGTTTCATCGTCGGCCTCGGGCTTGTCTTCGCGCCCCAAGACATGCGGCGCGGCCTCATGTTCCTTGAGCGGCGGCCATGGCGGCCACAAGGCGCGGCCTCGTGCTCGGTCTCCTCCTCTACACGGCCGGCGAGGCGCGCGGCGTTGGGAAGCACTACATCGGCCGGTCGAACGAGCCGACCGGCGGCGGGTGCGAGCGGCCAAGACCAACCGGGAGTATGAGCGGTGCGAGGCTCGCCGCGGACATGGTCGAGCGGCGTGGGGAAGAAGGCGGGCCACTGGGCGGGTGTGGTATTGTCGGAGGATGGCCACCGTGCACGAGCATTGGCTGCGGTGTGGAAGGGTGGGGCGACTCGTCGTCTTCTGCGATGGCATTGCGAGATTAGGCATGAGTATACGGTTTCTTTGCAAAGGTGTTAGACTATTTGCCATAAAATTTTAGTTTTTAGGTTTCTAGAAAGGTGGTGCGGTGGACTATTTTCCAAATTAAATGAATTTTTAATGCACCAAAATATACGGTCCACAAGGGCGGGAGCGATTACAATTCCACGTTGACATCAAAATATCGTCGACATATTACAAGTTCATAACACATGATGTTATGGAATAAATTAATTACAATGGAGTAATTTCTTAATTAAAATATAGTCCTTCACGATGATCGACGCGCATATAGCTAGCTTCCTCATTTGGGTTCTTCCTCGAGCGATCCGTCTCGAAAGGAGGCAACTCGTCAAATTGATTGTATTCTTCCTCGTCCACTACATTCTCAACTCCGACAATCCTTCTTTTTCCATGAAGAACTACGTGGCGCTTCTTATTTGCGGGTCGGTTACATAGAAGACTTGAACAACTTGGTTGCTTGATGACGAATGGTTCGTCTTTGTATCCGACACGATCGAGGTCCACGGTAGTGACGCCGCACTTGTCGACCTTCACATGTGGGAGATGGACCCAACGGCACGAAATAGGGGATCTTGAAAAGCACGTAGTCGAGCTCCCATATCTCCTCTATTTGCCCATAGTACGAGCTCCTCGGCCCATCGGTCTGAATGCATCTATCACGGACACCGCTGTTCGGACGGGTGTGCTCTTCCTATCACGAGTGCCGTATAAAATGTGTACCCATTTATGTCGTATCCTTGCCATGTGACAATTGTAAATTGTGGCCCTTTTGCCAACCATAGCAGCGTATCATCACTTGATGACCTCCCGTCATGATTCGCACCTTTACCCATTCGTTGAACCGGCGGTTGTGCTCTCGTGATCCAAACCTCCGACCGTGCGGATTACGTTGGCGTACCATGTCTTTGTGCTCGTCGATGTACGGGGTTAGTTGGGTCATGTGTTGCAAGACCGTGAAATGGGCTTGGCGTGCGTATCGGTCGGGAGTGATTGATTTCCTTCCGATGGTCCGATACCATCGGCCTTCCCTCATGACGAGATGGAGGCACACCTATTGGTTCCACGAGCCATGTAGTCGACGCAGAACTCAATGACCTCTTCGGTTGCATAACCTTCGATGATCTGCCCTCGGTCGAGATCGATTCCGTCGTAGGACTTGAGAATTCCCATATACCTCTCGAGCGGGTACATATGGCGTAGGAACACAGGACCGCATATCTTTATCTCTTTCACAAGATGAACAATGAGATGGACCATAATATCGAAAAATGACGGAGAAATACATCTCAAGTTGACATAGAGTCGTCACCACCTCGGCTGTAGAGCATCTAGTCCTTCGGGATCGATGACCTTACGAGCAATTAAGTTGAAGAAATAACACGACCTCAAGATTCCACTCGGACCTTGTTGACAAGATACCCCTAATTGCAACAGAAGCATTTGTGTCATCGGCACATGACAATCATGAGACTTCATACCAATTAATTTCAAATCTTGCATAGAAACAAGTTTCTTAATGTTAGCGGAGTAACGAGACGGGACTTTGACACCATGCAAGCTTTGGCACAATTCATTTCTCGGCCTTGGACATAGTGTAGCAAGTGGTGGAAGGTATGTTCGTCCTTTATCGGTCTTTTTGGTGCTAACTCGGTCCTTATGTTCATATCAACCAAGTCGCGTCGTGCGTTAACACCATCCTTTGTTTTGCCACTAATGTTGAGAAGAGACCAATCAAGCTTTCACATACATTCTTCTCCACGTGCATGGCGTCGATGCGATGACGAACTTCTAAGTGCTCCCAATAAGGCAAGTCCCAAAAAATTGACCGCTTCTTCGGATGTTCTTACGACGGGTTTTAATTTACATCCCTTCCCAAGCACAACATGGATATCCTTAACCATATCATAGACCTCTTTCCCTCTAAAAGCCCTTGGAGTGAACTGTCCTTCTTATTTCCGTCGAATTGTTTTTCATCTTGCGGTATGGGTGACTCACGGAAGGAACCTACGGTGGCGCATATACGATTTTCTTGCGAGTTGTTCACCATACACTCTCCGTAGCATCTAGCGGTGCGAGACGAGCTTTGGCTCCTTTCGTCAAGCTTGACGAGTTACCAAAGGCGGAAAATCATTGATAGTGCGAGAACAACATGACGCGAAAAGAAGTTCTCTCGTTTATCGCATCCCATACTTGTACCCTTCGTTCCACAGTGTCACAAGATCATCCGATAATGGTGCTAGGTACACATCAATATCGTTCCCAGTTGCTTGGCCCTTGGATAAGTAGTGACATCAAAATGTATACGCTTCATACACGACCAAGGAGGAAGGTTGTACATACATAGGTTCACGGGCCATGTGCTATGTCGGCTGCTCATGTTACCGAAAGGATTCATTCCATCGTACTCAACCCTAACCTTATGTTCCTCGGTTCCGCACCGAACTCTTTGAAGGTCGATCGAAGTTTCTCCACTGCGCAGAATCGCAGGTGTCTTAGTTTTCCATCTTTCTTACGCTCCTCGAGTGCCAGCGCAGCAATCTTGCCTCCTTCGGTTCGCAAATAAGCGCTTCAAGCGTGGGATCACAGCGGATACCACAACACCTTAGCAGAGGTCCTTGCTTCACCTTAGTAGTATTCTTACGCTTGTATCGGGATGCTTTGCACACGGACATACATGCAAGTCTGCATACTCTTTACGATACAGATACAATCGTTCGGACATGCATGTATTCTTTCTATTTCCATTCCCAATGGACAAAGAACCTTCTTGGCTTGGTAGGTGGTCTTTGGGCAACACGTTTCCCTCCGGAAGAATGTCCGCTAGGAGACCTAACAACGCCGTGAAACTCTTATCGAACCAACCATTGCTCGCCTTCAATTTCAGCGGTTCAAGTACGGTTGACAATCTTGTGTATTCGGCTTGCGGCCAGGAACAAAGGTTTCCCGAGTCCTCCATTAAGCGCTCGAATTTACAAAACTCTCTCTCTTGTAGTTTCATACGCATCGCGTAGCATAGCATCGATCCAGTTGTCATCGTCGACCTATCGTCATCAAAAACACGATCCACATCCGGCATATCGTTGACTTCCTCGTCGATGTCATCATTATTAACTTCTGTATAATCGCTCTTCACCGTGGATGGTCCAACATGTATACCCTTTTTGAAACCCCTTGAATCAAGTGCCCTACGATCTGCGCGGGTTGTTAAAAATCTTGATTATGGCAATCAATGCATGGACAATTACATAAATTCTATCCTTATTGGCATATCTGCTCGCGGCTCTTTTAAAAGCAATCACGCCATTAATGTACTCTTCACTCACACGGTTCGCACCGTACATCCGATTCGGTCCATCTCGCTACACATGTAACAATTAGTAGTGTTAAATTATATTAATAAACTGCAAATCGTTACTCCTCCTATTAGCGCAAATCGTTACTCCTCCTATTAAGCAAATATAAAGAGTTAAAGATCGTTACCCTCGGAGCTCACGGCGAAAATTCCTAATATCATGAGATTCCTCACTTGTCCTTCTCCTTGGGCCAATGAGCAGGGCAAGAGAGCCACGATCGAAATACACGGCTTATCCCACTCACAAAAACACTCATTCACAACACCCAAACCGAGAGCTACCACCAAAGCCTCACAAAGCAAGCATGCATGCAAGCCAAATGACCATAAGTTGCTAGGGCAACCCACAACCAAGAACAAGGCAAGCCAAATAAACAAGCCTCCTACAGCCAACACAGAGCAAAAGCTTCTCAAGCCCCTCTATTCCAAAGAAGAGATCAGAGGCGCTAGGGCAGGGGGCCTCTGTCGGGTCTTTATATTTATAGGGGTGAAATATCACAGACGGTTCTTATTTCCAACCGTCTGTGATACGAGTATATCACAGACGGTTCTACACAAACCGTCTGTGTTGAACTTTCATAGACGGCTCCATGTGGAACCGTCTGTGATATACTCAATATCACAGACGGTTATACTTATTAACCGTCTGTGATATGGAGGATATCACAGACGGTTCCACATGGAGCCGTCTGTGATGGTCAACACAGACGGTTAGTGAGAGGAACCGTCTGTGATGATATATTATCACGAGCGGTTCTTTATTCAACCAATGCGTGATAGCGTCTGATTTGCCCAGTAATAATTAGATGATAAAAAAGACCATATCATCACAGACGATAAAAAAGACCATATCATCACAGACAAAAAGACCATATTTACATCACAGACAGACAATAGACTGGCCTTATCGTTTTTACATCACAGACGATAAAAAAGGATGAGCGATCCTATCTTAGTCTTCAAATCTTCGTACGCATTCTCGTCGGCTTCAGTGGGAGCGGGATCACCGACTGTCTCACCAAACGCCTCCACCTGTGACCTTGCACGCTCAATTTCCTCTTGTAGATGTTCGGACTCGTAATCAAGTCCCATATAGCCCGAGGCCATCAACCTGGTCTCCACGGTCTCGGCTAGGCGGACCGCTCTCTGCAATGTCGATGTCGTCCTCGACTCTCTGGGTGCATCCTCGGTGCGGACCAAAGAGTTCCATAGGACAATCTCCACGGCGAGGTTTACTCGCGGATCTTTGGAGAGCCTCGTGACCGGTCTGTTGGAGGAGGAGCTCCAATCGACCGATGGCGCCGTTATGGTCTCCGGTAGATGGGAGGGTCTACAACGGATTGCATTGCGAACGGACGCCTTGTTCGCGGCTTGGGCGAGTTGCGATCGAGAGAGGTGCGAGTACACAACCAAAATGTAGGCGATGCAGTAGGGACGAGAGGAAGCCATTTGGAATTTGTGGAGAGAGGGATGATCAAGGAGCTTCGTGAGAAATCCCTTTGATAGGGTTGTCTATTTATATAAAAGTTGGGCAGAGGCGAAGAGACACTCGCGCGGAGATGAAGGGAATGAGATCCATAGCACGAGCGGCTCTATAATGGATCCGTCGTGATATATTATCACAGATGGCTCTATTAATGAACTGCTCGAGATATCATCAATATCACGACGGCTCTATTTAAGCACCGCGTGATAATATCACTGACAGTTTGCTTAAATAATCGTCGAGATATCCTCAATATAACGAGCGGTGCCAAAGAACCGTCGTGATATTGAGATATCTCGACGGTTCTTTAAGCAAACCGCTCAGTGATATTATCACGACGGTGCTTAAATAGAGCCGTCTGTGATATTGATGATATCTCGACGGTTCATTAATAGAGCCGTCTGTGATATTCTTTATCAAAAAGCGCACCTAGGGTTTTGCTCTTTACTCGTCGCCGTCTCCCGCGCCCCTTAGGCTCGCGCGCTCTCGGCTCCTCTAGGGTTCGCCGTTCACCTCCCCGGCGTAAGACCAGCGCGCCGCCCCTTCATCGGCACGCCGCCTCGCCTCGCGCGCGGCCTCCTCCCGTGTCGGCCTCCTCCCTCGCAGCGGCCTCCTCCCGTGTCGGCCTCCTCCCTCTGCACCGGCCTCCTCCCGCGCCGTCCTCCTCCCGTGTCGGCCTCCTCCCGCGCCTCTCCTCCTCCCGCGTCGGCCTCCTCCCCGCCGGCCTCCTCCTTGCACCGTGAGTTGTTGTGCGGCATCCTCTGTGAGTATTCCTAAAGATCCGCAAATTGATCGGTGGGCTTTGTTGACATGCTCGTGATGAACTCGTCTTATCTTGAGATTGAATGTGATAGTTAGTTGATTCTTGAGCTCTATTGTACAAATTACTTGCTCTTGTCAATTTCATATCTTTGTTAATTTGTTACTTTCGGTTGAATGCTAGTTATCACAGACGGTTGAATGCATCCGTCAATTTGATATCTTGTTAGTTCATTCATGAGCTCTATTGTATTGACGAACCCTACGTGATGTGACTTTGATAGTCTTTGATAATGTGAACTGAAATTGATCAGTGGGCTTTGTTCTGGTTCGCTCTGTGATGAACTTTTCTCTTATACTGAGATTGAATGTGATAGTTAAGAGATCATTTTCGGTAACAGTTGAGATCATTTGACAGTTAAGCAAAGAAGTGTTTTGCCCCTTTTTTGGTAATAAGTAAGTGGTAAACCTTATAAGAATCATACAAACTTATAGTATAGATGGTAAATATGTGTATTTTTACAAATCCGTAGAATCGCCGATTCTACGATTCGATACTACGATTCGATCCTACCGAAGGCAAATCGATCCGACTTGGGATCTCGACTCTAACTACCTTGGCTTACGCATATTGCTTCGTGCATATATAGATAGCAAGTAAGCGACATGGCGTCCGCACCATCTTCGCCGCCGTTTGGATCTCCGAGGAAAGTGGTACGTACGCGAGATGGCAGAGGAACATCGAGAATTCCTCCAGGCATAATGACCGTCACGGAGGTCAATGCCAATGGGATCCCTGTGAGTCCCCAAAGCGTGGCGAGATTCGAACCTTGTGCGGGATACTTGGAAGGAACGGGTCCCCATCACCACACCGAGTGGGACAACGTGGTCGGATGTTGAAGAAGCCGGTGTGGGACGAAGTTTTAAAATCGTTCACTTTCCCACCGCGGACTGGCGCGCGTGGAGCAACAGCGTTGCTCTCGATCGGAAGGCGTGGAGGACCTTCAAGAGCGTGCTTGTCACAAGGTGCGTGAACACGGTCGAACGCCCTTCACGGCGTATAAATTCTTGTCGCGGGATATATGGGACGCCTTTGTGCAAATGGAGACGACGCTCGAATTTCTTGAGGAAAGTGCAACGCACAAGGCTCTCCAGACACTTAACACTCACCCCCACAAACTCGGCACACTGGTGCGCGGGTAAAACCGCGCAATGGGCGGCGGAGGACGCGAACGAAACAAGGCCATTTCTTGAGATCACGAGACAGCGCGCTCTCTCGGTTAAGAGCGAGGGCATCGATTCGTCTTGGGCGAAATCTCTTTCACAAACCCGCAGACCGGGATGTGGCCAACCGTGTGGTAAATGTCTTGAACTACCTAGTTGTTAATAAGTCTATAACTTCATAATGTATATAATAACATGATGACCTCTTGCGGCAAGAATTGAGTTCCGCATGTTAGAAGGCTCCTTCCAAGCGAGCAGGAGAAGGATATACTAACTACGGCTCTGGGAAACAAGGAGCACCGGGTCGCACGCGAGCAAAGGGGTTAACGTATCTTGGAGGATGGATTCCTGCACGACTCATCGCACGTATAGGAGCGGGAAGAGATCCAAGGCGAGTACGACACGGTGTTGGAACATGTGCTTACTTCAAAATTTGAAGGAAGAGAACGGTGCTTCTTGCAAAATTTGAAGAAAAGATAGCAAGATTGCGGGACCAAGTGAATCAACTACTACTCCTCAACAACGATCGCAGCCGCCCGTTGTTTTGGTGGCGATCCTCCTCAACAACATCGGATAGCGTCGCGTCCACGCAAAATTGTGAACACGATGATGTCCAATTACCTATCGACGACATCAAGGTAATGTACATCTCTGGAATGCTCCAAAGATAGACCTATAGGACGCCTTAGCTAATTGCGTATCGTTTTGTAGGAGCCGACGCACTGCACACTCCAAGTGAGGATGGTTGGGATGTCTATTGAGGCTGGGCGGGGGGTGGTGTATCCATGCAATGAAGGGATAGTGCAAAGCACGGTGCCCAGGTGGCGCAGGGTTACGCCAGGTCCAGGTGGACATGGTACATGATAATTTTAGGGCCGTCTCCCGAGATTCGCCCGAACAACGAAATCATAACACTAGGGGATGCCCTGTACAGTTTTATTCAGTGGCCAAAGAAGGACATCGCCCTGGACCCTGCAGTGCCGCCTCAACCTTCGATGACTCCACCCCAACCATCTCCACACGACCATGCCCCTCCAATTCAACTTTTGAAGGACATCGTCCTGGACCCTGCAGTGCGATCGCCTCAACCTTTGATGACTCTACCCCAACCACCTCGACACGACCATGTCTCTCCAACAGGACCCTCCATGACTGCACCTCAACCTTCGCTTCAGAAGCCCGCCTCATCGGTTCCCGTGGAGAAGACACCGAACGAACAAAAAAGCGTGCCGCCGTATCAGTTCCCGAGTCGTCTGACAGGAGGAAGACGCGTAGCGCGCAAGTCGTTCAGGACAAATCGAAATCGAAGAACATTAAGGCGCTTCCGCCTCCTAACCCTAAGAAATACTCTTTCGGAAGTCCGTTGGCGGCGAGCGCATGATTAGCCTCATTTGGATTAGGTTGTCAGAGTTTGCATAGCTGGTACTTGAAGAAGACCAAAGAGAAAGGGTGCGCTGATGGAATCATCGTGGCTTCGAAGACTTGTTCGACCTATTCAACCTCAAAGCCCTCGATGCCTCACTTCTACGATGCTGGACACTGTAAGTGTGTACAATCAAGTTCTACATTCACGTACATTCACGTAATATAACAACTCATTGCTTATGTATAGATACATGATTAAAACGCGGCGATTGAAAGAACCGGTGGGTTTCCTCGACCCACACGTGGTCTCGAGCAAACCATCTTGGCGACGCATCCTCGTCGAAATACATAACGGCAGGATTGCTTGCTCAAAACTACGTGGACTACATAATGGTGCCCTACAACCGTAAGTAAGTGCTTCACTACTTGCTATACAAATTTCATTTGTACTTTATCTGTGATATGAACTTAGGTTTAATGACTATAGCGACATACATGAGTAGGCATCACTGGATCCTTCTAGTCATTATACCAAAGAGGAATCAGGTACTATACCTTGATTCCCTAATGAAAAAAGGCCACGACTTCACCCTTGTGCAAGAAGTAGTCGACAGGTGTGCTCATTTCCTCCATACATAACTCTATTGTAGTCTTCCTTCGTTTGAAATGGCCGAGGTTAACTTTTTGGAAACATGTAGGTCGTTCATCTCCTATATTGCCGAGGAGGGCTATACAAGGAACGAACGCCACACTTAATCACGGGACGCGATTTCGATGCGTGCTACAACACAATAATCCTATATCATACTTCGTAATAATGCGTCTCGAACCGACTATACCTATATATGTAATTCTATTTTTCAATGCGCGCCAAAAAAGCGTAAGAATGTGCATTCTCGTTTGCCATCATATGCGATTCTCATGAGTGCTAGGTTGCCGGATCCCGAGGTTGGTCAATCTCGCAATAATTGCTAATTATAAATTTAAATATATATGTGTAACACTTTACTCTTGTTTGTAGGTTTTGAATATAGATTTAGATTCACTCGTTCAGAAAGAGATCTCGGATGTTCGAGGGAGGCTCTGCACCTTCATCACGACGGATATCATTGCGGCCAACGGAGAGTTTCACTACTGAACGACCTTGAAACAATTAATATATTTGATATAGTTGAAATTCACTTTGAATAGTTGTGATTCAATGGTAAACTTTGGGTTGTCACTTTGGGTTGTATGACAATATTTTCTGAACGAGTTGATATTACAATGTTTGGTGTATTTGATATATGTTCGCTTGTATGACAATGATCACTTTGGGTTGTCAACGATTGATATCGTGATGTATCTATTTTACGCCGCTTATTTTCGAGGGCATGGCTAACAATCTCGAGGCTAGCGAAATTTTTAAAAATAGTTATCTTTGAAATAACTATCACGAGCGGTTTATCAATCAAACCGCTCGTGATATGTATAATCCCGACGGCTCTATTATATAACCGTCTGTGATATACACGTATCCCAGACGGTTCGTAAATATAACCGTCTGAGATATCCTTTTTATCACAGACGGTTCTATTTACGAACCGTCTGGGATATGTGTATATCACAGACGGTTTTATAATGATAACCGTCTGGGATATGTGTATATCATAGACGGTTCGTAAATAGAGCCGTCTGTGATATGCGTCTATAACAGACGGTTCTTGAATAGAGCCGTCTGTGATAATTAGATATCACAGACGGTTTTATAATTAGAACCGTCTGTGTTGTGACTTATCACAGACGGATGTTTAACCGTCTGTGGTAACCGCAGCTTATCACAGACGTATAAAAACACAGACGGTTTGGAACCGTCTGTGATGACTATTCGGAACCGTCTGTGATGAGGCTGTGTGTAGTAGTGTGATGAACTCAGAGAGATGGCGACGCTGCCGCTTCTAAGCGGTCTGACCGCCACCGGTGCAACTCATGCAATCATGAGTACACACACACGCTAACACACTGGAGCACTAAGGGAGAATGAACACGCAAGACAATTTCTTTGTGCTGCTCAACTGCAGCTTTTCTGTTTTGCTTCTCCTCTTATTTATATTGAAAAAGGGACTTAACTACATCCAAAAATGTGGCTGGTAACTCCACCTATTAACACACTAGTAACAGCTACATGCATAGTATTACTTGCACACCAGTAACTGCTGCATGAATACATACTCAATGCTATGTATGAACACATACTCAATGTTATGCATGAACTTAACAGAAAAAACAATTAACATGCAAAAACACTAATGCATCTTGATTATTCTTAACAATACCTGCCGATGGAGTGGAGGTCTGGGTGCAAGTGGGACAGTTTGCGGACAAGTTGCGGTTGCCCACACCGGCCGCCTAGCGTTATGCGGGTAAATGTGGCGGCCCGTTAAGCATTATGCGGGCATAAGCGGCGGCCACTAGCCCGCAACTACAAGGAGACAAATCACGAGCCCAGGCCCACCCCCAACTTCTAACTTCTTGAACGGGCCCATGAATCTATAAGTACTATAGATCCTGGCTCAGATGCATGGAACAAGCAAGTGCCAGCATTAGCTCCGCTTCGTTCCGCTAAGCATCTGCATATCTGAGTTGATGTAACTAGCTCGGATTCTCACAAGCGTTGTGCTTGTGTCTCTCTCGATACCTATGGAGGAAGAGAGTGCTTTTTTGTACAATCAATCCACATGGTCATGATCATGTGCGAGCCCACGAACCAACCTGGATACATCGAGCCAAGACACAATCCATCCGCCTCTCATCTCAATTAACCCTGCAATTTGCTGCAGAGATGTGATGCACCAACCGGTCGGCCGTCAACTTTGCACCACCACCACTGTCCCGGTTCTACTAAAAGCGAAAAGCTAACTACTACCGATAATCTAGTCAGAAAACCACCAAATCGGGCTTATGAACCTCATGTGATCTCTTAGAGGGCTAAGAGAAGTAGTGGGATATGCGGTCGTCCCGCAAGTGTCCACTTAATTTTTGAGTTGATCCATCAGCACTCACTTATTGTTTTATGTGAGATGAGTTTAGTGGATTCACGGACGACCCGTGTCTACTTGCACCCCTAAGTGGAGGGCCTCGTTGTCCTCCTACCGTCTTTCTCCAGCGGCGACGGGGGCGTGGACGCCTACGGCCCATCCTCGAGGGAGACCGCGTGTGGGCGCGAGAACCCCGGGACGAAGCCACGAGGAACGTCCGGCATGCGTGGGCCTAATCTTTTTTTCTGGGCCAAAACCACGCGGTGGGCCGGCTGTTTCGCTCCCCACGCCAACGTGGTGGCCCGTTGTTGCCACGTCGGATTGAATTGTTCCGGCTGCACCTCTTGGTTCTCTTCTATTCACATCTCAGTTAATCATGCAGAATTATTTCTTCTTCGACTCAAAAAAATATTTCTTATTCTTTTTTATCTGCGAGGGTTGTAGAATTAATTCTAACTAGGGAAAACTACATCGTTTTATAAATTTTATTGGACCCCACCGATAGAACCGGTAACCACCGGTTACCAAATATTTCAACAAAATTTCGAAATGAAATTTGAATTTTTCAGATGTAAAAACAAAATTTATCTAAATTTGCAATTGAAATTTGAATTTGGATGAAAATTAGATAAATATGGTTTTTTTATCCAGTATGAAATTTTATCGGATCTCACTGTAACACCGGTTACCGGCGAAATTTAGCCGATAGAGTTTTCCATTATTCTGGCCGGTAGAGTTTTCCATTATTCTGACTGGGCATGTGATATAGTATAAACCCTCTGACCATTAATTGTTTTCTCATCAACGCACAACAACTGTTGGTTGGAATACGGTTGCATATATTAGTTAGAAAAACACCTCCTTATTAACTAAGCAGACAGCATTATATGCCGGCATCTTCGCATGACACATGAAGTTGCTGTATTCCTGTGTGACATATATACCAACGATACTGCGAGATAATGAAGGTCCAGTCCAAGCTAGTATAGGCCACATCCAATGCTGAGACAGCTATCTCTGACTCTCTCTCTCTCTCTCTGCCATATCATGCTGTGCTGTGCGCAAGACGTTGCCAGCCTAGTCTCAAGCACTAACCTTCATGTTAATTAAGTCGTCTCGTATTTATAGGCTTAATAACTTGTCTTGTGCTCTTGCATAGTAGCTAGCCAGCAGCTAGCTTTCTTCCCTCTTCATTCAGGTTATCATCCCTTAGTAGTTTGCTTCACAAATACACATAGGGTTTTTTTTTCAAGTGGTGGAGAAATCAATGGAGGGCAAAATGGAGGTGAGAGCTAGCTGTGTAATGTCCATCCATCCCTGCATCGCACCCATCCTTTTCTTCTTCAGTTTCTGAATTGCGCCATGGCTAACTGCAAGTTCTTCTGAAGATTATGTTTCTGATGTGTCAGGGAGGGAGACAGCAGGGTGCTAGTGGGAGCCATGGCTCTCCCCATGCTTCAAAAAGAAATTTATCTTCATCTTGTGTGAAATAAAACTCTAGAAATATATGTATGGTCCCTCCAATTGCTAAAATGTTAAAATTTTAAAGGTTGTGTTAGTTATGCACAAAAGATCAATCAATCTTCTTGTATTCCCAAGAAGTAGCTAGTAGTGATAACCTTTTTGACTTTTATTTATCTCTCACAATCCCAAATACTCGAGGCATAAGAAAAGGAGCACTATGAGGCAGTAAACTGTACAAATGTACAACTGCCTCTTATTCCCTCTTCTCCTTTTTTTTGCATTTCTTCTACCTAAAAACTCTCCAAACTAGAGATGGATTGAATTCTTAAAGAGTGAGTTGTGAACTTGTTATAATTCAGTGCAAAGAAATGTCAGCGATCATGAGTTAAGTAAACACTAAACATATTAGTTTTTCTTATCTTTTTTACTTATGTTTTGGATGTCTCACTCCCATGCAACTATTTGACGTCACAATAATATGAATCTTTTTTTGGGTACATCATTAGGTAAATGAATGTCAAGCAATATACTGTTATATTTGATGTTTAGAACTCTCGCTTGAAACCAAATGAAACAGTCTTTTTTTTCAATTGATCCCTTGTATAAAATTTCTAGCTCCGTTGCTGGATGTGTCAGATGGAGCCAATGAACCATGCATGACATACATGTTGGTTTGTGTGTGCAGGGGAGGCAGCGGCCGTCAGTGCCGGCGTTCGGGGAGTGGGACGACATGAAGGCCGCCGGCGTGCTACCGGACTACTCGCTCGACTTCTCCAAGATCCGCGCCGTCCGGATGCAGCGCAAGGAGGCGCCCTGCTGGTCCAGCGCCGGCAGCGCCCAAGAGGTCGCCGGCGGCGGCGAGCCACGCCAGCGCTCCTCGGCGGCCGACGCCGATCGTGACCGCCGCCACCGCCACCACCGTCGCCAGCACAGCGAGGCTGACGTCCGCCGGCCGCTCCGGCCGGACCGTACTGCAGCTCCCAAGGTGCACCACTTTCCGTACCTCTCAGCTTCTGATATCACAAATCAAGTGACAAATGTTGAGCTCTGCATTATTGTGTTCTTACTGATTTGCTGATCAGAACACTACACCAAATTTCTCTTAGCAATGTTACAATTAATACAACTGATAATCCCAATACATCTAGGTATAGCAATTCTTTGTTACATATTCTATGCTACTCTTTAGAGAAAAAAAAACTCAAATAATATGCTAATCAGTAAATTACTACTTAATTTGCAGAATATACCGGGTTAATTCAGTCGCATTATGCGTCGGATAACAACGGTTGATTTGATCTGCATATGATTCAGAGCCACATAGGCACAAGTCAGAATTAGCTGGAGAAATGGTTGCCAATTGCAACGTGCTTCCCACTTGTCTCTCTTCCTACTTTGACATTTTCCTTTTGGGTTATTATAATCTTCTTTTCTATGGGGAAAAATGCTTCTGCTATCTTAATCTTCTTTTTTCTCAGTGAATTAAACAGGGGGTTCTGCTGAATGTTCTTTGCAAAACTATTATATGAATCGTGTTGCATGCTGTCGCGCCAAATTATCTGTTAAATCTTGTTTCATTTGGCTTTAATTTATCAGGGGAGGAGCAAGTTCAAGGGCTGCTTGTTTGGCTGCATGGGTGGACAGTGATAGGTGGCATTGTACTAAGAAAGATGCCTCAAATTCAAGGAACGGAAATATATATTTAATTAAGTTGCAATATACATGTTTGTAGAACACAACGATAGTATGATACAGGGGCTGCAAGGCACATAATCGGATCATATCGATGGAGAAATTTATGATATTGATTTGCTTCCACGTGACCCTGGAAAGAGGATTTCTATCATAGATTATGATGCTAATGAATAAGATGCAGTGAGAACTGGATAATTGCATTAGGGCAATGAACAAGATCGTCATGTGAAGTTGTAATTTTTTTCTAACATCTTTGTGAAAATTTGCTTGTGACCCCTTTGCTTTCGCACAACTACTATTTCTATCTCTTATTTGCCTGTGAAATTACCCGCCCCCCTCCTAATTCTCCTCCCAACTAACTCGCGATTTCCCTAAAATAATTTTGTTTGTGACGATGGATCAGTCCACTCCATTCTCATCTATTTATTGTGGTATTCTTTGTGGACTCAAACACATAATTTATGTTCTTGTCAAATTCTCCTGATCTTCATCCATCGATTGGGCTCTTGTGTTATATTGCTTGATCAGTGAAGCCGGCCTTTCATGCTACATTGTGTCCTACAGGAGCCATATGCACCACATCAATTAGTTTGTTTGGCTCTATATCATTACAGTCTAGAACTTCAGATTTGTTACTAAAATTTTAAGACCTACTATTATTGTCCTTTCTTGTATTTGTGCATTTGGGTGTTGTTCTAGCTTTCATCCATTTCTTCTAAAATCAAGAGACATGAATATTGCTATGAAAAGCATAAGACAAAAAAAGGGAACCAAAGATCTAATTTTAGGACCTAATTCTAAACGAAATTATTGTTTTTCTCTATTTTAGTAATTGAATTTTATAAAAGTGATGCCTAGTTTTAAATTGGGCGAATGGGTTCCATAGCATGAAAAATTACACTTTTTAGGAAAATACTATCAAAAGATTTACGTTCTGTTTTTTACCACTGAAAGTTTGTTCCGTTCGGTTTTTTACCATTTCGTTCATTCTCGGCTGTTTTAGGCATTTTTGTTTGTCATTTCACCTGCCCAAAACAGCCAAGAATATATGGAATGGTAAAAAAAAAACGAACGGAACGAACTTTCAATGGTAAAAAAACTAAACGAAAATATTTTAATGGTATTTTCCTAAAGGAAAAAGTCCGGTTTACTCCCTTAAACTATCAGAAAAGTCTGATTTACCCCCTGAACTACAAAACCGGTTATTTAACCCCTTAAATTTGCGAAAACCGATCAATTAACACCTCACAGCGGTTTAGAGCGGTGGTTTTGCTGACGTGACCAATTTTATCCCAGTCAGCATGTGTTTGACCAGTTTGACCCACTGGCTCTTCTCTTTCCTTCTTTCCTATCCCCAATCTCCCCATGGCTATCTCTCTCCCCCCACCACCGAAACAAATCCAGCTCCTTCTTCCTCCCCATTCTTCTTACTCCCAACTCCTGTGCCGCCTCCGCCACTTCTCCCGCGCCTCCCTCTGGCGCAGCCGCCGGCGCCGCTGGCCCCCTGGTGCTCGCACCTCCCCGCGCCCGACTCGGCCCACCGTGCCTTGGCCTACGCGCCGCTCCCTACCTCCTCTATGGCGTCCCTCCCTCCGGCCGGCTCGGCGCCTAGCGCCGCCGTCCGTGCGCGCCTCCTCCTACGCCCGCGACTCCTCCCTCTACCCTAAGGCTCGGCCCCGCCATGCTGCGCTACCGGCATCGCCTCCCCCAGCCCGGCTTGGCCCTCCGGCCTTCCCCTGACCTCCCCGGCGCGGCGCTGTCTGCGCCCTCTGCCACCTCCTGCTCCTCCCCTCGCGCGCGCCCATGCTCGGGCGCTGCCCCCTTCTGCTCGGGAATGGTGATGGGGTGATTTGCTTGATGCATATACATGTTAGGATGGATGGAGGTGACTGCTACCATGGTTGCCGCCTACATGATGAAGTCGTCGGAGAAGCTTGTGGCCGACACCGATGTGGGGAGCGGCGAGGGTGGCGCCAGCGGCTTGTCGGAGCAGTGGACATGGGGGAGAGCCACTTGGCGTGCATGTACTCGGGCTTGCGACTTGCAGACGGCGGTCGAGGCAGCAAAGTAGTCGGAGGGGAGGAAGTCGAACTCCTCATCGTCGCTACCGTCGTGGTGGGCGCTCCAGTTGAAGAAGTTGCAGGGCCCGCACGGGGGCCGCTCCACGGCAGCCGCGTCCTCCATGAAGTTGAGCACCATCCGATCCAGCCCCACCGACCCCGCGTCCGCCTCGCCAGACGGCGGCCTCTCGTCCCTGTCCCTCTCCTTCCCATCCTCGGCCAGCCACTCTGCCACGGACACCCGCACCAGCAGCCTCCAGAACCTTGACACCCTCGCCGACGGCGGCGGCCTGGGCTGCTCCATCGCGCTTGGGTTGAAAGGGTACAACTGATTGATGCTCTGTTTGATGCTGACGTGGATGGCACATACATGCTGACCTGGATGACACATACATGCTGATTTAGACAAAACCGGCCACGTCAGCAAAACCATCGCTCCAAATTGCTGTGAGGTGTTATTTGACCGGTTTTCGCAAATTTAAGGGGGGTTAAATAACCGATTTTGTAGTTCAAGGGGTAAACCAGACTCTTCTGATAGTTCGAGAGAGTAAACAGAACTTTTTCCTTTTGTAAAAATGGTACCTTTTATGCTGTGGAACCAACTATTTCTTTTAAATTTAGCACAGCCCCAAATTCTCAGGTACGGCCAGATTAGCATGCAGTTACCTAATTTCCTGGATCCTGTACTGATCACAGCAACGGCGAAGTAGAAAAGCCAACAAAAAAATATCAGGGAGGTAACTGAAAAACATGGGCGGCCTAAAGGATCACGCTGTGATGGAGGGGAAATTGTAATGTCTAAAACGTAAGGCTCTACTGGCACATCTGCAAAGGAGAAGATTACAAGGGGCGTAACAGGAACGTGAACAAGCAGTCCGGATTCCAGAAGGACCTGCCTGTAAGAGGATAATAATTAGAAGCTAGGCGCGAGAAGAATGCACCGGGGGCACGTCTGCAAGGGAAAAAAAAAAACTCGTGGCCAGGGACCGGTGCGCAAATCCTCAAAAAATTTGGACCATTTCTCGATTTGTGCGTGTCATCCTTGCGCAGGGGCCATGCTAATCTTCTCTGTATCGTTCCAATTTTATCGGATGTCTCCGAAGAGACAACACGAGGCTCGACGCGCGGGATTATAAGCTAGTCTCGTTTTGCGTAGTTAAGCGATGTGGTACTAAAAAGGTTCCGCTCTCTATCAACCGCCGGGTGCTCCGCACAGCGGGCCGCGCGTGTACGTGGGCCGCTCTTTCGCAGCCGGCCCAACTTAACGAAGCAATGTTGTAAATCCACCGTCCATCGATCCAATCCGTAGATTCCTGATCGAAGGTGCCATCTAGCTCGACCTCTTCACGCTCAGAAATTATAGTCCAACTATTCAAGACTCAAAATACAGTTTAAAAAAAAAAAGACTCAAAATACAGTTTCAAAAAAAAAAACTCAAAATACACATACAAATCCTCTAAAAAAAGACGTACATAAATTTTTTTTTGGAAAAAATACAAACGTATAGTCACAACCAGGTGATCAAAGAAATCTTTACCTGCAGTACTACGATACGTGTACACGTGAACGTTGAGGTACAGAGAAGGAACCACCAAGCAAGGCCCTAGGGTCTTTCTCCGTTCAAGAACATACGACGTTTTGGATATCCGTCCTCAACATACAATTTTGATATTATCTTTTATATGCATATACTTATAAAATAATTATATTATAAAAATATTTTTATGACTAATCTAATAATATAATTTTCACATGACTACTACAAATTATTTTTTATATATTAATAGTCTCCACACTTTCTAAAATATCATATATTTCTGAACGTTGAGAGTACTACATTAATAGTATATTTTGAAATATATCACTCCTGAGTTTGTGGTTTTGAAATATGTCACTCTTGAGTTTTTTCTTTGAAATATACCACTCCTGCGTGTAATGAGGAGTGACATATTTCAAAGAAAAAACTCAAGAGTAGTATATTTCAAAACCACAAACTCAGAAATGGTATATTTCAAAATTCCCCTACATTAATAGGCTACGAAGAATAAGCTGGGCCGCATCTGTGCCTTCGATCGCGTGATTGGACGGCTCCAGCAGGTCGGAGAGCCTCCCGCTCAGGCCGTCGACCTCCCGGTGCAGCCGCCGGATGTAGCTGCAGGTCTCCTGCAGCGCCTGAGCCCTCGACACCTGCACATGTACACACGACGTTTACTAATCGTCCAACGTTAATAAATGAGTAAAAGAAGCATGGATGGATGGCGCTTGATCACCTTGCGAGACCGGCGGCTGGGCGCGGTGGCCTCGTCGGAAGGGAGGAGGGCGTGCAGCCTCGAGATGAGCTCCGCCATTTGCTCGTCGGTCGTCGCCGGAGACGACGACGAGGACCTCCGCCGCCGGCTCGACATGATATATATCGATCGATGCTAAGTGTGAATTTTGTTGGACAGTGATAGTTAGAAATGGACCAGTGCTCCTCTCTCTCTCTCTGACTCTATATATATAGAGGAGGGATGCGCTTGTGTGTAGCTAAATTAACTGATCGTGTCAGTCAGAGGGAACCCATGTTAAGTGTATGTTACCGGGCACATAGCTTAGTTTTGCATGTCGTAAGGCAGAACATGTGCAGTTAAACCGTAATTTGGCTAAAGATCTATATTGTTGAAAAAATACCTTCATAATATTTTATAAATTTTTCAAATATATAATAATATTATAAAAAAAAAGACTAGGTAGTGGTGGTGAGTGTGACATCTAGCACCTCCGCTCCCTATCTTTTGAGTTGAAAGGATTTTTTTATTGATAAATACGTATACACGCGTAAGTTATTTGAAGAATTTTTTGTGGATATTGGGTAATTAAATTATCTGTGTTTATGGTTTGTGATAAGATTATATGTGACTTGTTGATTAGATGTAAATTATGTATGAAATTTTCATTTATGGATATTAGTTTTCTAAGTTAATAACTTATATTATGTTTATTTGAAAACTATTGTAACGCACAGATACTCAGCTAGTATAATGATAAAATGTTGTGACAAAGTAGATGATTTCGAAAAGTGAAAATGGCCATTATTTCGTGACTGAAGTAGTAATCAAATATGTATCATCGGTTGTATGATCACTCTAGATCGAATTGGTCAAATTGATGGATTGCAACCGTATGTATTCTTCCTATAATAATTTTCTTTTCTTAAAAAGAAATCAAGAACTGTACTAGTAATATCCATATATCTTTGTTGTAGCTAACTCATTTAAAGAAAAGGATCTCAATTCTTCCATCAATTAATCTTTGTTCTCATCGATCCGGCCTTCACATGGTTGATGGTGCCGATCGAACAAAAAGACTTAATTTGGGGTAAACGTAGCAGATCAGAGGGAAGGCAGATCGCGAGCTATAGCTAGCATGCATGTGCAGGTCAGATAATCTGACAGCATGATTGGACACCGTGGTGTATGAACAAGTTAGGTCATCGATCGATTCATTGCAAGCCTTGAATAGGGATGAACAAATAGAGAAAATATTGGGAGAATCGATTGATTGATTGGGGCTGTTCCAAAACTGTGGGCGATACCATGTTCTAGAGAACGGATGCCGACCAGATGTAATCTTTGCTCAGTGCTGACTCTATTTTTCAGATCGTATTTTAGATTAAGCAATTTATCAGATGAAAGTAAACATACACGTATAATCTAACTTGTAAAAGGGTATTTACAACGAATTCATAGTGGCTTTATTAGCTAGTTTGCGTTTTCTCAAATGTCTTACAACTGTAAATTAAAACCCCAAAACAGCATCCATATTTATGAAACATCTGCAGTGAATTTGACGTATTTAAAATTTGACATTCCCTTAGACCAATCTTGTTCAAACAATATGAATTTTGACCACCCTTTAAATTGCCACACACCGTACATACCCACTTACCCAGATCATGCTCGCATTGGCACATACCAAACATATATCTTACAGCTGGGTAATATTTCTGATATCAGTACCACAATACATTTTTTTAAAAAAAAATGATAACAAACCACAATACACATCAGTTTTTCATATAAAACTATGGGCACAAGGAACACAAGATTCCTTGGTTTCATGCACGAGAGATGCCAAATCAGATAATGGTCGAGAAATCAGAATCATGTCTGATCTTCCGCGATCATCGCTGCCTGATATGGGGCGACATGCGTCAAGTTGGGGCTCACTGCTCCCCAGCAAATCTGAATCTGGTCATGCATGCATACAGTCACATACACATGGATGAGAAGAAGATGACAAGTACAGTTATCAACGCAAACCAGTGAAGAAACAAGCTGCAATGAGAGAATAAGTTACGCACTGAAGACAAGAACCAAGTATATGGTTCACTGGTTTGCGTTGGTAGCTCCTTATAAAATGGTCACGGCAAAGTGCCCCACATGTTGCGTACCTGGAAGTTGTAGCAAGCAGAATACTACTACATTTGACTATTTGAGCTTTGGGAATAATACTGGAGTACTACAGATGAATGTTTTCCAGTTATTTCAGTGACATCTAGATTCCATCTTGCATGGAGAATCATGCATAAGTACATTACATCAGAACAGCTATTTGTGCAAAGTAGTACTAAAAGAAAGCTACACTATATATATTTGACCTGCTATTATAGGCGCTAGCCCATAAAGATCATCATTTTTCTTTTCCCTGTGTGTTTCTTAGTTAGGCAGTTAGGCTAATGCAGCTCTCTCCTTACATAAAAAAACATGAGTCATATGCACATAGCTTATGAGAAACAAAGAATTCGGTTCTGCTATGGTTCAAAAAATACATTTCATTTATTGAAACTTATAGCCTCGAGAAATTAAGTTTAGCATTAGCGCTAGATTACAGCACCGAGTTGGTGATTAGTGATTTATCAGTAACACACTATTTTGGGGGCCAGCTCACCTGAATTGAAGAACACATCACCCAATTTTGTGAAGTTACAAGTTCAAGCACAGGCACCAGTATCATACAATGTTTGGCAAATCCAAGGTGGGAAAAAGATAAGTTCTCGATTGTCAAAAGTAAATTCAAATTTTACCAACACCATTACAAATTATCCATAGTGTGCTAAAATGATCCACAGAATACCTATTCACATTTCTGTTGTTCTGTTTCAGCATTACAGCTGTAACATTACTAACATAGACTCATGTAAGTGTAACACTTGCTAAGATAAATGCACACAACATACACATTCCAGGGGTTCCCTCCATATGGCCCATATTCGTCCTGCATCAATCAGCCCCGGGGGGTGGAACCAGTTCTGCATCACAGGGAAGACAGAGATTACATGGACAAGCAGGTAATGCGCAAAGATTGATGTTGTTGAAACTTAAGTTGATTAAAACTATTCCTGTTTTAGTCAACTTTCGAAAGCATTGCACTTTAGAAATACATAACCAAAATAATCTGCACACCAAGTCATGATAATATTATTATTAAATAACTTGTGTTTACAGCTCTTACCATTTATCAATGAACTATGCCAAAAGGCATGCTGGCAGGGTTATTTTAGGAAGAAGAGGTTATTAGCGTTATCTGTTAAACCATGCGCAAACTAACAAACTTAGTATATATTTGCATGTAGACAAGCACAAAACAGTCAGAACACCCATTTTACTTGAATCAGGGATGAAGCAGCCACTAAAAAAGTCATCAATCACTAAAGAAAAAGCTCATTTCAGTTAAATTTAATTAGTACAAGATTGGTTAGAATGGTAAACCAGCAACTGCACTCCACTGGCATGTCTGAGATTATCATTAGGACCAGGCAATATAGTGCACTAGCAACTACTACAGGCATGGTACCAATGCTCATTTGAAGGTGCATGAACTAATTAATCAAATAATCAAACAAGATACCATTTGGCATGCTCAGTTGTGAGATTGCACATTATGGAAGTCTATACTACTGAGGTGTGAGATGAAACTGCAGGTTCACTTATATCTCAAAAAGGAAGTTTGAGCTAAGCTTATTCTCGTGTTTCACTGAAGCTTTGTTACATGAACAAGACCACCCTTGATCAACCAAAATAAAATAAAATGTTCTTTTTGGTATCAGAGTTGGTAAATTGATCAATCATCTGACAAACAGGACAAAACCAAAGGTAATACAGGAAGGTCTGATAGTCCTTTTAGCAGTATTAATATCATGTGTATAGTGTTTCCATTCCAGCTTTGTTGCACACACATAGCAAGTTGCTATATTGTAAAATGTTATTCTAATATTAAATCAATAGACAAGCAAATTACCTAACATAACTCCGCCCGGCATCATGCGAAGCATTTTCTTCTCTGCAAAAAAGAACCAAGTTACATTAGTCTGTTGACCACTAGGGATCTCTCTCTGAATTCAGGTTTGTGTAAGAAGAATCGTCTTCAACATTTCTAAAGTGAGGTTCTCACCCATCGCTCAACTTCCGATGCTGATTCAGAAAGTCTCATCTTAAGAATAGATTTCTCTGCTTCGCAGCTCTCTACTTCAATATCTGCATGAGTTAAAAATGTTGAGAACTGTGAACTGTAAACACTTCAAATTTGAAGTATATATTTGTAAAATAAAGCTAGCCCAGAGCGCACAAAAGAGACTAGCAAGAAGCACCTTATAATTATCAATGATGGATGGATAAATCATAAAATACAAGCTATGGATGTACAGACAGAAACTAGAGGTAAACAAAGGAAAATGATGTAACATGGAACATGTCAATTTTTATTGTGATTGGTACTACACTAAACTGAAATGAGGAGCAAAACCTATGGGGTTTGTTGATCTAAAAGTCTTAATCGGAAAAGATCTAACAGACTTATTTAATCAATTACCAAAACAACCTGGTGATCCTTTTTTGCTTGATGGGACAGCCCTATATTCGATTTGTAGCAACGGAAAGAAATGTACTTAGGTTGTGAATTCATGAAGATACACATGTCATAGTAAAAGTGCTGGATAGCTTTGTGGCATGGAAATCATGCATATACTTTGGCAGTAGGTCAGAAACTCAGAATCACAGAACCTCGCAACTGGTATGAATCCACACTTCATTATAAGACATAGGTTAGTGTTGCTTCATCAGCAATCACCTCTAGCATGAAAATTGTAGATGGATTTGGGGTCTATAATTCTATTTAATGGAGATCTAGAAGCAAATTGCCATCTATTGATTCTATTCTACTGCTAGAGAAAAACTCAACATTTAAATGATATAGATAAATACCAACTCAATATTTAAAGATCATATATACTTTATGAATACATTTTATAAAACATCATAAAGATGATCTCATCTCAAGGGCATGCATTGTAGCAGGAAATAGTGATAACAATATTGACAAGCATAATGGGTTTGCAAATATACTATTGTATTTGATTTGCATTACAAGATTCCAAAAATACCAAAAATAAGAAAGGAGGAACAAACAAGAAATTATCAATTATTTCAGTTCTTACCATAATAGTACGTCGACAGAATGTCGATACGCTCAATCGGCTGACAATGGCAACAACAAATGTTAGGGATTCATTTGTTAGGTGCACTTTAACAGAAATTCAACCATATAACAGCAGTGGCAAGACTCAAGAATTCAGAATTCAAATATTTAAGATGCGCATAAGCATTGAGCCTGTAAGGCTGTATTGATGAACACTACTAATGAAGCAAAAAAAAAAGTAAGTGCTCTATCCAGCCACAAACTTATATGCTGTCAAATCCAAATAACATTATTTTATTTGACAACAAAACATCATTTTACCACAAAGTATTACCATATGGTCTGCAGACGATTTAAATAATCATATATAAGAAGGCAGAATAAAAGAGTGGCCTACACACTTACACAGAAGAAAACAGCGCGATTGCAGGATACATACCATTACAAAAATGCCTTCTCTCCGGGTTGGAAGGCGCTCTAGTTTTCTTAATGTATCATCACCCTTAGTGACCCTCCCAAATACAGCATACTGAAATCCATTATGCATCAATCTCCAATCAGTTAAGTAGCTTATATTGATCATGAATCTTTGAAGAATTGTTAAATACCTGGCCATCAAGATGTGGAGCATCACCAAGGAGGATAGAAAAGGAAGATGATGCACTGTCTGGGTCAGAGTGCCTAGCACAAGGAAAGAATAAGTAATATCATAAGTTCATCATATATCACTGCAGATGCAAAAGAAACTTTTTCATGACATTTTCTACAAGTATTCTACTCAGAAAATATTGCATTCAACTGGATTTGTACAGAAGGACAAAAGTTACTATGGAAAACTATATGAAGAAGTACTTACAGAAAGATGCTAAATGCTGTGTTGTTTTGGCCAGAACCAGAAGACAGCAAAGTGATTTGATAATAGACATATGTCTGAGAAAAGTTAACAGAGGAGGTACCTTCCCATGGAGAGAATTCCCCTGACATGCTTGACACTACTAAATTCACCAACAATTGTTTTCTCTGCCTCTTGTTCTTGCTCATCATTCATAGGGGCTGTTCTACCTCCCACAACAGCAGCAACTTGTGCAACAAAACCCTTGTCAACCTGCAACCAGCAACAATTCAGTATTGCCAACTGATAAAAGTAGTTCATAACAAACAAAAAGATTTTGTCGAAAGAAAGTAAAGAAAAGAGTGTATTGAACTGATGAATACCCGGAAGAAGTGATTTGTGTTGTAGCATCCAAGCCGCACAAGTTTGAAAATGTGTTCAACTGTCTTAGGTGCAACACGAGGAAAGAAGCCAAACTCAATGTCGCCATGATTTGTCTGTAGGTGCAATTGCAATAGAAGTATGTGATATCAATCGGAAATGAGAACAGGCACTACCAACAGTTAAGTAATAACTGTCCCAAAATAATCACTCAGGCAATTTATGACAATATGGCATAACTGCGTTAGTGATGAGTGACCTGATTTACAATTTCACCACCCCAAATGTGCGATTTCCAATCTGAAATGGAAGAACATATCCAAACTATCCAAAGAATCAAGTATTTTAAATTCTGAGTCATGTAGTGGCCCAGATTTACCCCCCTTACAATGGTTGCATTAGTTGGCAGTTGCAGACAGCTAAGAAGCATTTTATTTAGTAGTGACATTCATGTAGAAGCTATTGTTTTATCACGAAAAATCCATTACCGTACTTCCTTTGAGGAGTGAGTAATGTAAGGACATAAGGCTTGCCGCGCACGTAAACTATTTGGGACACTTTGTGCCATGTACAGCGATATCCTCATCTCTCAGTTGTAGTTAATTTTATTTTGTATAGTCGATGGCATGTGAAACCTGTTTGGAACAGAACTCAGAGTCTAATGGCCTAACGGGAGTAACTGAGAAAATCATAAGTTTGTAGAGAAATATACAACACCCACTAATCCTAGATTCCTAGTGGCAAGTACAAGCCTTGCACTCCTCCCAACTCTGGCCACATCGTCCATGCTAAACCAATTCTTGAACGAATCACGGAAGAACAAGGGCTACGGCCCCGAAATTCTCGCGTAGATCCTCATTCACAGCTCACGATTCGCAATCTCTCGACAAATCTAACGAATCTAACAGAGCGAAAACCGATTCTTGGACACCCACACGCTAGTAAAAATCGCTCCTTTCGCACGAATTCAAGGTCAAACATCTGGGGGCAAATCTTGCAGTAACAGGAACAAAGAACAGGGGAGCAGGGAGGGAGATCGTCGAGGACCTGGAAGACGACGCGGGCGGAGCCGAGGTTGGTGTCCGAGGCGTAGAATGTGGAGGCGCCGGCGGTGGAGGCGGCCAAAACGACGAAGAGGAGCGCGGCGGCGGCGGCGTGGCGGAGCAAACCTGCCATTTTCCCCTCTTTTTCCTTTTCCTCCTTTTTTTCCCCCTCGGTTTACTTCAGCTCTGGGAGAGCGGCTTCGTAACGGATGGGAGAAGCAAAAGTGACATGACATTATTTTACAGGCGTGGATCGGAATCGATGGCTACTGTAGTAGTATTATTTATGAACCATGTAGTAAAATGCAATCAATATCAGCCGTTGATTCCCGATCTGACGGTTCAGATCTTAGGAATGCCATGGTACTGTATGGGACCCTCTATATCACAGCACATGGTCACTGTATAAACAGTATTTTCAAGCTGGAATAGCGGTTGTGGGCATCGTACCAAGTAATATAGTAACAATAATATTTATCGTAGTGACCGCTGTAGTTATTGATCTCAGTCTTTGATTTTTTTATCGAATGGTTACTATTGTTTCTAATGTCATGCATCATAGATCTTCTGTATTGAATATTTCAATGCAGTGCAGAGGTTCTCGATCTCTAAGTGCTCTACTTGATCATTCTATAAAAAGAACAGCAAATAAGAAAATAAAAAGAGCACCTCTATTTTTTTAAAAAGAACAACTTAGGTAAGATTTTTGCAAGCATGAAAAAATGGGTGCTCTACTTGTTGATGAGTGGGTTCCAAGCGAGTTTATCTGTGCTCAATTCAAGCAAGCTTGAGCTCAAATTAGTTCATACGAATTCGGTTTTCGATACAAGATTGAGTTCGAACTTGATTTCGAATAGGTTCAGTTATAACATGAAAATGAAATAAGCTTGGATAACTTCATATTGGCTCAAGTCCAGCTAAGATAAACTAGAACAGATCGAATACACTCAAATCGCCATTTTGAACTGAGCTTGATGTCAAGGTACGTGGGACGCGCATGAATTAGGAATCGAGGTCAACATAATTAGAAGGGAGGGTGAGTCGAGCCCTATCCGACCCCAATCTCAAGCATTTTATGGGTCTGAATCTGAAGCATGCTCGGCATAACTACCCAAAGCTAACCATTTGTTACTATCCGAATTTATATTAGTATTCGATACTAACCGTATCTAACTCTAATTTTGAGAGGGGAGACCGTGGAATAAGATATGGAACTACGAGCTTTGAATATGACTATCTGCATTTGCATATTTTTTTTAAACAAAAAAAATATTAATTTAAAAAATAATTACAAAAATAAATAGTCGAAACTATTTTTTTTACAAAACCAGACGTCGGTCGCCAATTAGATTAGCGGCATGCTCCTGTTGCCATTTCAATCGGCGACAGGGGAATTGACGATAAGTCTCTGTCGCCAATTCAAATGGCAACATGGATCATTTTTATTTTAAATTTGGAAAAACGTCATTTCAAATGACGATAGGGATCCCATCCCGCAAGTCCTTGTCATCATTCTAAATGGCGACATAATTTTCTTGAATTTTAGGGTTTTGAGGGTCTTTTATAGGGAAACTCACTTTTATTCTGAAAAAAGGGAGTGGAGGGAAGTAAGATAAGCAGAGGGGAGAAGAGAAGCTAGCGAACGCTGTCCATCCAGTCGCCCACCTTTTAAGTAATTTTTTAACCAAATGGATTACATAGTTTTGGATTAACGGTTACATAATGTAGTACGTTGTACATAATCCTTTTCGGTGGGTAGTCTAGTTTTAGATATGTGGTTAATCGTTGGAATCTTGTTTACGGTGCAGTGCGTCAAATATGTCGGACGTCACCAATTTTAAAATTTAATATGGTTAGGAGACTATTCTTGATTTGTGTTATTTCTAATCGGCGACCGTGCCCCTGCCAAGAGCATAGCAATGTACATGTGGCACTGTGATGCAGTGATTGTTTCACTCATTCGATTTGGACCATGCTGTGTTTGATTTGAGATTGAGTTGTCTTGCCTTCCGAGCAACACAGCGCACATATTGGGAGTTAGTGCAGCTCAAGGGAACAAGGTCATAGCAGTCGTACGTATGCATGGCGAGGGAGGAAGGGTGAGATTTGGTCCTTCTAATCCAGGCTTATGCCAAATCCATTCCTGCATCGGCAGCTGAACAAGAAGGACGTGATGATGTTGAAGAAGAAGTCGGGGACTCCAACCACCGCGTGGCGCATGCAATGGCTGAAGCTCCCAGAGTTGTTGATGCTATCAATGAAGACCCTGCGGAAGTAGCTCCTTCAGTCAAGCAAGGTACTAGGTTTGCTGACGAGGGTGAGGAGCTGGAAACCCTAGTGTAAAGAATGGATCTTGAAGATTGGGACTACATGGCATTGTCAGAGGATGAAGGATCTAACGACGAGGATGATGTGGACCAGCAGACGGTTCCATTCGAGTGGAATATATATACTTCGACAACCTCATCATTAACGAAGGCTCCCGTGTGCCATGAGAGTACGACCAGAGTAAGGTTAGGTAAGGAGCTATGTACAAATAAAAGGAGGTCGTGCAGGAGGAGGTCAAATTCTGGACCTTGTCGGTGCAGCGTACATTCACAATCGTCAAGTCTAACCTAAGATGCTACGACGTGAAGTGCGACATAGAAGGATGCCCTTAGCGAGTGCACGTATTTCAGCCTAAGTGAGACACCTACTTGAAATGCTCTATAGTGGTCCTTCATACATGTGTCATCACTAAGTCAGTGCAGTCTAACAGGAACTTGTCTCAGGCTTTTGTCGCCAACCTCATGTACGGTGAGATCGTGGATAATATAGATTTTGAGCTACGATCCATCATACACACGATTGAGGCAAGGTTCTAATACACAGTCAGCTATACCAAGGCGTAGAGGACAAGACAAAAGGCATTTGAATCAATGTTTGGTACATTCGAGGACTTCTACCACAACCTCCTCGGGCTACTCCAAGTCATACAAGACAGGAATCCCGACACTCATGTCGACTTTCAAGATTCCACGCATCCGAAGTGGGCCAATAAGAGGGTACTATAGTGAGCATTCTTCGCATTTGGTCCATGCATCAATGCATTCCGGCACTGCCGTCTAATCTTGTGCGTGGATAGCACATTCCTGACTAGAAAGTACAAGGGTCAGATATTGACTGCAATTAAGTTCTTCTCGTGGCATTCGCTTTCGTTGAAAGCGAGAACACGGACAACTGGTTGTGGTTTCTGAGGAATTTAAGGATTTCTGTTGTATAGGACCGTCCAAACGTATGCGTCCTACATGATCGGCATGCGGGGCTACTGCTGCAATAACTCAGTTACAACAAGAAGACAACGAACCACTTTTGTGGGCCGATCTGCAGAGCAGGTGGTGCATGAGACACTTAGGTGCAAACTTCTACAAGCAGTTCAACAATAAAGACTTGATGAACATGTTCAAGTGGCTGTGCAACCAGAACTAGTAGCCAAAGTTTGAAGTACTTTAGAAGATTCTGGATGAGTAGACCTAGACGCACAGAAGGGAGGCAGTGAAAAGGACCACACCAAGCACTGACCAGGCACCCGAAGCATTGCAACAGCTACCTACAGATGGTCCCAATGTGATGAGGAAGACGGGGGCGCAGGTGAAATGCTTCTCAGACTGGATTGAGCACAAGCCTAAGGAGAAGTGGTCGCTGCTACATGACAGGGGTGGTGCTCGATATGGTGCCATGACAACCAATCTAACCGAGGTGTACAACTAGATCATGCGCGACTCAAGGTGTCTTCCTTTGGTCGGTATTGTGGAGACAATTCTCGTAGTACCATAAATTACTTTGTTGACAGAAGCAACAATGTGTCGCTCATTATGGCAAATGACAGAATACTCTATTTCGTCATAATCACCAAGTACATGGAGGAGAAGAGCAAGAAGGGTGAGATACACTGGGCATTCAAGATGGGTACAAGAGATGGATAAAGGACGCCACGGGACGAACCACGAGAGGATCACCCATGAGTGCACGCTATGCCGTACTAGTTGCGTATGCATTTGCAATAAGTCCCTTCTTCTGCATAGGCCCTACTTCCATATCATGACCGCATGTTCAATGGTGGCGAAGCATCCCGACCAGCACCTCTCTGACTATTTCAACAAGGAGGAGGTGATGTAAACTTGGAGTGCAGAGATGTATGGTTACGCCGTGGTTAGCCATTTCACTAGCCATCTGACATAGGACCAATTTATCGGACATTGATAGGCTGAAGGGAAAGGTTGGCCGGCGACCGATACGGCTCATCAGGAACGACATGGACGAAGCAGAAGCCGGACGTCGCATGAAAAAGTGCTTTATTTGTAGGGAGTCTAGGCACACATTCAAGAAGGAATAATTGATTATTTGCCACTGCAAAAGAGTGAATTTTAGGATTTGCCATTGTATGTGAGTATGACAAGTGGGTGGGACCACATGTCATACTCACAACAGTGGCAAATCCTAAATTACGCATGAAAGTACAGTGGCAAATAATTGAATCTCCCCTTCAAGAAATGCTCTATGAGAAATCCTTAGGATGAAGGAGACATCGGCACTCTGGACGTCACCATAGGGACCTCATCCGATCGCCCCACTCGAGATGGTCCACATGGGGGACGTCGAGGTCGCGGCAATGGGAAAGGTTTGTCCAATTGAAATATGTGGTGCCCAATGCTTTGTAATATTGCTTTGATTTGTAAAAAACTAGGTGTTATGACGTTGTGTTGAATGTTATGTAATATCAGTATGATCTGTCCACAAAGTATGTGACAATATTGCATTGAATGTTATGTCATTGTGATTTATTGACAAAAGATGTTATGATGTTGTGCTGAATGTTATGTAATGTAATTGTGATTTGTCAACAAAAAATATACTTGGAAATAGTCAGTACAAATTTTGATTTATTGACAAAAGATATTATGACATTGTGCTTAATGTTATGCAATGTCATTATGATTTATCGACAAAAAATGTGCTAAAAAATAGTCAATGGAAATTTTGATTTATTGACAAAAGATGTTATAGCGTTGTGCTGAATGTTATATAATATCAGTGTGATTTATTGATAAAATATCTGCTCGAAAATACTCGGTACAAAAAGGAGTAGAGATGAATTAAAAAATGACGATTTTCCAAATTTTAAAATAAAAAAGATTCATGTCACCAATTCAACTGGCGATAGGGAGTTCTAGGTATTGTTGAGCCCTCTGTCGCCAATTGGAATGGCGACAACAGTCTGTCGCCAATCCAATTGGTGATAGACGCCTAGTTTTATATATTTTTTTGACTATTTTTTTGTAATTATGTTTTAAATTAATATTATAAAAAAAACAATTCTGCATTTGCATGTCTAATCTTTTTTCTCTTCAGTCCCTGTCAGCTTAGTGGGCTCTGTTACCCGCTCTTTACATGGGCTCCAGCGGTTTCTTGTCTTTTTTGCCCTTCACATAGCGTCCTTCCATGAACTCCTCGGCCGAACTATTCCTCGTTCTGACTCTTTTTTTTTTAGAACTGCTATACATCTTTCAATTTTAGCGCTCTATGATTGGTGAGAGAGAGGGAGAGAGTGTGGGAAGTGAGATTGGATTAGGGATATGTGAGGGTGATATCCATTGAATTCTCGATGACTCTTACGTCTTTTTTTTGTGAGGGTGCCAGTGTTCTTACTCTTACGTCTCTCTTGCGCCTTTTTTTTTCTTTGGATATACCCTTATTACGTCTCCTTTGTTCGGACGCGAGAAAAGAAGAGCAGAAAAGGAGCCAAAGCTCTCACGTATACGCCTTCTAAATTTACCTGAGACGCATTTGCACGCGCAGGCCATGGTTTGTGTGCAGCTATACCCGTGGCGAGAAAGAACCTTTTGTTTTCGTGTTCTTGTTCTATATACTAGCTAGCTATATAAAGACAGAAGAAAATTAGCTGGGAGAGCCTCACCATGAGACTCGTGAGGCCCTCTCCTGCAGCCGTTGGATTCAGAAGGGTGGATGTACGATGGGCGAGGAGGGCCTGAGCCGAGGCCTTCCCACTGAATTTTTTCCTATAAAGACATTCACTCCACCGTTTGTTGCACACACAACACAAGCAGTAGACAGCGAGTAGACTGCACGTACACCACACACCACCAGCGACCTGCTGCCTGTATCAGTATGTACGTGCTTGGCACGATGAGAGCACTGGCACTAGTGGCCATGCTGGCCTTCGCCGTGTCCGCGCGCGCCGAGCTGTGCGGCTCGCAGGCCGGCGGGGCGACCTGCCCCGACTGCCTCTGCTGCAGCCGCTTCGGCTGGTGCGGCTCCGACGACGCGTACTGCGGCGTCGGCTGCCAGAGCCAGTGCAGCGGCTGCAGCGGACCCCCAGCTCCGCCCGGCGGCGGCGGCGCCGTCGCGTCCATCGTGTCGCGCTCGACCTTCGACCGGATGCTGCTGCACCGCAACGACGCGGCGTGCCGGGCCAAGGGCTTCTACACGTACGACGCCTTCATCGCCGCCGCCAACTCGTTCCGCGGCTTCGGCACCACGGGCGACAGGGACACCAGGAAGCGGGAGATCGCCGCCTTCCTCGCGCAGACGTCCCACGAGACCACCGGCGGCTGGGCCACGGCGCCGGACGGCGCCTTCTCGTGGGGCTACTGCTTCAAGCAGGAGAACAGCGCCACCGCCGACTACTGCCAGCAGAGCGCGCAGTGGCCGTGTGCCCCGGGCAAGAAGTACTACGGCCGCGGACCCATCCAAATCTCCTAGTGCGTCATCGATCGATCATGCATATATCAATCCGTATCTAAATTCATATGGTATCTAGCTAATCAATTAATTCAACAACATGCATGATCGAGCAGCAACTACAACTACGGTCCGGCGGGGAAGGCCATCGGCGCGGACCTGCTCCACAACCCGGACCTGGTGGCGACGGACCCGACCGTCTCGTTCAAGACGGCCATCTGGTTCTGGACGACGGCGCAGTCGCCCAAGCCGTCGTGCCACGCTGTGATCACCGGGCAGTGGAGCCCCTCGGGCGCCGACCGGGCGGCGAGGAGGGTGCCCGGGTACGGCGTCATCACCAACATCATCAACGGCGGGCTCGAGTGCGGCCGCGGGGCGGACAGCCGCGTCGCCGACCGGATCGGCTTCTACAAGCGCTACTGCGACATCCTCGGTGTCAGCTACGGCGCCAACCTCGACTGCTACAACCAGAGGCCCTTCACTTAAATTTTTCGTCACAGATCGTGCGCACAATAAGAGGAGCTAGATCTCCCTATATATATAATGGATGAATAATGGATGGGATCGGGAAAATGCATGTAATGCGAGACCCATGCAAAAATGTACTGTGTTATCGAATGCAATAACAGATGAATATTGCATACATAATTACATATACACCAATGGCTGCTAGCTTCTTGTGAATCCATGCAAGATGCATGGTCTTACGTGTTTACATGTACTTATGCTAGTCACACCACCCAACCTACACGTGTATACACGCGTGCGCGTCCCCTACACACGGTAGAAATTTATCGGAGGCACCTAAAGCCTCACATATCACGAGCACATTCTCTTTCCCACTGAACATGCGCACATGAAAGTACTAAAAGGTAATGTATTTACTTAACTACTTTCATTTGATTATTCTACTACTTTTTACATGAGAATTCTAAGACATTTTGTTATCTTCTTTTTTAGGTCATTGAGGTTGGAGGATGCATTTTGCCAGTACAGCCATCCTTTGTTCTTTAATTCCTTCATTTTGGTTCTGGATCCGCTACTGTGCACCTCTGGGTTGAAAAACCTCAAATTCCGCGTTGCAGATAGAAGCATGGCTCAAATTCCGCGTTGCAGATGGAAGCATGGTTTGGCCTGTGGCAATTAAGAGGCAAGGTAGAGTTCGTGGATAAATGAAGGATAAGATGCAGACTGGAGTCCTGTAGGTATAGACGAGTGACCTCTCAGCGCATAATGCGGCAGGAACCGAAAGTCTTGAGCGTGTTTCCGGTCTCGTTGTGCACATGTAGAAACCGGAAGCAAGCTGATCCAAGGAGATCGACTGACTGCATGCATGCATTCATGCATACAAGCAGTCCAACAAATATACAAACTGAAAAGGTGTGATTTAACAGAAATAGATAGTTAGTATAAGGAAAAATGTCGGCAAGGGAAACACCACTTCCAATAATGGCACAAACATTAGTTAATAAGTGTAAGAATGACATGCGTTGCTCTGTGAATGTGACCTCCAAAAATAGCACAAACATTAGTGAATATTACATCCAATAGCAGTTAGATTAAAAATCGATTTGAATTTCAGTTTCTTGTTAAGACAACAGAAAGAACTGCTCACCTTTGTTTCGGGATGATCTGGTGCCACTCCAGAACGGACTAAGGCAAACGGTGTCGGCAGTCTATCGATAATATCGACTCTAGCACATTCATGTCGACCCTACAGCATCGGCTTAAATCCAGGAAAGGAACACCCAGTAAACACCATGGAAAATGCAGAAAGAAACTGAAAAGTTTCAAATGGAAAAGCTTTGCAACAACTTTTTCTCCTTTTTTTTTGTTTGTTGCAACATATGCAATAGAAATCTACGAACACTTTTAAGTATGCAACGACGTCATTCTTATTTTGACTGCACTGCAAATCAAACATGGCTATAAGAAATCGAATTCTGCGATGGCATCTGAACCATGCGTCATTGTCCTTGGTTTAGCATTTGATCTTTATAGTACAGCAATTAGTTCCGGATCCCAGCACATTTGACAGATAAACTACCAAACCAAACAATTCCACAACTACATCTACATCTTAGCATCTGGATATTCATTCGTAGACAGAATAGAATTAGATTCCAGAGCATTTCACAACTGCAGCACAGTGAGGGCTGAAGAAAGCACCCTATATATCCCTATGAAGAAAAGAGCAAAGAGAAAGCAGCCAAGGGTACCGCAGCCGCGTCTTGCGAAGCGACAAAGAGAAAGAGGCAAGAGCAAGGAGCCAAGGGTACCGCAGGGCCGTACCTTGTTGGCCGTGTAGAATCCGGCGGGGCCACTGCCGACGACACAGACGTGGAGCGGCTCGCGCTCGGGCACCGCGGCGGAGAAGCCCCTCGGCTGCGGGAGCAGCAAAAGACTTGCTATTTGTAAGTGGTTCGAATTTTTTTTTAAGTTTAAGTTAGCCGTTGTATCGTTGGATTTATGTAGAAATTGATGTATTATAAATGAGATATTGATTAAATAGATAAAGCATATGACTTATGTTTAATAAAAATTCAGTAACCTTACGAATAGACAACCCCACGAGAAAAAGCATTTGCAATTAATTTCTATTGTTATATATTTATAAAAACCAATAATATTATATAAATATTTTCCAAGATAAATCCACACATATAGTTTTCATAAATTGAATCTAAATATTTCAAAAGATAACAACAACCAAGTTTTTCAAGGTTTGACCGCATGTATCTCGAAATGCCTTAGGTAAGATTTTTGCAAATAAGAATATAAAAAAGAGCACCTCTATTTTTTTTAAAGAACAACTTAGGTAAGATTTTTGCAAGCATGAAAAAATGGGTGCTCTACTCCTCGATGAGTGGGCTCCAAGCGAGTTTATCTGTGCTCAATTCAAGCAAGCTTGAGCTCAAATTAGTTCAATACGAATTCGGTTTTCGATACGAGATCATGGGCGGCGGTAGGGGGTGCTCATGGTGCACGGGCACCCCCAAAAATAAATAAAGTTTTTTTTCAACTAGGTATAGACACTCAGCAGTTAGGTGCTTGAGCTGGCTATTTCAATAATTCAACCCACCAGGTCACCAACCAGAGCAAGTCACCAGGCAATGAGGCAGTGAGACACTCACACCCGCACCTTCTTAAGTCATTGTACAATCGATCACATGGAGTACTATCACAAAAGACTAGTTGTACAAGCTAGCAAAGGCTTTTGGCATCTGTTCTGACGAAATGTTTTTGGTTCTTGACGCAACCTTTTGTTCCTGTCATGGTGTCATCCCGGCTAGCTACAATCGCCAACTGAAACAATCACTTCCTGATGTACACCTACAGAGTACCAGTAATTTATCTCTGGTACAATCATGAGTGGAGCCAGTAGGGGTGCCTGAACACATCAAAAAATGGAAAATATTTCCAGAGATCAGTTCTTCATTTGGACCATATTCATAGTACTCCTTGGTGTGCACTCTCTTGGAAGTAATCTTGAAGAGGTTGGTTCTGGGTTCGAACCTTGGCTATGCATTTTTTTTCTGTATTTTTTGTTTTAACTTCACAAAAAATTCAAATTTTGATTCGAAAATTTTGGCCAAAATAAATCCAAAAATTCCGGTAACCGCCGGTAACCGAGTCTATCGCTAGGCTCTAAAATTTTTCTCAACCGGTAGCTTTTTTCTTGGTTTGAACTAATCGTACCCGGCGTTGTTTTGTGTGTGTACCCCCAACAGCAAATTCCTGGCTCCGCCACTGGACGAGATTGAGTTCGAACTTGATTTTGAATAGGTTCAGTTATAACATGAAAATGAAATAAGCTTGGATAACTTCATATTGGCTCAAGTCAAGCTAAGATAAACTAGAACAGATCGAATACACTCAAATCGCCATTTTGAACTGAGCTTGATGTCAAGGTACGTGGGACACGCATGAATTAGGAATCGAGGTCAACATAGTTAGAACGGAGGGTGTGTCGAGCCCTATCCGACCCAATCTCAAGCATTTCATGGGTCTCAAGCATGCTCGGCATAACTACCCAAAGCTAACCATTTAATTGTTACTATCCGAATTCAGCTAACCATTTGTTACTCTCCGAATTTATATTAGTATTCAATACTATCCGTATCTGACTCTGATTTTGAGAGAGAAGACCGAGGAACAAGATACATATGGAACGACGAGCTTCGAACAGGACTATATGCATTTGCAAGTCTAATCTTTTTTCTCTTCAGTCTCTGTCAGCAAGATATGGAACGACGAGCTTTGAACATGACTATCTGCATTTGCACGTCTAATCTTTTTTTCTCTCCCAGTCTGTCACTTTAGTGGGCTTTGTTACCCGCTCTTTTCTTGGGCTCCAGCAACTTCTTGTCTTTTTTGCCCTTCACGTAGCGTCCTGCCATGAACTCCTCGGCCGAATTATTCCTCTCTTGATGGGTTGCTACTATGGGCCGGTCTGGCCCAACTTTCGAGCCCACGACACGAGCCCAGTGTTCTGACTTTTTTTTTGGATTATTAATGATTTGCAATTAAGTTTATGTGCGGTTTAGTAAGACATGGAGTGAAAAAATAGCAATTACACGTTAACTGCCACGCCAAATCTGCCAGCTTTTTTTGGGCGCCCCGTGTTCTTACTCTTACGTCTCTCTTGCGCCTTTTTTTTTCTTTGGAGATATCCTTATTACGTCTCCTTTTGTTCGGACCCGAGAAAAGAAGAGCATTTTAAATTTACCTGTGACGCATTTGCACGCGCAGCACTTATTAAGTCTCCTTTGTTCGGACTCAGCATTTTAAAAATTACGCGCAATGTCTGCAGCTATACGCGTGGCGAGAAAGAACCTTTTGTTTTTGTGTTCATGTTCTATATACACTTATATCTACATCTACATCTACATCTACATCTATATATATATATATATATATATATATATATATATATATATATATATATATATATATATATATATCTATATATACACACGGTATTCAAAAACACAGCTTTAGCAACTAATTTCCATTGTGATATATTTATAAAAACCGATAATACTATACAAATATTTTCCAAGATAAATATACACATATAGTTTTCATATATCAAGTCTAAATATTTCAAAAGATATCGACAACCAAGTTTTTCAAAATTTGAACGTATGTATCCCAAAACGACGTGTACTCGTGAGTGGAGGGAGCTAGTATTTCCTTTGCTTTTTGGCAAACTCTGGCCTCGTTTTCCTCACGCGTTGAAAACCGGTGTACACCATCGGCATGCGTATACGGTCGATTTTGTATAGCTTGCTGTGCCACTTTTTGTTTATTTCTTGGCATATATACGTACGTGTATTTTCTTGGTCTTTTTCTCGTGTACGATCGTCGCCTTTGTACTTGTTTCTTGCAGGTCAAATGATCTATCTGTACACAACTGCATCGTCCGTCGTCGAGCATGACACGTATACACTTTTGGGGCTACTCCATGGTCTACAATATGGCCAAATGGACCACTATAGACAAAGGAAAATAGTGGTTGATTAGGATACATTATGTATTGTTCTGGTGGAACAATTTTGGAGGTGAAAGTGATGTTCGCCAAGCGTGCTAAGCACGGCCTCGAAATGGGATATTTCTGTAGCTTAATTTCTCAAACATGTTCTTGTTTCAAAAAATTAATTATCTCTCACACATGCATGTTAATATTTTCTGTTTGTTTTGTTTTTTGGGTTCGCTTCTCTATTAATATAATAGACAGTTCTCCTTGCTGTTCTTTTTTTAAAAAGCATTTTCAGTTTTGATCGGACACATGTTAAAAACCTAACAGTATAAGTTCCAAACAGATTAGCAGTGTTCACGGTCGGCACGTACAGTTGGTTTTGCGTGTATTGCTGCGTTTTGGTTTCCAGGTACACCTGTATTTTTTTGGTATTTTTCCTTGTATCATCGTCTTTTGTTGTTTCTTCCAGAGTCCATTGAGCCATATCTCTATGTGACTACACCATTTGTCATATAGTATAGTGATGTGTACATATATACTTTCGAGGCTACTTCACAGGCTATGGACACGACTAAATAGAATACTCCATATAAAGGAAAAAAGGTTGTTAGTACATGCTTGGACTAGCAGCACAATTTTGGAAGAAATTTTTTTTAACCAAGTTTGGCAAACAGGGCCTCTAAGAGGGAGATTACTTAGCTCGATCCATTCTCGCACATGTTAACACTTGACAGTCTAAATTTCTAGCTAAATGGTGAAGAACTTTGATACCATGCATGCAAGAAACACAATTTTGGCTCGAGTAGAGGGCGAGTCGAGCCTTTGGGGGCCATTTGCTTGTTTTTTAGAGAGGAAATTGAAATTGAAATTGAATTTCTATGTCTAACTCTCTCTTTTTGGTTCAGTTTAATTGTCAGTTCAGTGTGCTTTCTTACCAGCTATACACATGGGTTTCACAAATATATATCTTGCCGTTTCCCTCATTTCATAATCACCAGATCTACATGTAAATGGGATTATCACGTATGGGCCTTCCAAATTACCAGCGATGCACTGCATGACATGACCAAAACCATAATTTGTCTGCATGCAGCTACAGGCGTGGCAAAGAAGGTTTTTGTTTTGTTTTTGTTTTTCTCCTTGACGTGTATATCCTTCGCTTTCTGGCGAGCTAGGCTCTCGTCGTTCTTTGAAAACCAGCTACCCTGCGGCACGCATACACGGTCGATTTTTTTGGCTACTTTTGGTTTTGGAGTAAACATGTATTTTTGGGGCTATCCCATAGTCCATGGTATGACCTAGTGGGACACCCTAGATAAAGGGGAAAAAAAGGTTCAAACAGTAGCTCCGGCCTCCGGGTGCGGTGGTCATGAGATAAAAGACTCCCTCGACCTCTGGCCGATGGCCAATGCAAAACATCTTATGAATGTAATAATCAAGAACCTGCCTGTACAGTAGGTTTCTTTTTCCTCTTTGGAACTCGCTTAATGAAATGATTTCGAGTTCTCGTGCCATTAATTACAAAAAAAGGAAAATATTTTATGGTTCTTAGGAGGTCTATTTTTGCATGCATTTCTACTCTTGGTTCACCTGTATTTTTTGTCTTTTTTTTGCCAGCACCTTTATGGTTGTTTCTTGTAGAGTCGAATGATCTTCTGTAAATGACCACAACAATCCCTGTCGTATAGCATAATGATGTGTATGTATATATCAACTTTTGAGGCTTCCCATAACCCATAGTACGACCAAATGGAACACTCCAGATAAAGGAAAATATGGTTAATTAGGCTATGTTTAGACGTGGGCAATTTTGGAGGGAAAGGAATGCTCACCAAGTCTGTGAAACAGGGCCTCTAAAAATGAAATTACTTAGCTCGATTTCTCGCACATGTTAACACCAAACAGTCTACATTTCCAACTAAATGATCAAGAACTTTGATATATACCTGAACAAAAAAAAAAGGTAAACGAAAACCAACTCCTCACAACAACCATGCACACATTGCAGTGTAAACCTACCAATACAATGGACAAACTCTCTCTCTCTCTCTCAAGCATCCATAATAAGGATCCGGCAGATCCTCTCAGCGTTGGCATTCGGCAATGATATTGTAGCAAATACTGTATTAACAGGGTAATATTTATTGTAGAGTTTTATTGTACACTGTATTACTGATCTGGATCTTTGTTTTTATCGGATGATGGAGATCGCATGCTAATGCACAACATTGTAGATCATCTGCATTGATACCTTCTATGCAGAGCATCAATTTCCCGTAACAATCGAAGAAGAAAAGCTACTAACCAACCTTTATTTTTTTTGGAATTTTTGGGAGACTGGAGAATGGGAATTTGGCTACTTTTTCCTGGAGGCATTTGTGCCCCTTGCCGTGGGGCCCATCTGCACACCATGCTTGCATCGATCCTAGCTAGCTTTCTTTCTTTCTTTCTTTCACTCCCAACACCATAAAAACCATGAGCATTTGGCATGCTTTGAGGCGGTCTTGGTTTCTAAGCAAACCCCTTTTTCCTCTTTACGTGCCTTGCCAAACCACAAGACCCCTCCTCTCTGTCCGTCTCTCTCTCTCTCTCTTGTTTTCGTCCTGTGCACTTTAGAGTTCTTGAGTCGCCAACTTGCCATGACCCCCCAAGAATGGGCTCAAAAAACTTTTCAGAAAAAAAAGGGTGTCATGCATGGATTACTTGTGTGTTTTCAGTGTAGGAGCAAGCAAGCTTTTCCTGAATGGAATGGATGCATGTACACAAAAAAGAAGAAGAATTCTCTTGGTTTTGATACTTGCTAAAATTCACTAATTAAGATCGATAGATTGAGGTAGTAATTGACTGGGTACTATGTAATTAACCGTGGTAAATACATCTGCAGTTATAATTAACAAAAGAATCTATGCATCTATCAACACTGGTGTTTCTGTCGTTAACTAGTGAAGAGTGGATCAAGAGGGCACTTATGCAATATTGCACTTGGCCCGCCAATTAAGCCGGCCGCCAACGCTAACTAGGGCTTGTTTGGCTTGTTACTGACATCAACCAAATCAAATTTTAGTAACGCCAATAAAAATTGGCAATGATTTGGTTTGTTATCAACATTTGGTAGTGCCAACAAAATCCAATGTCGTACGCAGGTAATTCGAGGGCGAGGAAACCGTTCACCAAAATTTTGGTAACGTCAAAATTTAGCTTGGCTGCAATCCAAACAACATTCTTTTTGCTAAATTTTATCTTTACCCAAGTTTTCGATAAGCTTGGCTGCAATCCAAACAACATTCTTTTTGCTAAATTTTATATTTACCCAAGTTTTTGATAAGACCAGATTTTGGCTTGGTTCATTCGGGCCATGAACCAAACAGCCCCTAAACCCTTTCTACAACTATTCCCGCACCGCATCACACGACAGATGTCACAACACCGCCCCCCATCAACGTGTACTCGATCGTAACAAAAACATTTCCCTGAAATTGCTCCTGGCCACGCTAATAATTCCTTCCTGAATTTAGGAGCCAATAAGACATTATCACGCCATACCAAGCACCCATGCATGCATGAGTGTGACCAGCCAGTTCGGCTGATGCTGATCGATTAAGCTCACGAAAGCTCGTCATCTGATGTGATGCACTTGCGCGGCGGCGGCCGTGGAAAGGGAGGCCTATGATTGCGCTTTCCACGACCGAAAGCTTTGACGCTTGGGGTTAGATATCGATCGATCGATGGTGTGGATCATCCAAAGTTTTGACGCTGGATGATGGAGATGGCACGTAGGAGAGTCGGACAGTCACTCAAGAGCCACACACGAGAGAGATAGAGAGGGAGAGAAGCAGGCACGGAAGTTGGCGCGAGGATGTGTGTATGTATCTATCTATTATGTCTTTTTTGGAGGAGAAGAAGTCTTGCGGCGCGTGCATGGATGGATGAGTTTTCGGCTAACCACAAGCATGGCTAAGACATGTGACTTTCGCCGTGATTTGGACGTCATCTGTGATGTGCGGTTGTTTGGGGATTGTGTGGGGTTTTTGGTCTTGACGATGTCAAAACGTGTTTATGACCATAGGATCAGCTACGAGCTTTGTATGGATGAATGAGTTTTCGGCTAACCACAAGCATGGCTAAGACATGGCGTGATTTGGACGTCATCTGTGTGTGCGGTTGTTTGGGATTGTGTGGGTTTTTGGTCTTGACGATGTCAAAACGTGTTTCGACCGTAGGATCGCTACGAGCTTTGTATGGATGGATGATAACCACAAGCATGGCGGTTTGTGTGGTTTTTTTTTTTGGTCTTGACGATGTCAAAACGTGCTTCTGACCGTGGGATCAGCTACGAGCTTTGTATGGATGGATGAGTTTTCGGCTAACCACAAGCATGGCGGTTTGTGTGGTTTTTTTTTTTTTGATCTTGACGATGTCAAAATGTGTTTCTGACCGTGGGATCAGCTACGAGCTTTGTATGGATGGATGAGTTTTCGGCTAACCACAAGTATGGCTAAGACATGTAACTATCGCCATGATTTGGACGTCATCTGTGATGTGTGGTTGTTTAAGGTTTGTGTGGGTTTTTGTTTTGCCTTGACAATGTCAAAACGTATTTCTGACCATGGGATGGCTACGAGCTTTGTAACATTGTCTAACCTTCCGACGACTCGTGGTCTATAAATAACTAAAGCTCGGGATGAGCTTTGACCCATGCATGCATACTCTCTAATTAAACCTAATTATTTGAAACACGCGTCTTAGATCCTAGACCTATAGACAGAGCCCAAGTCAACATACATACCGTATGAAGAAATAATCGGTCTCGCGCGTGCAAAAATGTAACTAGCTAGCTGGTCGCAAGAAGTAATCTCCCTCTCATGATTGACCATTACTTACACAGTCAAATATCTAAACAAGGCCATGCATGTATGCACGCATCCATATAGATGTCGCTGTAATTTCCTCAAACCAAAAAAATAAAAATAACCGCAGTAATTTCCTAAAAAAGCGAAGATCGTAGTAATTTCCTTAAAAAAAAAGAGAGAAAATCGCAGTAAATCTTTTGTAGTATTGCGTTTTTACAGTCGGTTGTTGCTTGGGGACGTGGTCATATGGGTGTGGGGGGGGGATCGGAGCATGAAATAATCTATTGTACGCTCAAGTGCTGAATAGCGCTATCTACTTCTAGGATTACATACTTCCACTTTCAATATATTATTTAGACGAACATATTACATTTCTTTATCACTTTCAGTATACTTAAATACCAATTATAAGATACTCCGATGCGACCTGATTGAAAAAAAATTCATTGGGGCTATTTATTTTTGCTATATACCTTTTTCATATATAAAAGAAGTATATACACAAATTTTACAGTAAAAAGTAGACTTTAATGAATTTTTCATGGAGCTCACTTTAGGGTATCTTATAATCATTATTAGAGTATGCTCAAATAGATAAAAATGTATCATCATAGTGAGAGTATGTACTCCCAAAAGTACCATACCATTTTTCTACACACACGATAACACTATTGTGTAGAATGACTTCTTCTGCGTGTAGGCCGCAGCATGGGTCGCACGACGCGCTGGCCTACGATCCCCCCGCAAGCAGCCAACCAGGCACCCCCAATTCTAAATGTAAGTTGTTTTAGAATTTATACCGGTCAAACATTTTTAATTTTAATCATTAATATATATATATATATATATATATATATATATATATATATATATATATATATATAAATTACTAAGATTGACAACATAAAATTTGTATTATTAGATCCATCATGAAATATACTTTCATAGTGTATAATTATTTTTATTTGAAACAATATATTTTCATAGAAATTGATGGTCAAAGTGTCACATTGAAGACCGTGCTAATGTCCAAAAGCGACTCATATTTAGAATCAAGGGGGTATAAGCATGTCAGCCTACTCCAATTAATCTTCTTAATTCAGTGTGTCATCCTGATAATCTGATATATAATTCAAGGAGCCCAACTCTTTTGCAACCTTATATTAGCACGGAATAATCAGCCAATCCAAAGGTGGCCCATGCTCGCTAGCTCGTAGAATCGTTGAAATTAATCGACGTAAAAAAATTATTAAAGCAGCGTCACCTCATGATCCTTCCAAAGCTAGGCTCAGATGTCTCACAGGCCAATCGGGTCGAGCTTCAGGTGTGCGTGTATGTTTGTTCCTTTTCCATAGTGTGGCTGCCAACCGGCCTCTGATTCCTATCAATGGAGAGTTGCCCCAATTTCTTCATCCCTCTCAGCTATCAGTGACAGCTGCCGCTATACGCATATACTCCCTCCGTTTTCGTTTACTTGACAGTAGCGTTAATCCTTTCCGCAAGCGGTGGGACCGCGCGATGGGTCTCGAAAAGCACACCTAGCGTGTCGCTTTAGGTGGGTGGTCGTCGAGGTGGGTTTTCCTGGCGGGTTGGCGTGCAAATAAACCGACCTTCTGGGAGAGTTTGTAGTGCCGGTCCAAAATAGATTTTGTGGCATGTTGCATGGTATGACAGATGCATTTTGTAGGGTGAGAGGTGGGAGGGTGTTTCCTAACTAGAAAGGTTTTAATTGTGTTTGCCGTTCATTGTTGATCAAGGTGTGGGGTTTGTTGCGGTTGCTTTGTTCGGCATGTGAATAAATTGGAAACCGCTTTAGGTTCCATATTTGTAGGTATAGTTTGCTTATATGTACATGCATGTGAAACCCATCGCTATCGTTGTAAACTACTTAACAAACAAAAATTTGAAGCTGATTTTCTATACATAGCGTTAAAAAAATAGGGCCTCTATAAAATGACGTGATATATAGTTCGACCTATCCAGAAAAATTGTCGGCCTACGAATGTGGTTCCGATCAAATTAGGGGGTCTATATAAATGTCGTGAGATATTTGTTATATATTAGAATTGATTAACATTGTATAATCGTCTTGAGAGCAGTAAACAATATCAAAAGATAGTGTGTCTCTTTACTTCACAGTGATGCAGGAAGATAATCATAATTACACGATCATGTCGTGAGAAAACTTCAGATCTTGCAGACGTGATTGATAGACAGGGGGTCTGCTGGAATCAATTAATAAAAATAGCATGAACATTGTGCTTAATAGCTCGATAGAGAGTGATCAGTTAGTGAAGATGAAAACCTAATTTTCGTGTGCTGGAATCAATTAATAAAAATAGTATATATGTACATTGTGCTTAATAGCTCGATAGAGAGTGATTAGTTAGTGAAGATGAAAACCTAATTCTCGTGTACTTATAAGTAGTTTAATTACAACACTAGCAGTAAGAAATGTCACCACCAGGTACACTATCATGTATTGATGCTCCAGTCAAATAAGCTACTCATTTTGAAAATTATCGCTCACTTGCTCTTATACAGATGCACTCAAATTAATTTTCCCTTATTTTTTACCAGAAAATTCTCATTTCATCTCCGAGAAAATCACCAGATTTTAAAGGGCACTGCGAAATGGTACAGGTGAAGTATCTTTATTTTCTTTTGCCTTTTTTTTTTAAAAAAAAAACTTCGAGGTAATGTGCATGGCGATCATCTATTGTGCTACCAGAGGAACAAAAACGGCAGCTCGTACAGAGTACACTGTCAAACTCTACCTTTCATGGGGGAAAGAAATGCCATCCGATTTCTACTTGGAGAAAAGGTGCCAGAGCTCTGATACCTGTCCTTTTTGCCTTCAGAGGGTAAAAAGGCAAGGACCACACAAGAAGTGGTGTAAGGCAGACATACAACTCTCCAAATTACAATGCAACAGTTACCAACAGTAAAGCCTTCTTTTTTGTTAGCACTGATAAAAAAAAATACTCAAATTTGTAGTGATTTTTTTGCACATGTTCTTGTTAAGAGGAAAATAAAAGAAATGTTATAAAAACATCTACTTAATAAACAACCGCGCATGCACGAGGGCGATGCGAATGATAATAGAGCCTAGAGATGTCATGGTTATGCTGCAATGCAGCATTTGGAGAATCAAAATGCAAATACCCACAACTAGCGGCTAGGACAATAATATTATGGGAGTGTGTTGCAAAGTACAAATCAGTCACGACATCAGATGGAGAAAAATATCACCAAAAGCTTTTGCGAATGTACATAAGCAGCTTATTTGCAATAAAGAACTTCTTAAATTGTTTTATGTGTTGCAATTACAATTCACATGACAATTAAAAAAAACACCAAAAGCTTTTGCGAATGTACATAAGCTTTGTTCACAATAAAGAACTTCTTAAATTGTTGAAAACAAGTAGCTACATTTTAGATTAAAAGAGAACGCCAATACTAAATTATTATTACATTTTTCGTTATACTTTTGATTTTTTTATATCCATGAGCTAGATGGGCAAATGCAAGTCGTTAAGTGGAGGAGTACTTATAGATAGTAGCTTGCTTTAAAGATCTATGGACATTCCAGGCATGCATGCTATCTATATGCTATTACTCATAGTTAGGTGCTCAAAGGTCATAAACAAGTAGAAATATATTGTTTTCCTTCGCCTAACTGATGATGTTAGCATATCATTGTACTTTGTATAGTGATAGTTTTGATGTGTTAACGGGAATACAAGCCCTTTTGCAATTTTGTATTGGTTCAATTTTCCCTACAAAGATTGGTTGTAGATATAAGAAATACTAAGAATGACATACAAATGGAGAAAGACTTGAATTACACTACATATTGGAAAACCTAGAGTTCTTTTATTTTTGTAAATGCCATAGTTGTGAGAACTCCTTCGATCGGTCCCTTAATGTGACCACTTCAACGATGGATTAAAAAAATATGATCTTGTGAATTGAATTGATAAGGACATCAACCCCGGATACGACTGCTACTCCACGTCATGGTACAAGGAAAGTTCACACGTCATTTTGGTTCGAAGTCAAGCAAGAGTTCCAGTGGGACACGTTCTGGAATCCAATTCGGCCTCCAGAGACAACAGCGACTTCAAACATGGATAGAAGTCACATACGAACTTTGATTGAGGTGCATGAGTACATGATTAAAAGCTTATATCGTCATCTTTCCAATTGATCCAGCCCCACCTCTAAATTCCTTTTGTGCTCGCTGCAATCGCTAAAATAATCTGGTGCTGATTCTGAATCCGAGGCAAAAGGGTGTTATGCCACATCCACTTGGGCCCATGGGCCTTGTAACCCTAGGGACGTGCATCCACCCCCTGGCTGTCACCCTAATATCATGTGGGCAACACTTTAGGGTTTGGGTTTCATTTAGTTAAAAGTTAGCTACATCGCAACTTCATGTATTAGCTTGTGTCAACTAGACCAACCATAATACCATTTGGAATCCCACCTTATTGAGTACTTCAATCCTATTTGTAATTTTAGATTGTTTATTATCTTGTTTTTGCTTGTTCTTCGATTGTCAGGTCGGTCGTGCTTCTAGCAAGGTTGATAACAATCACGGAGTTGGTTTAGCGATTGTCATGCATATTGGTCGTGTATGATTGACAACCGAATCGTGCGAGTCGTCTCCTCAAATCGAATTATCCTTCTCGTCGAAAGATCAGGACACCATTGTCGCATCATGAACTACCATACATAAATTTGGCTTAAACTTATGTTTTCCTCCAAAATAAAGTATTTAATGTATCTTTTCAGCTCGAAGGGGGTAAAACATGCGGATCCGCTAACCGTCACAATTAGTAATGCAAGTTGTCTACGATCTAGGGATTGCGGATCCACTAATCCCATCAATTAATATTACTCTAGTCCAATGTCGTCTAGTGTCCTCCGACTTCTATTTAACGCCTCCCGCACTCGGTGGCTTCATTCGCAAACCATGTGGGAGGGAGTGCTTTCCCTCTTCTCGCACACATCCCTCCTTCGCCTCATCTCTTTTCCTTTACCCCCTTTTCACATAAGTTTTTCTCATCTTATGTTGTACTTCCAACACCACCTCTTTCATCTTATCTTCTCTGTCTTCAACATCGGGGAACCCCTCTTCAGATCCTTAAGTCTCTTCCATGGAAAGAATCATCTTATCGAGAAACCCATTTGGTTTCGAACTCGTCAAGCCATCCAACCACACCTAATGGTTTGGATTGCCAGGTAACCCTCGTCTATGTATTATTCCCTCTTAAAAACCCTCCAGATGTGACTTCATCTGGCCTATCGATCTGCTTGCACTTGAAGCTATCGCACACACGATCAACACCAACTGCACAACAATTTCATCACACAGTTTGTCACCCTCCCAAGAAAAGAAGTTTGGCGACTATATTAGCTATATTCTTGCTTCCTCAACTGAGGAGCTACTCGCCATCAAAATTAGAGTTGTTGTAGTTAGCATGGTATTTTGCTGTGACTTTTGAGTTTGAGGGTCTTCACGATGATTTAGGTATTTTTCAAGTTTATGCTCATATTTACTACTATTAGTTCGGAAGTAAGGCTATGCAATTTACACAAAACCTAAATCATCATCATGCTCTTATTTGTTAATATCTAGCAACCTAGACATCATTTTCTCAATCAAAAGAAAAAAAAAACTCCCTTGAATTTTTTTCTTAAAAATAAGGTTATTCAGTTAAAGGGATTGCAAAAATTCAACTATAGAAGATATCTAGTCAAAGAATTTCAATTCATTGATAGATGCAATCTGCAAATGTACACCATTTATTTCGCCAAAACATTGATAACCAAAGATGTAATCCAGCGAATACCTACCTGTTATACCTCTAACATTAATAGGTAAAGATGATATACAATGTATACACACCACCCACATCTTGTATATCTTGAAAAACATTGATAGCCAAATATGTAATCCAACGGATACCTACCCGTTGTATCTCCAACATTAATAGATAAAGATGAAAGACCACATATACACCTCATTTACATCTCATATATCTCTAAAAACATTGACAGCCACAGATGTGCTCCAACGAATACCCACCTACTATATCTCCAACATTAATAGATAAAACACGAAATCTCACGTATACACATCACCTACACCTCTAAAGTGAACGGATAGTCAGAGGTGTGATACAGCAAATACACGCCAGCTATATCTCCAACATTAATAGATAAAGATGAAATCGCATATAAACACATCACCGGCTATATCTCCAACAACAACATTAATAGTTAGAGATAGAATCCTACGTATGCACATCTCAAGTTCACCCTTTGTTGGTATTGACGATGGATTTTAGCAAAACTGTGAGTGAAATCACCAATATAAAAGGGGCCAGAGGGAGGTCTTCTCCATCATCACCTCTCCCTTTCTCATCTCACAGTTGGGGTTTGCCAATAGAATACAAAAACACCATTAGGAGAGAAGAAAAGAAAAACTAGTGACAGAAAGAAAAAGGAAAAGAGGGGGAGAAAAGAAACCGTGGGAGAACGGGAGATAGATAAACACAGCACCCAAGCCTCGAGCCCGTGGCTCGGCGGCGGCCGGGATGCGCCTCCGCAGCTCTCCTCCGGGCCGAGCGCCGCAGTGGGAGATCCCAATGGCGCAGGACTGATCGGTGAGTGGTTTCCTTTTTCTTTTTTCTTTTTCCCGGTGAATTCTTCGCGTGGTTTCTTGTTGCTGTTAGCCCGGTTTCTTGGGGATCTTTGTGCTTCCGATTGGCCTCTGAGGGAAACGCCGGATCTTTTTGCGGGTTTGCAGGTGCCGGAGCGGTTTCGATTGCGAGAGGTTGGATCTTGGGCGGTGGAATGCACGTGCGGCGAGGTGGCAAGGTCGGTTTCTCCTGGCTCCTTTCTTTCCTAATTCGATATCCGTTCCCTTGATTGCGTCCGTTCTTGATTGTTTCTTGATTGCTTCGGGGGTAAAAATTGGTTAGAGTTGGTGATTTGTTGGTTTCTTGGGAGCAGGGAGATTTCGGTTGGTGTATTTGTTTCCTGAAACGCTTGCTGTTATTTGCTGAAACAGGGAGATTTTCTTTTTGCTCTGATCGTTATGTGCTTTCTCGCTGCAGATTGGATCCTTAATTTAGGGAAAAGAAAGAAGGGAAGTTTGCAAGAATCCTTCTATTGGGTTCTTTCTAGCTGCTGGAAGATCCATCCAGCCTTTAGGTTTGCTGCTGGTGAGGATTCTGAAGGCTGCTCTGGTCATGTTGGGAGACAAGCACATGATATTCTCGCTTGAGTCAGCAAGCTCATCAAACTCGGCCCCCTCCGAAGAGCTCGCTTCTGGAAGCGGGAAGCTCGAGATCGAGAGCTTGGACGTGGTGGGGGCACAGAAGGGAGAACAGGCGGAGGGCCTGGCGAACCGTCGCAGCAAAAAGAACAAGGTTGCTGGTGGTTCGGGGAATCCCGAAACTGAAGGTTGGGGCTCCGAAACGCAGTATGCCTATCAGAATGGCGAAACCAACACAAATGAGCTGATAAGCCCGATCGGGCGGGAGCTGGCCATTACCTGTCTGCTCCACATTCCCCGATCCTACTATGGTGTGATAGCATGCCTTAACCAGTCGTTCTGCTCCATTGTGAGGTCTGGGGAGCTTTATAGGTTGAGGCGGGAGGCGCGCATTGTCGAGCACATGATCTACTGCTCATGCAATGTACTCGAGTGGGATGGTTTTGATCCGTGCCGCCAACGGTGGTTCAGCATCCCTTCCATGCCTCCCATAGAGTGCTTCACGCTTGCTGATAAGGAGTCCCTTGCCGTGGGCACCAATATCCTTGTCTTTGGGAGGATGGTGGAAGCCCATGTTGTGCTGAAGTATAGCCTCCTAACTAATTCTTGGGAAACAGGAGATATGATGAAGTCCCCCAGGTGCTTGTTTGGCTCAGCAAGCTTTGGTGATAAGGCAATTGTAGCTGGCGGCATTGGTGACAATGGTACATTGAGCTCTGCTGAGCTGTATGATTCTGAAATGCGGACATGGACCACTCTTCCAAGCATGAATAAGGTGCGGAGGATGTGCTCTGGTTTCTTCATGGATGGTAAATTCTATGTTATTGGCGGGAAAGCTGATAACCATAACGATATCCTTACTTGCGGTGAGGAGTTTGATTTAGAGAAGGGCACCTGGCGGTTGATCCCAGATATGGCACGTGGCCTTAATGGCGGGAGTGGCGCTCCACCTCTTGTTGCTGTTGTGAATAATGAACTTTATGCTGCTGATTATTCAGATAAGGAGGTCAGGAGATATGACAAGGTTAATAATGCTTGGATCACTCTTGGATCATTACCTGAGAGGTATACCTCAGTTAATGGCTGGGGCTTGGCATTTCGTGGTTGTGGGGATAAGCTCATTGTGATTGGTGGAATGGGTGCACCTGGCGGCGGGGTGATTGATATTTGTTCCTGGGTACCCAATAATGGGCAGCCAGAGTGGAAAATCATTGGCAGCCGCCGTTCCGGAAGCTTTGTGTACAACTGTGCTGTGATGGGCTGTTGACATACCAGGGCTATTACATTATCTACTGTACATCTTGACCAAAAGGAAGGACAAAAGAGGCAAATTCTGCTGAGCTTGTTTAGTGATTCCGCGCGATGGGTAATTTCTGCCTTCTCTGGCATTTTAGGCTGAGCTGAAGATTGGGTAGAACTTTCTCATGTAGCTTCTTACTTTCTTATGTCTAATCTCTTCATTTTAATTCCATTGGAGGGCCTGCAAGTGATTTCCAGAAAGTGGGACATGCAGTGCAGGATTAGATTAATAAGTTGGTGCAACCTCAAACATTTTGATCTGCCTTGGATACCTTGATGAAAGTTTTTTAGCTCCAGAGAGTAGCCTTACATTGGCAACCATTTGCCCATAGATTGTAAGAAATAAAGGAAGAAAGAAATATGTCCTTGTTGACAATTGTTGCCTTTTCTCTGTGTCTCTTCTTGGTTAATTGTGACTGGTGACAATTGTAAATCATTTCCTTTTGTTTATGCAATCGTTTTGTTAGATGTATTGAGTAATGTGCACTCATCGACTATGATGTGGTATGCAAACCATGATGCCTGATTTGTTGATTCCGTTTCAACTTGGTTTCTTGAGTAGAAAAGGCTTTTATTGGCCTTTTATGATCTAATATTCTAATTTTGGAGCACATGAATGCCTTGGGAGGTTAATTGGCTTTTAGGACTTGCTCAATGGATTTTCTTTCTTTCTTTCTTTATAGTTTGGCTGGACCAAGGTGTTTTTACCATTCACTGCACTTGATCAATAAAAAATGCAATAGTTCTGGGCATGCCATAGTTCTGAGCTTATTATCATGTGCAGCTCAGTAGTCCTTTGGAAAAAGTTTTTGTAGCTTTAATGTTTGTCAAAAGATTTGCAGCAGCAGTAGTAATGTAGTATCTTCTACTGTGTTGTATTACATGGTGCCACTTCATTGATTAGTTGTTAAAACATGCTTGAGTTTAAAATCCAGTGTGTTTCCTCACTTTTAGTAGTTCGCTAATATTTCAATACCCTGTCTCATGTCCAATTGCAATAAATGGACTAGTGTTTCTATCGTTCCATATTCAAGCTTTATTGCAATGTCTAGCATAGGAATGAGAGAACTGACATGCATCTCGGGTTTAAATTCCTGCCCAAAAGGATAGTGGATGCTCTCGTGGAGCTCAACAGAATACAGGATGATGAAGGCTGTGTGTTACCATCATGGCAGCATTAAGCAGCGAATCCTTGTTCAGACACATGGGGTTAGATTTGATCTCTCTGTGTTAAGGGCTATACTTATCAGTAGCCAGTATTTATTTTGTTAAGTTCTATGCCCAAAATGGGGGTTTAACCTAGCTTCGACTTCAGCTCTTATGGGCTTACAAGTGACAATACCTTATAAACTTGCGAATTGGAGAAACTTCAAAGGGCCCCATGTTTAACGTGTTTGCAGAACTATACTGTGTGCAATATGTTTGTCATACAATAGGGAATCCAGTTTGCGTATTTTTCTCACCTACTCATGGGCACACTAAGGAGGCTGGTAGGTGAATATAGACAGATACTACAAATAAGAAGGTTGTGTCTGCATGCGTGCGTTTGTATGCTATTATCAGATAATTTTGTTGTCGGCTGAGTTCCCAAGTGATCAAATTCTTCTTATACGGATTCTTGTAGAACGCCACCCTTTTGAAACACATCATCAGCAGTATGTGCCCCAGACTGCAGTATGATAGTATGGAACTACTATTATATATTGATTTCAAATTAGATGCTGTAAGTACTGAGCAGAAACGTAATTGATGTACTATAACAGTTGTGGAAATTAGTGTCTATTCTTTGCTTAATGTGAGGGGCTAGGAGTGTTTCAGAAGAAAATTGGAGTAGAAGAGATAATATAAATGGGTTTTCATGTTTGTGTTGTGTGTCAGAAATAGCTTAAAAATAAACGACCTGCAATTTTTATACAGCAGTTCATGTCTTTGTAAACAAAAAAGTCTGTTGGAGGATAGATGGTCTTGATGAAGCTTATGTATTTCCTCGGCGTTACTCTCTTGAAGTAACAATTCTATTTGGCTCTATCTGTTCATCCTTTTTTTCTCCTTTTTTTTGTCCATGCATATACACCACTGGCATTTTGTGGTAATATGGGAGAGATTCTGTTTTTTCTTTCTGAATGACATTTCTAGGGAATAAGTTCTTCATGTCTACTAGGCTAATTTTCTAGTTGTCCTTTTGTTTCTAGGGGCCAGTAAGATAAGTCATTAGCAGCTGTGAATATTTTTGAAATTTCAACACTTGTGCATCACTCTGCCTAAATGCAAGGTGGCTCAGTTCTTTTTCATAGTACTTGTCGTGCTTATGGAAAACCTTCCAAATGCTTAAAATAATATATTCTACATGCTTCAACAAGTTAAGCTATCTAGGAGGGCTCTCAAATAGGATGCCACTCCCCTGGTGACATGATCCTGCCAAACCAAACCACAGCAAGGTTTGCACGCACAGTAGCAGATAAATCTTGATATCGCAAAAAAAAAAAGACTTACTATGGTCAACTGAGCTGTATAACAGCTTTCAGTTTCTCTCTGACTCATATTTTGAGAAATATCACCCTTTCCTTATTTAGACCTTTCATGCCTTCTACAGCATATGCTTAGTAGAGGATTCACAATCGTGAAAAAGCAGCTGAGATCGTTTCGTGCTTCTCTGACATTACAAAGTTAGTAGATGATTACCGCTTAACATTTATGTCTGTTTATGCTCCATAGATCCTGTTCTGTTTTTTTACTATTCCTTTTCACATATGGTGCAAGTGTCATCATTTCATCACATTTCTTTAATTGTACATCAATGTCAAGTAGTAAACCACTCTCTCCTTTGTGATCTCCTACCATCAAACACTTCTGCCATCCTCCGTATTGACATTTCCCGTTGCCCCTCCAGACAGTTAGCAGATATATGGTTTGATGCTGGCTGGAATCGAAATTAACTGCTGTTATGTTTAACTAAATTTGGCTGATGTTTAACCATTTGGGAGTTATTGACATGCAGGAACTTCAAGATGTTCAAGCTGTCTTCAACCGTAACTCTGGGATATTTAATTGATAATTATGTGGGTTCCTTTAGGCATTTCTAGTAACTGTTGTGAGCAAGATGGTATACATCTCCAGTCAATAAGTATGCTCAATGGATAGCACAATGGTACAATATTTTGAACTCCAAGTTCATCTTGATACATCTGGAGTCATTATTAATACTTCTTCGATTCGTAAATTTTTCAACCTGCTTTAATAGGTTTACTTGAATATGCCTGAATTAGAATATTGATATCCATATGGCTGAAATCACAATATTTTGTTATCAGGTCAGGAACTCAGGATCAAAATATAAGCCATTTTATGAGTTTTGAGGTAATCAGGGTTTTAGTTTCATTTGGGTTTTTTCATGTGAACTGATATTTCTTTTTCTCCAGAACTGTATATTAGGTTTTAGCCATTTATCTGGTTGATGCGAGTTTCTTGAACTGTTTTGTCTCATGTAATTAGACAAAATCAATTCAAAGAATATGGTTCACATGAATTGTAGTACAGTTCATCATGTTAACTCCTGTAGTAGAAGGGATTAGGAGTTTAGGACATTTTATATAGTACGATTTTTTCTGTGTCAGTAGTGCAAGAAGTATATTGATATCTAACAATGGAAAGTTCTTGTTTATTCAAAGCACATGAATTCAGCATAAAGCTTGGATCGACTAGATGTAGTTCTATGTTCATGTTCATTCATGAGTTTGGGTGTGCCACTAGCATTTGCTTTGGAAATGATAGCTTAGAGAGACTCTAAGATGATTCCTTGTTGGCTCAAGTTCGGTTATGTAGCTCAAAATTTGTATATCCCTAAATACAGAAATTTGCAGCTAAGCATTAAATCTTATTGTGCTTATGAATGACTCCCGATATGTTATGGTGATCTTCAATAGATTTTATTCACTTCCATTGTAACCTGTGCTTTGTGGCTTGAAATCCCAAATACCCTTCCAAGATATTCTAGAAAATAATGAAATTTCCATCTTTTTGGCCACGAAAGATTAATCTATTTTATACCACTATTCAGACAATTGTATTGAATCCACTTGTATTTTGATATTTTTCAGACTTACTGGCTATGCTTTTATGACTTAGCAGTTAGCACATGAATTAGTGTTTACCATCTTGCTCCTGTATCTTAGGTGGCAAATTATGCTTGTGTGAGAAATTTTGAAAGTAAAGTGTAAAAGTGCCAATTTGATGTATATAGGCAAATAACTGTAGAGTTCCAGAAGAACACACTGGTCCGGTACAATTTACCTTAAATTATAAGTTTCTTTCTATCAGCATTTAGTTTGTAAACCCAGCATTACTTCACCAGAAACTTTATGTTCAAATATAGGTAAAGTTACCATAGTGAAGTTTTAGTATTTTATTGGAGCCATGAACAATTAGATATTGCCAATTTATTGACATATCTTTGACTCTTGAATCTAATGACATGTTTGCTCCTTTTGATGCCTCATAACATAATTTTCAGTTGTTTTTGGTATTATGCTGTTGCGGTATCTTTTGGTTTGACATCAAATAGCAACACTACAAATATCTGTCTCCCATTGTTTGAACACAGTATTGGCAAAGTAGCTCATTTTCGTCTGTCAGTTCAACCCCCAAAGCAACTTCTATAATGCCAAGTTGATGCTGGTGTTCTTGGATTGGGGGCAATGTATCTCTGATTTGATCTTTTCGTTCATGAAGAGGGAAGTGCCTTCTTTACTAGGGATAATGTCAGTGGAGAACAAACTAAACCATGGAACAAGCATAAGGAATTGTGCTGGAAGACTTTCCTTGGGTGCTTCACCTGGAGAACCAAGAAAAACAGAAGCAGAAGCTGAAGGGACAAGCGATCAAACAAATAAATGGTGTTACAAGTGCGACAAGCCTTTGAAAAAGAATCAAATTCTTACCCCAAATTTGATGATGGACATGATCTTTTAATTATGCCCCATTGAATTTTTTTCAATAATTATTTAAGCCAGAGAATCCTCATTCCCTTCATATTCGCTGCAGGATTCGAGTTTGGTAGAATCTCCAACGGAACCACTCCATTCGCTGCATCTGTCTTGGTGGCAACATGATGATGATTGATGAAGGTTCCGATAGTAAGAATCATAATTTCAACACTATGGATAATCTATACAGGTGAGATCGAACGGTGAGTATGCAAAAGCTTCTCGTTTACTTGATTGAAAGCCAATTTAGTTACAGTTGCTATGATGTAACTCAGCCATTTGGCATTTTAGAAATTCCCTCCAAAGCAAGCTGGTAGCATAAAGTTATTGCTAAGGAATTTGTCCTGCCCTATATTGTTCTTGATACGCACCTACTTTGGAGCATAAAGTTGCTAATGTCACTGCTTTATGGTCATGATGTGTCTATACTAGAAACGCAAGGCGCGTGGAGTTGAACACCTGCGACTCTGATCAGAACAAAAAAAAATGCTGGAGATAGAATCGATGGAGATGTAGTTGATAGTTGTAAGTACAGAAGCAACAATTTAACCACGAAGTTTGTTGTATCTATCGCAGAGTATTGATGCACATAATCTTTCATCAGTTATTCTGAATCTTTTGTCAGCAATTCTAAATCGATCTAAAAATCACATAGTATAATGCTCTCTGATTCACACGAGTAGGATGGGTTACAATGATAGGTGAAGCAAGTGATGAACCACGAAGGTCCTGTTTTGGCCCGATCTTTCGATGTGAAGGTAAGTTCGGTAGTAGTCGTCCAACTCTCACGATCCTGGCTATGAACTCGTAAAGTTTGAAACCATGCAATCGTTGAACTGCTCGATAAGTCGTTATCAACCGTGAGCGAATATCCAGATGACCTGATCACGAAGATTAATTTTTACATACATCGAAGAAGCACGTAAGAATAAGATAGATAAGCAATATGAAATTGTGAATAGGAATTGAAATTGTATTGATAAGCGGGGTTCCGAATAATAACATCGCTGTTGATCTCGCCAAATAAGAGCACAAAATATAAAATAGCAAAGCTAAACTTCAATCAACAAAACTCGTAGAAACTAAAAGGATGATAGCCACCATGTAAAGGCGGAAGAGGAATGGGCGATGGTACTGTTTATACATGAACAGTACCACATGAATAGTATAGGCCTAGGGTTTCTATTCAAATTACAAGGCCTGTGGCCTAAATAGATCATACAACATCTTCTTTTGATGATTACGGCGTGCACATAAGGAATTTGGAGGTGAGACTAGATCTGTTTGAAAAAGGACGGGATAAGCTTTCAATCAAGTACTCGTGGACCTCAAACGGATTCTGTGTGTAAAAGTTATGCACGTTTGAAGTCAGAGCTGTCTCCAGATGCCGAATTGGATTCCAGAACGTGTCCAACTTGAACTCTTGCTTGGCTTGGACACAAAATGACGTGAAAACCTTCCTTGTACCATGACGTGGAGTAGGTCGTATCTAGAGGGTTGATGTCCTCATCATCCTCCCCTTTTGCATTTGAGTCGTCCTTGATTCAAGCTCATCCTCCAATTCCAAAAAAAGCTTCAAAACTTGTAGTAACGTATGCTCATCTTCAAGCAAAATGTTAGCAACAGCAGGTGGCAAACAAATAGAGAAAACTTTGTAAATTAAAGGTGGGTGCATCAAATCAACAAAGATATATTTTCTCATAGTATTCAGTGTGTAACTCAATTTGCAAGTATAAGTGAAGTATATAGTAGAGTTATTTATCACACAAGAATTGTTGTTCAAAACAGCAAGCTTCAATTCATTATGTGATCACAAGTTATGCATATTTGATATACCAGAAATTGATTGTCTACACTATAATCTTCAATTAATTTAAAACAGTAGGTGTAGGTGCTAGAAAGATAATTTAAAGATAAAATTTTAAAAACTTTCTTCATAGCACATTCCAAACTAACAGGATCATTAAGCATGATATATCACAATGGTTCAGCAGGGAATATTCTATCAAATACTTCCTTATGTGTAATTAATTAGACATATGCAAAATTATTAGAATTCAGATCAGCACATGGTTCATTCAAGTCAACACAAGGAATATCAAAAGATTGCACAACAGCAGGTATATACTCACAAGGTTGCTCTATGTCTTGCTGTAGCACCAAATCAGTATCTTTGTCATTATCGTCCTCATAATATATTATAGGTATCTCAAATTTCTCCTCTAATGACATAAGATGCGTCAGATCATCCTTCATCTCTTCATATATACTCACAATGTTACTCTATGTCTTGCTGTAGCACCAAAGCAATATTTTTGTCATTATCGTCCTCATCATATATTATAGGTATCTCAAACTTCTCCTCTAATGACATAAGATGCGTCAGATCATCCTTAATCTCTTCAAGTGTCTTGGCGGTATCTGTAGATAGAGTAGGAGCCAAAACAATGTCAGCATTTTCAGTTACCTTAGGTTGCACCTCGCTTGTGACCGGGGTGGTGGAGGTACAAAACAACGTTATAATTTTTTCTTCATCTGCTCCCATGTGTACATGTAGTGGTACTCAAGATTCGACCACCAATGTTGAACATCACCGATCAACACCATCCTTGCCATGCTCATCTTCTCATAAGGATCAATGTTCAATCTTTCAAAATAGCTATCCAGCATAGTAGCCCACATGAAGTAGTCCAACGACGTACTTTCAGCGGTGAGTAGTAAGATGTATGCCGGTAGTTGTCTCCCTTTGAGTTCAAATCTGCTCGCGATGTCATTGTAATCTACCAATTTTAATCAACGTGTCATTATTAGTAGAAAACAAGGAAACAAATCATAAGTATATGTTCCTATCAACTACTAGGCTCTGAAGGCTCAAATCAAGTCTCTCTCACAATGCTTTATCAAGTTCTTACCAATGCAGTAAGGAATTGGTACAACCGGTGGCTGGTTTGTGATACTCTCACTTGCGATTAGCCCAACGATTGCGAGGAACGATATCTGCTGAGTTAGTAGGAAGTGGAGCTCGGAAGGCTTCAATGTGGTAGCAATGATCAACAATAATCAAATCAGTTCATGCAAATTAAAAAATTATTCAAAGTACTCGTCAATGTCGCTGATTCTAGCCTAATTAAAGCTAGCTAATCAAAGCCCTATGAAAAGAAGTATAGGAACACACACAAAGATCAATGTGACTTGATGTAAGCAATGAAAAATCTCACAACAAATGCTAAGAGAGACACTAGCCACCTACTCAAACTTCTGTGAAGGGCACAAGATTGTTCGCACGACGTAGAGCACAAAAGACAGCAATATCGGTGCAATGTAAACATCCCTCTAGATTGAGCAGAAACAACAGCTAGTCTCAAACGATGAAAAGGTAATATTTTATATGGCTTATATATGCTTATTTTAAAGGTTTCGATGAGATCTATAATGTTGCAGTTGAGACGAACCCCAAATTCCGAAGGGAAGACCAAGAGAAACGGCAAAGACAAAAACCAAAAACTTGCGACGCGAATTCGCGGCCGAAGATGGCCGATTTTGGGTCACCTGGAGAGTGACTAGCAAAGCTGGTCGATTGTATTGGATGCGCCTCGTCGTTAGCTTTCAAACGAGCACAAGAATGTCGAAAATGGACACCGTATGCAAAAGTTATGCCTGTTTTACTAAAGGTGTCTCAGAAACAGAATCCTACTCGGACTCGAAACTGTCTCGGGTTTAAATTTGAAAATGCTATATCTTTCAAACCCGTGGGCCAAAATTGCTGAATTTTTTGTGAAACCTTGTGATTATATGTAGAAAGTCTCCAATAATTTTATGCACTTTTATTTTCTCTCTTTTTTTTCTCTACCGCAGCTTTTGTTCTATGCGGCTGCCTCTTTCTCCTTCTTAATTTGGTCAGCCCTATGGTTTACCGCAAGTCGCAAATAACAACAAAGGATGGATGTTGGATTTGGACACCAACTCTCCCGAAAGATCACGGCAATCCTCTCAGTTTCGTGGTGAAATTGGCTTGAACTCCAGTAAGTAATTCGAATTAGATGAAGTAGAACGAAATACTATTTTTGTTGCGGATTAGAGGAGTTCTAACCCACAATTTTTTTTTGTTTTAGATACAAAAACTAAGAACCCTAAAATAACGATCAAGCGATACGAAGTAAACACGAGATGCAACTAGACAAAGACTGACTAGACAATAACTAGAACTAGAAATCAACAACTAGACACGACGATGCAACCAATAATTCAACAAGCAAACTAAAAAGAAAAATTGCAAGCACATATTGGTTTGGACAGGATGAACTAACCCTATTTTTTTAAATTTTTCGTGGACTGTAGGTAAAGCAAAAATCTCACCGATTGTCGGCACCCCGGGTAACACCACTCAAGACCCTCTGTGCACTGAGCTAGTCCCAGGATCAATGGCTAGCTCGCACAGTCACAACAGAGAATGGAATCACAACCATACAACAAGCTAAAGATGAAGCATACATATTAATATTAACATAAGCAAAAGACCTTATGACCAAGGTTGTTACCAGGGTGCCTCACTGGGCTTACAGCAAAAGAGAAATACCAAGCAGCCGAAAACACAAAAGCTCGTAGGGTCCATTCGACTAGCCCACGGGCTTATCGAGTGGAGGACGTCCCCTGGATCGCAAGGTCTTCGTAGAACTCCTCTTCATAGAGCGCTGAGCTCCCTAGATCACCCTCCTCTGCTGATTAAACAGAGAGCGTAAGCCATGAATATGTTGAATGTACTCAGCAAGTCATAGGGAACAAATACAAGTAATAATCATGCAAAGCTTGACAAGGAATAGCTGCATGATTAGTTTGCAGAAAGCAACATTTACAGGAGATACAATAAGTAAATTGCAAAGAACAAGTTGAAAGATAATACATAAATAAACAAGTTCCTCGAAAACACATGTGGACACCCTGACCACTTCCAGGCCTCACTGTGATCACCCTAATCACAGCTCGGACCACCCAGACACACAAGACCACCACAATTTGAAGAAAAGTATACCTCTTGCGTGAAATCTCTGGGCATATCCATATCAGAGGATGCGACTATTTGAATAGGTTTACACTCTGTAGACATTGTACACTTTACCCACAAGAGATGGTCGCTTGATACGACACACGTTTCCTTAGACGTGTGAATCAAGCAGACACCACCACCAAGCTTTTACAAAGGTCCACTTGACTCGGTTCTGCCCGCTGAGGTTTCGCCGTCCTGCCTCCCTCTTGCGCCGTTCCCAACCACAACATAACCGACTCAAGCTTCCCTAATTATTGCACTCGGTCCACCCCATCCTAGACATGTGGTTGTACGGAGAGACCCAGATCAATGGTTCAAGGTTAAGTCCTTAGCTGGCTGCTCAGACGAGACTATCCACATCCCAGTGTGCCTCAGCACCCACTCTAACCACCTTCCACTCGCCCGAGCATAAAACATTTTTGGGTTCCTCCCGGCCAAAGGACCACCCTAGTCCTAGCACACAAGTTTTAGTGAAAGTGACAACAGATGTCGTGGCACACACAAGCCACACTTCGTATTAATCAGCAACACCGGCTGTTACTACACAAACCACAAACCGAGTACGCTGGGGTAAAGTAACATTGTTGATTCAAGAGTGAAACCAACGTGAACTAGAGCAGGGTTAAGCAAACACGATACCCAGGTTGGTATACAACAAGAAAGACCAACAAAGAGTACCCATCCTAGGGATGTCCAAGAATACATGTCAACATGTCTTTCTCAAATAATCAAGGAGTCTTACTAGCAAGTAGGCACATAACTACTCCCAAACCATTTTTATAAAATAGCCATGCATGATACGTTAAAACAACATACTTTTACAAAAAGAATGGGTTCAATATGATCAAGGTCTATGACTTGCCTTCGATGAAGAACTAGGAAGCTTCTGTAGAGGCGGCTGGGTCTAAGAACTCCTCCGAGAAACCAGAATCTACACGTTTGAGGAGAACCAAAGTAAGTGAAGCAAACTCCAACAAGAAGATCCAAGAACTCACCAAACTAGAGCCAAAGAAGGGTTACAGAAAAGGGATGGAAACAGGAGCTTGAGCCTCTCAAGAAGGGACTCAAACAAGCGAGGTCAAGCTCTCAGGAGGAGGTCCAAAGCACTGGGCAACAAACAAGGGCAAGAAAGCTCTCTCAAGCTTTTATAGGCATAGGGAGGTCCGGAGAGAGGAGGACGCTGTATTTAATGAACGCGACAGGAGCAGATAATGGAAAGAAAGGAGCGGGTAGAAGAAATGACAACAGATGCACAAAGGTACAATGGAGAAGACAACATGTAATGCAAGTCAACAACATTTAATGCACGTGGACTCTCGTGATATTGAGACACGACGAGAGGAAGAAGAAGGTGAGCAGAGGGCCTAGGAAAGTGGTCCCACTGGAAAGGTGGTTGTAACCAAGGGGAGGATGTGACCGCAAAGGTGGTCTTCGCAAAAGACCAGGAGGTCTTGAGGACAAGGAGGTCGTGACCGCAAATGTGGTCTTTGCAAAAATACCGGTCGTGACCAACAGGGGTGGTATTGACCTAAGGAGATGGTCTTTGCAAAAAGACCAATAGGGGTGGTCTTTGCAAAAATATCAGTTGTGACCAATAGGGGTGGTCTTGACCCAAGGAGGTGGTCTTTGCAAAAAGACCAACAGGGGTGGTCTTGACCCAAGGAGGTGGTTTTTGCAAAAAGAAAGCTCTGGAGCCAAAGGGTCCTAAGGAAGTCAAGGAGGAGGTTCAATTGAGATGGTGCGTTGGCCGTCCGATTTCAATCGGACGATCAAAACGGATAGGAACGTTCGGACCACTTCGAATGCCAAACTAGATCGGGCCGTCTGATTTCAATCGGACGAGCCACAATGATTGGCACATTCGGACTGCTCCGAACGCGCCCTCAGGATCGGACCCTCCATTAAGATCCAACGGCTGAAAAGAGTAGAAGGTCCTGAGGAGGTCCATGGGTGGTCCTGCGTGGTCCAGATTGAGCCACGTAGGTGCTCCAAAGGAGGAGGTTCAAAAGAGGACGTCAAGGGAGGTCCTGACAGTCAAGATGAATCAAGGGGAGGTCCTAACGATCAAGATAAATCAATGGGAGGTCTAAACGCAAGGGAGGTCTGAACCTAAAGAGAGGTCCAAACACAAGGGAGGTCTGAACCTAAAGGGAGGTCCAAACACAAAGGAGGTCTAAACCTAAAGGGAGGTGGAAACACAAAGGAGGTCCAAACACAAAGGAGGTCCAAACACAAGGGATGTCCAAACCTACAGGGAGGTCCAAACACAAAGGATGTCTGAACCTAAAGGGAGGTCCAAACACAAGGGAGGTCTGAACCAACACGGTGGTCCAAACACAAAGGAGGTCTGAACCTACAGGGAGGTCCAAACACAAGGGAGGTCCCGAGGAAGGAAAAGCTAGGCCGGAACAAAGAAGGGGAACTAAAAGCCAAAGAACACCAACCAGCTCAAGATCGACCAGATAGAGTTAATTGAAGTTCGATTTATTCAAGTTAAATCCCCAAATTTCCAAAATTCCAGGTTAAGCTTGAGCAAATTACAGAACTGAATGGTTATTTTTAAGTTTTGAATTTTTTTCAAAAAGGCTCCGAAAATTGGGATGTTACACTCATTGGGCTAACAGCAAAAGAGAAATACATAGCAGTAGAAACACAGAAGCTCGCAGGGTCCATTCGACTAGCCCACAGGTTTATGGAGTGGAGGACGTCCCCTAGATCGCAAGGTCTTGTAGAACTCTTCTTTATAGAGCACTGAGCTCCCTGGATCACCCTCCTCTGCTGATCAAACAGAGGGCGCAAGCCATGAGTATGTTGAATGTACTCAGCAAGTCATAGGGAATAAATGCAAGTAATAATCATGCAAAGCTTGACAAGGAATAGCTGAAAGGTTGGTTTGCAGAAAGCAACATTTACAGAAGATACATTAAGTAGATTGCAAAGCACAAGTTGAAAGATAATACGTAAATAAACAAGTTCCTTGAAAACAAACATGGACACCCTGTCCACTCCCAGACCTCACTGTGATCACCCTAATCACAGCTCGGACCACTTCGAACCACACAAGACCACCACAATTTGAAGAAAAGTCTACCCCTTGCATGAAATCTCCAGGCATGTCCATAACCGAGGACGTGGCTATTCGAACAGATTTACACTCTGCAGAGGTTGTACACTTTACCCACAAGATATGGTCGCTTGATACGACACACATTTCCTTAGACGTGTGAATCAAGTAGAGACCACCACCAGGCTTTTACAAAGGTCCACTTAACTCGGTTCTGCTCGCTGAGGTTTCACCGTCCTGGCCCCCTCTTGCACTGTTCCCAACCACAACAGAACCGGCTCATGCTTCGCAAATTATTGCACCCGGTCCACCCCATCCTGGACATGTGGTTGTACGGAGAGACCCAGATCAATGGTTCAAGGTTAAGTCCTTAATTGGCTGCTCAGGCGAGACTATCCACATCCCAGTGTGCCTCAGCACCCACTCTAACCACCTTCCGCTCGTCCGAGCATAAAACATTTTGAGGTTCCTCCTGGCCAAAGAACCACCCTAGTCTTGGCACACAAGTTTTAGTGAAAGCGACAATAGATGTCGTGGCACACACAGGCCACACTTCGTATTAATTAGCAACATAGGTTGTTACTACACAAGCCACAAACCATGTGCGCTGGGGTAAAAATAACATTGTTGATTCAAAAATGAGACCAATGCGAACTAAAGCAGGGCTAAGCAAACACGCTACCCATGTTGGTATACAACAAGAAAGACCAACAAAGAGAACCCATCCTAGGGATGCCCAAGGATACATGTCAATATGTCCTTCTCAAACAATCAAGGAGTCTTACTGGCAAGTAGGTATTTAACTACTCCCAAAAAACCATTTTTATACAAATAGCCATGCATGATACATTAAAACAATATACTTTTACAAAAAATGGGTTCAATATGATCAAAGGTCTATAACTTGCCTTCGATGAAGAACTGGAAAGCTTCTGTAGAGGCGGCTGGGTCCAAGAACTCCTCGGAGAAACTGGAATCTACACGTTTGAAGAAAGCAAACAATAAGCAAAGCAATTCCAAAAAAACGACGAAAGAACTCACCAAACTAGAGCCAAAGAAGGGTTACAGAAAAGGGATGGAAACAGGAGCTTTGAGCCACTCAAGAAGGGGCTCAAACAAGGGAGGTCAAGCTCTCAGGAGGAGGTCCAAAGCGCTGGGCAACAAACAAGGGCAAGGAAGCTCTCTCGGGCTTTTATAGGCATCGGGAGGGCCGGAGAGAGGAGGACGCCGCATTTAAAGAAGGCGACAGGAGCAGGTAGAGGAAAGAAAGGAGCTGGTAGAAGAAATAACAACACATGCACAAAGGTACAATGGAGAAGACAGCATGTAATGCGAGTCAACATCATTTAATGCGTGTGGACTCTCGTGGTACTGAGACACGACGAGAGGAAGAAGAAGATGAGCAGAGGACCTAAGAAAGTGGTCCCACTAGAAAGGTGGTTGTAACCAAGGGGAGGTCGTGACCGCAAATGTGGTCTTTGCAAAAAAAAACCAGGAGGTCCTGAGGACAAGGAGGTCCTGGGGAGCTCATGACAGCAAATGTGGTCTTTGCAAAAAGACCAGGAGGTCCTGAGGACAAGGAGGTCCTGGGGAGGCCATGACAGCAAAGGTGGTCTTTGCAAAAAGACCAGGAGGTCCTGAGGATAAGGAGGTCCTAGGGAGGTCGTGACCGCAAAGGTGGTCTTTACAAAAAGACCAGGAGGTCCTGGGGAGGTCGTGACCGCAAGGTGGTCTTTGCAAAAAGATCAGCAGGTGTGGTCTTAACCCACGGAGGTAGTCTTTGCAAAATAAGAAAGCTCTGGAGCCAAAGGGTCCTGAGGAAGTAAAAGAGGAGGTTCAATTGAGAAGTTACGTTGGTTGTTCGATTGCAATCGGATGATCAAAAACGGATCAGAACGTTCGGACCACTTCAAACGCCAAACTAGATCGGGTCATCTGATGTCAATCGGACGAGCCACAAGGATTGGCACGTTCGGACTGTCGAGAGTGCCATCAAGATCGGACCATCTATTAAGATCTAACGGCTGAAAAGAGTAGGAGGTCCTAAGTGGTCTAGATTGAGCCACGTAGGTGCTCCAAAGGAGGAGGTCCAAAGGAGGACATCAAGGGAGGTTCTGACGGTCAAGATTAATCAAGGGGAGATCATGACGGTCAAGATTAATCAAGGGGAGGTCGAAACACAAGGGAAGTCTGAACCTATAGGGAGGTCCAAACACAAGGGATGTCTTTAGGAAGGAAAAGCTAGGCCGAAAGCTACACAGGACAAATAGAGGAAGGGAAACTAAAGGCCAAATAACACCCACAACTCAAGATCGACCAGATAGAGTTAATTGAAGTTCGATTTATTCAAGTCAAATCCTCAAATTTCCAAAATTCCAAGTTAAGCTTGAGAAAATTACAAAACCGAATGGTTAATTTTAAGTTTTGAATTTTTTTCAAAAAGGCTCCGAAAATTGGGATGTTACACCAATTAACTGTAGCTTTGATGCCACTTGATGAACCACGAAGGTCCTATTCTGGCCCGATCTTTCGATGAAAAGGTAAGTTTGGTAGTAGTCGCTCAACTCTCATGTTCCTAGCTATGAATTCGTAAGGCTCGAAACCACACAATCGCTGAACTACTCGACAAGTTGTTATCAACCGTGCACGAATACCCGGATGACCTGATCACGAAGATCAATTCCTGCATATACCGAAGAAGCACACAAGAACAAGATAGATAAGCAATCTGAAATTGCGAATAGGAATTAAAATTGTATTGATAAGTGGGGTTCCGAAAAATAATGTCGCTATTGATCTCGTCGAACAAGAGGACAAAGTATAAAGTAGCAAAGCTAAACTTTAATCAACAAAACCCACAAAAACTAAAGGGATGGTAGCCACTATGTAAAGGAGAAAGAGGAAGGGTCGGCAGCACTGTTCATACATGAACAGTAACCACATTAGTAGTATAGGCCTAGGGTTTCTATCCGAATTACAAGGCCCGCGGCCCAAATAGATGACGCAACACCTTATTTTGATGATTGCGGCGCACACAGAAGGAATTTTGTTAGACCATGTGGCTAGGTCTAGTGTATTTTAGTTGATGAATAATTGACAATATTGGGTACTGATGTTATTTGAGGCGTGTGGTGTGTGTGGACTAATGTCGGTCAAGTTGGGAAGAACTTGTGCCGGGAAAAGATGGTGTTTTGGTCTTTGCATGTGCAGGGTAACTCGGAGGCGATCGTGGTCTACGGCGGTGATCGAGAGATGGCTTGGTGCGAATTCATGGTCCAGAGGGTCGAGGATGCTGGAGGAGACGGTCGAGTTCGAGTTGGGGTGCGTAGAGATCAAAGATGGATGATGCGTGTTGGAGCTACGGAGATGCGGTCCGGAGGCTACGACATGTGACAATTTTGGGGTGTTCAAAATTAGTTTTGTAATCTGATGTAACAGCCCATATATTGGGCCCTAGGACTATTGGGTCGTACGTGGGGCTAGGTGATTTGTGCTAGTGACGGTTACAGGAGGAGTCCATGTGTTGTACATGACGGCTGCATATATATGCTCGGCGGTTGATTAGGGTCGGGGTTGTACCGGCTGTTAGGGTAGCAAATAAGAAAAGTCCTTGCGTGGAGGTTTTGGCTCTAGCGGCGGTTGTAGTTCGCGGCTGGAGCTTTTGCTTGTGCATGTGAATAGAAAACCAATCTTGAGATTCTCTCGAGCATTCATCTCCCGAGCGTGCATGATTTTCCATGTGCTAGCAGCGGCTTGATTCCTGTAGTTGGAGGTGTTTTGCTAGTAGTGTGCTACAGATTTTGGGATTAGTTTATTGCTAGCTGTGCTTGTACATGAGGTGCATAGATGTTGTGCAAGATGTGCTAGCGGTGGTTTTTGTTCTCACATGAAAGAGGATTAGGTGCTAGTGGTTGGATGGCATCAAGGGGTTTTGGCCGCCGGTGTTTTTGCCGCGGTGGGCGGGACGCTCCAGGGTGAGATCACCAAGGATAAGGCCACGTGCGACACGCTCTGCTGTTGGTCGCGTGAAGTTCCATCTGCGTCGTGCGCGACATGAGCCGAGAGAGATTTTTGCTTTCCTGTTGAGTTCCGCGAAAAGAGATCTAGCAACTTTTTGCGCGTACGGTACAACAGGCGGTGGCTAATTGTTTGTGATTCCTTGTTGATTGATCAACGTGATTCTTTCTTCAAAGATTGGGTGTGGAAAAATCTTACACAATCATTCGCCCCCTCTGATTGTCATTAATGATCCTACAAGTGTACCAGAGCGGGTTGCTATGGTGTCAAAGTGGTATGTGAATCGTCCTCCATGCTAGATAGTACTGATTTTGCTTTTTAGAAGTGTCGTATGCAAGCTTATATTGAGGCTCAAGGTAGTGATGTTTGGAATAAGGTTTTTAGATCTTATAAGGTTCTTGTTACGGTTACTGATCTAAATAAAACTGATGTTGATTTAAATGCTCAAGCTCGTAACTTGTTGTTTCAAGGGATTTCTCACAAAGAATTTGATCGTGTAACTCATATTAATTCTACCTACTTAATATAGAAAACTCTTTGCGATTATCATGAAGGAACCACTAGAATTAAGAAAGTACATAAAAATCTTTACCAAAAAGATATTCTGATTTTGTTATGAAGCTTGATAATTCCATTGATGATCTTTTTGCTCGTTTTGAGAAAATATTGAGTAATTTGCGCGATGTCAATGTTATTCCTACTGATGAAGATAATGCCACTAAAATTTTGAGATCTTTAGGTTCTGAGCGGTTGATGGTTGTCACAACTATCAATCAAACTGTCGATCTAGATACTTTAACCATGGATGATTTTTTTTCTCTAGATTAAAAACCTATGAGATGGAAACTTTGTCATCTAAGATTGATAAACCTTCATCTTTAGCATTTGTGACTAACTTCGTGCAGGCTGCTTCATCGAGTTCTTTTCTTGTGTCTGTTTTGTCTTCTTTTTCAAAGGAACAGTTCGAACAACTCCCTGAAGAGGATTTGGTATTGATCTCCTCACGAGCATACAAGGCACTCAACAACATGAGGATGAGGAAGTGAGGTTACGTGTCAAGTTCAATGAGGTGCTATGAGTGTGGCGAGTCAGGTCACATTAAGTTGGAGTGTCCCAAGCTCAAGGGGAATGTGATCAAGGAAGACAAGAATTACCGTCATCAGCCATCCAAGAACAACAACACCAAGGGTGATAATTTTCGTTGGAAATTTGCTAAAAAGTTACTTTCGACTATCGAGCATCTTGATCTGAGTGATGTGGAATATGAGAGTTGCGATGACGACGACCACGACAATGATGATGCTAAAGGTAAGAAGAAGAACAACGATAACTTCACGGGCATGCGCTTCATGGCAAGAAACGACGACGACGACGATGACAATGATCCTGATGAGATAAGACCATCATATGATGAGCTTGAAGATAGTTTGATTAAACTTGCTATTGAATTGAAAAAGACAAAAAAGAAACTGAAAGAAAATAATTGTCTTGTTGAAATCTTAACTTCTGAAATTAATAGACTTAGAGCTTCTATTCCCGATGATGAATCTTGTGAGTCTTGTCAAGTTTTACACTTTGAGTTGGAGACTGCTAGAATAATTAATGCATCAACCTTGATTTAACTTAGGGATGTAAATGCTAAATTTGATTATTTTAAGGTTGGCACATGACTCTTGTGATGAAAAGTTAAAACTTGCAAATGATGAAATTGAAAATCTCAAGTTTAGTTCTCCTACATGTTTAGAGTGAAGTAGTTCAAATGCTCAAACTAAAATTTGCTCTAATTGTGGATTGCTAGAAGCTAGACTTAATTTATCAATGGAAACAATTCAATAGATGCTTTTTCATAAGATATCTTCTTGCTCTAACTGTTCTAAACTTAACATAGAAATAGAAGCTTTAACTAGATAACTTAATGATTTTGCTGAAAAAGATAGATTGGCTCAGTCTAGTGCTTCTAAGAATCTTGTGAATGAATCTGTAAAATGCACAACTTGTCCCACTCTAACTAAAGAAAATGAGTATCTTAGGACACTTTAGAGAGATTCTCTTTTGGCAAGAAATATTTGAATATAATCTTATACAAATCAAAAGTCAATGTTAAAAATCATGGTCTAGGATTTAATTTTGTTGAGTATACCAAGAATAATCCTCCTATGGTTGTTAAGTTTCTTGAACCTGAAAAAATTAAAGTAAAATCTGAATAAAAACAAATTGTGTTTAAATCTGCTGATTTTGTGCAAGGCTCTTCTACTAATATTGTAGGTGCTAGCTCATCATCTCAAAAGAATTCTAATTATGTTAAATTTTATTGCACCTATTGTGGTAGAGATGGACACTTACATGAATTTTGCTTTAGGCATATTAAGAAAGAGAAAAAGAAAAGATTGAATGCCTTAAGACAAAAATGTGCAACCTCTTTTGTTGTCCCTAGAACTAATGCGAAAGCTAGGTTTTTAGAGGACTTCCATGATGGCTTTAAATCTGCTTCACGTACTGTTTTGGGATTTAATTCTCGTAATTCGCATTCTGATTGCGCACACGCACGTGGTTCTGGTTCTAGGTTTGTCACTGTTCCTCCATGTCGTGTATCTCAATACTAGATTCCTAGATCTTATTTGCAAAGTGAGTTGGGTGTGTTGTATCCTATGGGTTTATTCTGAGGTGGAGCTTGTTTAAAATTTCAGAAGCTTTGTTTATTATACTTGTCAAATAATTCATCAAGTCCAAGCCATTGAAATCAAATGAGGTGTAGATCTCTCGTTATCATATTTACTCATGTATTATATAGCTTTGATCATGACTGGTTATAATTACTTTGCCACATTTTAACTAAATCCTGACACGACGAAATACTTTGACTAAATTGATTATAGTTATTACTTTGCGATGTTCATAAAAAATGATTAGTTTGAGTGTAAGTCTTATTTTAAATCTTGGCTATGAGGCTCGTATGTTTCTTATTGCAATCTTTTTTGTTCACTCAATTTGGCATGTTATAAAAAAAAATAAGAAAGAGTCAATTGAAAAGATGTATGCTTCAAGCATGCTATAAATATATATGTATCTATATAATAAAAAAAAGTGCTTAAATGAAAAAAGTATGCTTCAAGCATGCCATCATGAAAAAGAAGTATGCGACAAGCATGCTACCATTGAAAAGAAGTATGCTACAAGCATGCTACATGTTTAAGAATTGAGTGTGGAGCAATAGGTTATTACATGAGACTGCTAGCTCATCTAGATTTAAAGTCTGGTTAAATTTTAGGCTTTAACTTTTCTTTGTGATATCTCATTGTGCTATTTATAATCAGATTGGTCATTGTTGAGATGTCTGTCATTAATTTAAATTGCTTAATCTTTCTAAAGACTTGTTTTGACATTGCTATATGGTATATGACTTTATATGATCCTAATAGCTCTACTCAAAAAGATAGCTTGGTTACTTTATTAAATCAATATGAAGTGACTTGGATAATCTATAAAGCTTCTTAATTTTTACTCTCCTTGCTCCTTTTCTTAGAATTATTCTTTCTCTAAAGTTCTTGATGATTACATTGCCAAAGGGGGAGAAAATGGGATAAATTAAAATTTTGCTTCCCTTGTGTTGAGGGGGAGTTTTTCTGCTGTGGTTTATCAAAATTCTTTGCTTTGCAAATTTTTCTGTTCTTTCAAAATTCAACTCATGATTTTGAGGTGTTGTTAATGTATTCATCAAAGGGGAGATTGTTAGACCATGTGGTTAGGTCTAGTGTATTTTAGTTGATGAATAATTGATAATGTTGAGTACTGATGTTATTTGAGGCATGTGGTAATGGGAACGGGGTCCCGATCTTCCCACAGGTTCTGGATAAGTTCGATTTGGTGGAGGCGCGACACAAATCGACTCGGCTTCTGAACAACACGTTCCGAACCCCGCAATCGCAGCACCACGTCTCCTCAGGTTATCAACCGTGCGCAGCCCGGTTGACCTCGCCAAGAAGGCTAATCCTCGCCTGCGAATCGAAGAACACAAGCAAGAACAAGGAAGAACACAACGGAATTGCAGATGTATTGTTTTAGCACTCGAAGGTTGGGGTCTCACAAACCGATGAACGGCGAAACTGTTCAAGACAGAATTAATCTAAGCAAAACCCAACCCTAATGGTGGGGGTGGCGGCTGTATATAGAGGACTGAGGGGCGTGCAAAACCCCTGGACGCGTCCTAATGGGCTCCAACACGATACAAAGCCGAATGGCCCAAAAGACGGTGACGCAGCACCCTGACAGATTCTGAATGACCACTTGTTTCGACGATTCCCGTTGACTCAGAAGGAATTTTGACATGGGACCAGAGCCATTGGAAATGTTGTCTTCTCAGCTTTCGATACATATGTGGAACATCCAAAACGGAGCCCGGATGCGATCTGGCGTCCGCTTTAGTGCAACCTGGTCCTGGACTCCGAATTGGATTCAAGTCGGCTTGAGTTGGGCCTCCAACATGATTCGACCGCCCTTGCTGGACTTGTGCGCGCCAGAGCCCTTCTCCAAGTACTTCCAGTCCTCTCCATGGTTCCTAATCATAATTAAATCATTAGGTAGCAATCGATTCTCAAATGAACAAAAAGAAGTACTTAGGAACGAGCTCACCTGTAAATTCAATTGTCGGGCGCGAGCTCTAGTGATTGGTCCTTGAATGTCAAGTGGAGGATTGTTGTGTGTATCCGAAGAAGTGATGTCCTCATCATGTGGTGTGTGTAGACTAATGTCAGTCAAGTTGGGAAGAACTTGTGCGGGAAAAGATGGTGTTTTGGTCTTTGCATGTGCAGGGTAACTCGGAGGCGATCGTGGTCTACGGCGGTGATCGGGAGATGGCTTGGTGCAAAATCATGGTCCAGAGGGTCGAGGATGCTGGAGGAGACGGTCAAGCTCGAGTTGGGGTGCGTGGAGATCAAAGATGGATGATGCGTGTTGGAGCTACGGAAGTGCGGTCCGGAGGCTACGACATGTGACAATTTTGAGGTGTCCAAAATTGGTTTTGTAATCTGATGTAAAAGCCCATATATTGGGCCCTAGGACTATTGGGCTGTACGTGGGGCTAGGTGATTTATGCTAGTGATGGTTACAGGAGGAGTCCATGTGTTGTACGTCACAGCTGCATATATATGCTCAGCGGTTGATTAGGGCCAAGGTTGTACCAGTTGTTAGGGTAGCAGACAAGAAAAGTCCTCGCGTGGAGGTTTTTTTCTCTTGCGGCAGCTGTAGTTCGCAGCTGGAGCTTTTGCTTGTGCATGTGAATACAAAACCAATCTTGAGATTCTCCCGAGCATTCATCTCCGAGTGTGCATGACTTTCCATGTGCTAGCAGCAGCTTGATTCCTGTATGTGGAGGTGTTTTGCTAGTAGTGTGCTACAGATTTTGGGATTAGTTTATTGCTAGCTATGCTTGTACATGAGGTGCATAGATGTTGTGCAAGATGTGCTAGTGGTGGTTTTTGTTCTCACGTGAAAGAGGATTAGGTGCTGGTGGTTGGAAGGCATCAAGGGGTTTTGGCAGCCAGTGTTTTTGCCGCGGTGGGCAGGACGCTCCAGGGTGAGATCACCGAGGACAAGGCCGCATGTGACACGCTGTCGCGTGAAGTTCCATCTGCGTCGTGCGCGACGTGAGCCGAGTGGCATGTTTTGCTTTCTTGTTGAGTTTCCGCGAAAAGAGATCTATCGGTTTTTTGCCCGTACGGTACAGCGGGCGGTGGCTAATTGTTTTTGATTCCTTGTTGATCGATCTACGTGATTCTTTCTTGAAAGATTGGGTGAGAAAATCTTACACAATCATTCACCCCCTCTGATTGTCATTAATGATCCTACAAATTTGGAGGCAAGGCTGGATTCGTTTAAAAGAGGATTAGATAAGCTTTCAATCAAGTACTCATGAACCTCAAACGGAGTGTGTATGCAAAAGTTATGCACGTTTGAAGTCAGAGTAGTCTCCGAAGGCCGAATTGGATTCCAGAATTTGTCCAACTTGAACTCTTGCTTGTCTTGGACACAAAGTGTCGTGGAAACCTTCCTTGTACCATGACGTGGAGTAGCAGTCATATCTGGAGAGTTGATGTCCTCATCAGCAGGCTACCAGAGTTGGCAAATTGTACACATACAACCTACCATATGCAATGGACCAGAAACTACAATAGATGAACATGGACCTTATAAATTGAGATAGAGTCGATGCTCTATATTCAATTGCTTACCGACGTAGTTGGCTATTGATTGTAGAAAGTCTCAATGGGGAGCATATCTATATTGTTCTGCAGCTCAAAAGCTGCAAAATTAGCCTCCTCGAGGTTCTTGAGAAGGTCATCTTTCTCCGCCTCTAACCCCTGCGACTTTATTTTTTTGAAGTCAAGTGCGTGCGCAAGAGGTTTGGCATCACTTTTAAACCTACAAAATTAAGATATTTAGAACAAAAGGATGGTCGAAGATTACTCGTAAGAGTAACTTACCATCTCTCTACCTGCTTGCAGAGGAGATCCTTTTCCTTCTTCACTTCAACCAGTCGCCAGGTCAGCTCTCCACCTACAGTGACTTGTTCAATTGCTCTCTGAAAAAGAAGCAAAAATGTAGATGGTTGGAGATGAAAAAGTCCAAATACTTCAAGGTTATGTATTTGGTATCGAGTTCTTACATCGATTATTGTACAAGCGTATGCCATGTACAGCTCCTCAAGATCTTCATACTTCTCGAGCGCCTCGACCTTCTCTTCATACTGCTTCGTCGTAAAAAAATGTGCCCTCGGATTGGGATTTGGGATGACCGGCTCGGTCGCAGGATATCCAAGATGAAGTTTCGATTTCTGAAACACTAAAAAATTCGGAAAAAGGTCGAATTCTTCGTCCTCTTCGTTCTTAAGGGAGTTGTACCTTGGGGCTTTGTAGGTATAACCTTCGAAACCTCTTTTCCTTCATGGTGGTCTAGGTCAGAGCCTTCCTCCTTTTCCTTTTCGTCCACTTCTGGTGATCGAATGACTAGTTCTCTCGATTGATCATTGGTGTCCTCGAGAACTGACTCGATCACTCGAGTGATCAAATCCTCCGCTACCTTCACCTTCGTCTGCACGACCACAAGGGAGACTACAACCTCAGTGGTCGTGGCTTGCTCAACGACGGCATTTTTCTCTCCTGAAACCACCCCGGAGGGAGTGGCCGAATCATCAGCCATTTTTGCCTCCGCCTATAGGAGATTACTATCTCAATGGTCTTAGCTTGCTCGACAGTGGCAGGTGTCTCTTTAGAGACCTCCTCAGGAGCTGAAGAAGAGAGACTACAAAATAGAGGAAAAAGAAAAAAAAATCAAGTCGTAAAAAAAGAGGTGAGTATTATTACTTGTCTTTAAATTTTATGCACCTTTGTTTTCTGGATACAATCTTGTAAGCAAAAGACATTTTGCCTAAAGCGATAGGATCGATCTTATTTTTCTTCTCATTCTATTCAGTCAACCTCACCAACTTAAGGCCCTGCTTGAGACGTCTTCGGCTTCGGCCTTTTGCTCAGAAAAGCTGGAAGTCGTCCTAAATGGGTGGTTTTTACCAAAACCGGAAGCCGTTTACAATGTGCGGAAGCTGGAAGTCGCCCGGGGGCAGCTTCCTATGGCTTTAGTGGGATGGACTTGCTGAAGGATCTAGATCCGCCATTATGTGTTAATGAAGTATTTTAGTGATTAATGACAAATACACTTATGAGACTAACACTCTTATTGTTATATCATGTTTAGTCTCAGCTTGGATATAAAAGTAAAAATTCAAACATGTATGTATTCATTAATGACAAATCTATTTGTGAGACTAACAATTCTATTGATTATCTATTGCTTAGTCTCGTTTGGATATAAAGATGAAAATACAAGAGGTATGCATTCTACTTCTTCTTATTATATCTTGTTGCATTCCTTGGATCCAAAATATAGGTTAAACTCCACCAAAAAGGTTAACTTGGATATGTGCATATGTTTCCATTACACATTTTATATGCACACATTTAGGGGGAGTTCATTCTATATTTTGTGGTTTTATTAGTATTGATCCATATCTTCTTTCCACATATATTAAGGATCTTTACTTTGAAATATATCCTTGAATATATTTAACTTGTGTAGTTAATATATTCATATGAGTATATATAACTTGTGTAGTTCGTATATACTCATATTTAGTATATACAACTTGTAGTTCGTATATACTCATGATATATATAACTTGTGTAGTTCATATATACTCATATTACTTTATATTCAATTATTTGCAATTGTGTTGTGGGACTAATGTGTGTGCTAAGATGTTTTCAAGGCTTAGTCCTGGAGTTTGAATGATGACATGAAAAAAAAATGCAAATGTGATAAAAGATTGACATGGCTCAAGACAAAGGAGTCATGCATTTGGTAAGCGGTACTACCGATGTGTGGTAGTACCGGAGTTCATGTGGCGGAACTACCGCGTAGCGGTATGACCGCAAATATGTTGGCGGAACTACCGCAACCCAGTTGTTCCGTTTGTTAATTGGCGGTATGTAAATTCCAAATAAGGTGTTTTTTTCTGTATTTCTCGAGCCTCTGGAAATCGGTAGTACCGTATCTGAGAAACGGTACTACCGGAGAGCGGTATTACCGGATGCTAGTTGGTGGTAATAACGCACCTGTTAGTAATGGCTTGTTCAGAAGCATTTAATGCAGGTATATCTTGGTAATTAATGTTAATCATTGTGGGACTAACATTTTCCATGAGTAGGATGAATATGTTATGTTTCAGGGTGATAAAGACTTTGGATGGCATCATGAGTTGATCGTTATCAAGTCAAAGTTCAAGAAGAGGATGCATCATGTGTTGATGCATATCAAGATCTCGAAGAAGAGATGATCATGAGTTAATCATCAAGTCAAGAGAAGACTCATCATGTGTTGATGGAGGTCAAGTAAAGGATGCATCATGGGTTGATGCATATCAAGACGATGACCCGGACTTGAAGTGAAGATGTGTGTCATCAACCTTCAAGGAGATGCTCAAGGCAAAGGTATGACTACCTAGGGCTAAGGATGTGTTCCTAGTCTTTTACCAGTCTTGGTGTTTGGTTGGAAGACCGGATTGCTAATATAGGTTGTCGTACTATTAAGAGGGGTCTTGTCTAGTAGCTTGAGTCTCATCATGTGTTGATAGCTCAATCTTGCTTGCTCTAGCTCACCGTGGCATGATGCTATTATTTGCAAATGCATTTTGCAAATAGTCGAGGCTCGTGCATTTAATCCTTGTAACATGTGACTATACTTTGCAAATGTGTTTTGCAAATGATTGAAGTCCATGTACCTACTCCTTGTGGCATGATCTAAGTTTAAAAAATGTGTTTTGCAAATGGTTAAGATTCATGTGTATTCCCTTGACATGGTCTAAGATTGCTTGTTGCTATTTCTTTGGACTTAGACCATGGTAATGGCTCTTTTGAGTTGTGCTTTTTTATTTGATCAAATGTGTTTGAGATCAATCAAATAGGTGGGTTGTGTATCCCTCTGAATAAGCTTTCAATAGAGTCCAAGATCACTCAATTCCGACATCGGAGTCAAAAGTTATGACCTTTTTACCGAGTATCGTCTGTGCTGATTTTGAGCTCAAATTACACCCTTTCTGACCGTTGAGTCAAAAACGGTAGTACCGGCCCCTGTGAGTGCGGTATGATTGCATTTCGGCCGAGTTTGCTGATTTCAGCTCCCAACGGCTAGTTTTTGTGTGGGGGCTATAAATACCCCCTTGGCCGGTTGAGAGACAATCTTTGGCATCCCATTTCACTCTCTTGAGCTAGTGTGAGCTTCTCCTCTCAATTGTGCATGTGTTGCACCTTATGAGCAAGGAGAGAGGTCTCTAGTTGCATGTGTTGCATCTAGAGGTGGATTTCGTATCCACTTGAGCTTATGCATTCGTTGCATGTGGTGAGAGTCAAGCAAGGGGCTTAGCTTATTACTCTTGGTGTTTTCCGACACCTAGACGGTGTGGAGGCGTTGTGGTTCTGTGATCTTCTCAAGTGAAGCTTGTGAGAAGGCCCGGTGTTTGTGAGTGGCTTGGTGCTCGCCATCTCCGGAGTGGTGTACAAGCAACCCTAGTGGAGCGAGGTGTTGATACCTCGGAGGAAGGCTTAATTCGTGGAGCCGGCCCAATTGGTTTGGGTTTCCCTCAATGTGGATTATGGGAGACCGGCAAATCTCCGAAGACCACGGTAAAACATCACCGTGTTATTGTGGTTTGCATTCTATTACTTTACATTGTGCAATTTATATTTCTTGTATTAAATTGCTTATTCATTGTGTATGAATGCTTGTCATGCTTTGTGCTATTTACATTGCTAGAATTGAATAGCTTACAAGTCCTTGCTTAATTGCAATATTCTTCAATTGACTTGTATTGTTGGTGCACTTAGTTGAACCTAGTTGATTTAGGTTTTAATTGTGCAAAACCGTATTGTTATAAGCTTCCGCATTAGAAATCAGTTTTAGCGCATAGAAGTTTTAAAACGCCTATTCACCCCCCCTCTAGTCGGCCTCCAAGATCTTACACTTGCGAGTTTGCCCCTCAAGTTCGGAGGTAATTACCTGCTTTTTGCCACTGAACAAACCCCCTCTTCCTCGGCCGCCCACTCGAAACCCTAGTCGCACCTGCTCCTTCCTCCCTCCTCCTTCCCTGGCTCCCTCACCCTCCTGCGCCGGCGTTGCCACCCACCTCCTCCTTCATCCTCCCTCCTACTCCTACGCCGCCACTGCCCTCCCTCCTCTTGCGTGGACACCGCCGCCCTCCTCCTCCATCCCCTAGCGTCCTCCTTCCTCCCTCCTCCTCTCACGCACCACCGCCGCCCTCCTTCCCCAACGCCGCTGCTACCATTTTCTTTTTTTCCTTTTTTATTGAACTTGCAGAGGACCCTCCTTTGCGATCTCCCCTTCATTGTGATCAGAACTAACTTCGATCACTTGGGGGCTCGAGCTTCTTAAGCCCACATGCTCCGCTGAAGCGGCAGTGGTCTTAACAAAAGAAGTAAAACATTCCTAGTTTTCTTTCTCTATTTGCTTGACAAAAGCCGGTGTAAGAGAATTTGAGAATATCCGAGTGTCATAGTAAAATGGTACCTTAGATTTTGGAACCTTTCTCCTAGGTTCCAGGACCGTCTTCCCATTCCCCTCTGCAGTCGAAGCTCCTCGGGATGTCTACCGCTCTAGCATGTACTTGCCTTTTAGCCACGAAAACTAGAACGATGCAAAGGTGGCACCAAAATTGAAGCAACACTCCCTGAACAAAACCAATAATCTACCTTAAAAACATGCAAAAAAAAGTACATTCACATAACACAACTCAATATCGCTCCTACGAGCAAACCCAACACAATTAACCCCTTTTCACCGGACAACCCACCCGCTATCTCGGTGATCAAATATCCATAACTTTTACTCCTAGAATCCAAACATAGAAATAGAATCTACATAAAATTTTCTACACTTTCCTAGTTATGCAAATTATATGATGTATGAATATTACAAAACAACATACTTAACAATTTTACATCTATTTTTCTACCGCAAGAAAAATAACAAACCTTACCACTTCTGGAAACCATGGAAAATTATCTAACTATTGCTAGTTATAACTATAATTTAATTCAACCATCTATTGTATGTAATAAAACAAACCACACGACTATTGTTAATGGCGTTGAAATTGTAGACAACAGTGCTCCAGAAGCCATAACTTTTACATCACTTAACCAAATCAAGAGAGTTAGCATTATATGCAAAATGTAGGCAATGACCTACAACTTACATGTTATACAAAAGCCCTAATTCTGGAAGTAGTAATTTTAATCTAATAATTACCACGACACTATCCAATCGCGATAATTTACATAATATCTGACTTGCAAATATCATAACTTTTAATATACTCGACCAAAATATGTGATCTTTCACTCTGTGGAAATATTAAAGAATAATATACAACTTTCATAACATAGCAAAGCTATAAAAATATGATGTAGATACCTCAAAACTCTCTTGCAATGTTTACTAGTAGACTGTCGAAACAGGGCATCACCAAACCACCAATGCCACAATGCCCCTATCGATCTACCAAAAAACTTGAATAAATACTAATCTACTATTGCATCAAAGGTTCACAAGTTACACTCGAAAACAGACGGCAAAGATGACTGGAACGTGAAAACCTAATTCCTCCTCTTCTTCCTTCTTCTTTCTTATTCCGTTCTCTCTCCTCTGCCTGGTTCCTTCTTCCTCTTCCTGCCGTGCGGCCTTCCCTTGCCGCCCCCCCCCCTCCCCGCGGCCCGGTAACTCGGTAGCATCTCACGGGCGCGCAGCGGCAATTGCAAGCGGCTAGAACAGCAACCGCTATGCAAGGCGAGAGAGCGAGGGCGCTCATGGAAGGTGAATGCATGGTCGATGGATGTATGCATGGCTGCTGACGTAAAGCAAGGAGGGCGATGGCTACATTACATGCAAGATCGGGAGGAAGAATTGATGGCGGCGCTGGTGTTTTTGCTAGGGCAGCGGCTCGGCTGGTAAGAATATAGGGCACGTAGCGCCCTCTCTGGCCTCTCCTATACACGTGTAGGTAGGGCTGAAAACGAATCGATTATGAATTGAAAAGTGCTGAAACTATATTCGTATTCGTATTTTTAAAACGAATACTGATATGCTCAAATGTCATAACGAATGTGAATTCGAATCAAATATATACTCAATTCGGTCGGATCTGGATATCCTTGTAACTTATGTAACGTAAAGATATTTGGGACGCTTTATCATTGTATAGGCACACCTAATCATTTTAATCTATTTATTCCATCTAAAGGAACATGAATTCACATTGAATCTAAAAAACTTGTCCAACTAATTAGATATACTGTAGTAAAATACTTATTTGCTTCATCGAATCCGAATACAAATACGAATGCGAATAGTTTGGATAAAATAACAATTCGGATGGAAAAAATTCATACCATATTCGTATCCATGTTTTTTTATGCGAATTCAAATACAAATACGAATATGAGAGAAATTGTTAAACAAATAGAAAAAAAACTATATCATATTTGTATCCTATGGAATATGGTAGCCAAATAATATGAATAATTCATATCCGTTTTTCATCCCTATACACGGCCCACTCGGGCCGGCCTGTCCCATGCCCTTTCTTCTTCAAACGGGATATTACATTAGATAGGATGCAACTCAACGAGCTGAAGGACATATGAATTGTTTTCTGTGGACGCCGCACTAATTTAATCTAATTCTTGAGAAGAGAAAGCATTACCGAAGATGTCAATTCCAACTGAACCATATGCGAATGCATGCGCCTCAGGCCCGAATTGACTCTATTGATCTCTTCACTTGCCACTTGCTGATCGAGGCGAAAGGCGAGGCCGACGGAGACATGTAATTTCTTGTGAGAGTTACTACTTTGTTGGTGTTGTCATGTCCTGTTTGGAAAATGGTGCTCTTGCGTTGGCACTAATGACAAGTTGCCAACATCATGGCTCCTGTGCCTCTTGCAGTTCCCTCGCTTGTGGTCCGTGATACGGTGCTCAATTTGGATGCAAACTTGTAAAGTACGCGATTTTACTGTTTCTGTGTATTGATACCGTAGCGCTTGATCTAGGCTGTTTGTTTTGGACCGGAGGATGAAAAAGAAGATGTAATGTATGTCACTGTACTTTTCTGTGTTAGACCGCTTCCCTTCGCTACATTGTTGCATTTACGCACTTGCACATAAATCAAGATGTGTATCATTTTGCCCTTTAAACGCCACGTCATCTTCCCTTTGGTGGGCTTGGCATGCTCCAGTTCCTCAAGCCTGCTCCACCTATTTAACAAGTACTACTTGTGAAAGACCTTCCAAACTTGATATTCCTTGTTCCCATCCAACATTCCTACAACACAATTTCCAGTGTTTAATATTTGGGGATTTGTGACTCAGGGTCCTCTGGTCCCTCTTAAAAATTTGACATTCTTGCCATTTCTCATATTATATATTTGGCCCACAGCCTAATATATTGCCCTATATCAGTTATCATTGAGAGAATTGTAACATGCAAGCCTATTTTATATCCATTTAGATATTTTTAGGAGCCTATAAGTTATAGTGCCTATTCATTTGATAATATAGGTGATGGGGCCTTATTTTAGATGATGAATTTTTCGAGAAAGATTTTTTTAGTGATGGCAACATAGTTTTCATGATCACCTGGTCCAGCAAGTTAATCCTCCAAAAGCGCAAAAACAATTATAAGTGGTGTTTACAAAGGCGAGGTTTTCATGTCCTAGTTTATAGAGAAAATTCATAATATACCACTGAATAACTACGTAATTCACAATCTATCAGTCATTATGAGACTGACACATGAGTTCAGGATCTATATATCAATGAGACATCAGTGATATATTATAAACATCTGAAGTTATTTATTGGTATGTTTGGGATTGCCCCTAGTTTATATTACTGAACACGGAAATCCGTAAAAATATTTACGCAACAAAATGTCGCAAAAGACAAACAATTCTCGTTCGCCATTAGTTGGCGGAGAAAAAAACAAGGCGATGCCGACGTGGACATGAGTTCTGCACTTCTGTGAGAGGTACCATCTCACCTGTGCTGTCCTATCAAAAAAAAGAAGGGGAAAAAAGAGGGCAGAAAAATGGACGATTGTGAGGCAGTCCATGTCATGAGAAATGACAAGTAGGATCACCAAACTTTCCCTGTTGGAAAATGATGTATGCTTCAGCAGCGTTGACACCGGCTGTTGCAAGTTGGCAAATGGCAAACATTGGCGGCGCCATGTGCCTTTTGCACTTTTCAGCTATCCTAAGCAGCCGGTTACCGGTTTGTATCGGTGAGACGGGATCTTAAAACCGATCGAAATATTTTAAATTTAAAATCCCGACGGTTACATCTTGAATTTAAATTTTATTCTTCAAAATTCAGTCGGGTTTTTTTTGGTTTTGATTCGGATCCTCCAAGTGGTATTGTCCACGGTACCAGGATTTTGATCCTAAGTATGTCATGGTGTAATCTACTGCCAATTATGCACTTTAGCAGCTTGTAGAAGTTGTATCTTTTTTCCCCAGTTCCCAAAAGTTCATCTATGGCCTGTTTGGTTGGTGACCAAACTTGCCACACCTAACCTTCGGCAAACTGTGGCTGCCACAAAAAGTGTGGCGAGCAAAATCGAAGCCGCACTTGTGGCAAGGTTTAGCACAAAAATGAGTCTATGACATGTGGGGCAAGGTGCTAAGAAAGTGTGGCGTGCTATAGCTGTGGCAGTGAACCAAACAGCTGCCGAAAAAACTGTGACATGACTAACCTTTGGCGTGGCAAGTTTGGTCACCAACCAAACAGGCCCTAAGATCAGAAAATCAACAATCGATTACACAGTTTACTCGAGAGATTCAATGTTGTGAAAAGGACATAAATTAATCTAATTTTCTTAGTAAAGAAAAAAATATAATACTGCGACAACACAACAGTAGGAAGTTGAGAGTGGGGTGTGCAAGCCACCAATCATGAGGAACAGTAGGAGCAGACAGCCTAATAATATCAGATGCCACTTGAGAAAGAAAGAAAAAGGCTGTTATTTGCTAACAAATGTGCAAATGATAAACAAGACTTCATAATTGGTGTCTGACCTGACAACATGTCAATATCACCCTTTCTAACAGCATACAGTAAGTGCAACTATACTCCCAACTTCCAAGTCAGTAAGCAACAAGTAGGACCAACAGGTTTAGTGTTATCAGGAGTTCAAGTACAATTGTACAATTCAGGATTACCAAAAGGTATAGATAGATCCATAAAAAATCATTAACCATAACATGCAGCGTTGAAGTCAAAAACGAAAAACATATATAACAGCACACCAGAATTAAACATCTCCAAACATAGCTTAACTTCAGCTACCTAACATAATGCCAAATAACAAAAAAACCATCTGAAGGACACCCTGCTGAAATTCTGAAACCCTACAACACAGGCAGCAAGCTGCGGATCTCGGGCTTAAGTACTCATAGCACAGATATTCTGAAATTCTAAATTTCTTCTGACGATTACATATCAGGAAACAACTAGTTACCCCTTCTCTTCTCATTCCTCATCTTCTTCCTCACCACCGCCACCACCCCCACTTGCCTTCTTTTGGTTCTTTCTCTTCACCCTACCAGGGGGACCTCCACCGAACGGGCTTGTTAGTGAAAAGTCAATGTGCTTCTCAGACTCAACCCTCACCATGAACGAGGGGATGTTGACAATTTGCCTGCCAACCCTGCACAGTGATTTCAAAAGTTAATGATTGGCCTTTAGAAAAGATATTCATTTGACCGTATAAAAGATTATCAATAGTAGCAACATGTTTGCACTATGGTATCAAATATCATTGGATAAGTCTTCTGAAACAGATATTTTAGCGGGCAGCAGATCAAATGGGCAATGAGCAGAAGAGCAGATCAGGGGAGAGGGAGGAGTGGTGGGTGGCGACGGTGGTGGTCAATGCGAGCTGAGAGGACTGGCGACCGCGACGGCGAGTGGAAGGCGACCAGGAATGCCAAGGGAGACGGAGACAAACTGCAGGGAGGCAGTGACCTTCATCCTACAGCAACGATGGCGGCGGAAATTAGCCGGGAGAGGGGCGGCGGTGGCGGTTGAAGTGAGCTGGAGAGGGGCAGCGGCTCGTCCCTTTGGCCTGGGCGAATGACCCAGGCATATGCCTCCGGCAGACAGGACGTGTCGACTAGGCGACACCATGACAACCCTGCTGCTAACAAACTACAAAAACTCAGACAGAACACACTGCAAATGCACTACAAGAACTCGACAGAAGCATACTTGGGGGGTCAACAGGGGACCATACTGAGCTATGCAAATCAACACATAAAATTTAGAGCTAGTTAGATTTCACAAACAAGATATACACAATGATAATTTAAAAAACATACCTAATGTGGCGCTGCCTGATCAGGACACGAGCATGGTGGATGGACTTGGCCATACCAGCCTTGAAGACAAGAGTCTGAAGACGCCTTGCAAGGAAGTTCTCCACAGTAAGGGCCAGGACATAATCAAGCTTGTTCTGCCCATCAGCAAGGAGCCCATAGCGGTTCATGCGGCGAAGCAGCGCCTCACCTTCAAAGATGCGGCGAGGGTTCTTCTCATCAAGTGTAAGCAGGTGCCTTGCATTGTTACGGATCCGGCTCAAAGCATACTGAACCCGCCACAGCTCCCTCTTGCACCTCAGTCCATACTCACCCACCAGCTTCAGCTCTGCATCAAGACGCTCCTTCTCGTAAGGGCGCCGTGGTTTCTTGAATGTCTTACCATCTGCAGTGGAAAGCATTATACATAAAATTTCTCAGTGAGAAATCCACAAAATAACAGAAAAAATCCATTATAGATAAAGTTGCTTATTCAGAAACCTACAAAATAACAGAGAAAGAAGCCATACAGCCCCAGAGATCCTTTGTCCTTACACCCTCACCCAGAAAAGACAGAACACAACCCCCACACAACCAAAAAGAAAAAGGAAGCTGCTCTATAAAAGCAGTTTTCTTAAATAGATCAAGACCAAGAAACCTACTAGAATTAATTTTGAGATTACATGCCATGTGACTATATTCAAGTCAAACGATAATAATGACTATATAAATATTAAAAACTCCAAATTCACCACCTCATTAGCAATGATTTCCAGAGCAATTTATAACTTTGTGCCACATTAGCTCGTACAAACAGCTTAGCAAGCCTGCCGGCTTGAGTTCCCTCTCTGTGATCCCCCCAGCACACACTCCTACGACGTCCATAAATTCTTTGCCCTAATACTACAGAGGTTCAGAATTTATCAGCTTAAGTACAATGGTTCAAAGATCAGATCTGGAACTATTATACAATGATTACAACTTATATGGCAAACCTACAAATAGTTCATTACAAGTTATTAAGAGTTTATAAAACTTAAAACTTAATAAGCATACTCCATTTTCAATAAGTATAATACATAAACCTCAAGAGTCAAGATTTAACATAATACATGTATCGTTTAGTATGTATAGTGCTCCATTTTCATAAGAAAGTTCACATCCATGGATATCAAAGTTGGTGACATCATAAACACGTAGTACTTAAGAAGAACACTCTTAATTAACACCTATCATAGTTACACTATTTTTGTTCCTCAACCATGAGGATTGAAGACACCTAATACTATACACTCTTCAGTGCAAAACTATAACATGATCAGATTTTCTGTTGTTATCATGCAATAACAAACGTTTCAAACCCCATGGCCCCAATTGGCAAGAAAGGTACACCCATCTGCAGGACTCAATGTGTACTAGCACTCTAGCAGTCTAGTACCCAAACGTCCCAAACAAATGCTACTTAGAGGTATGCTATGTTCAATGTGGCACACCACAAAATACACACAACAAGGAGCAGGCTCTTGAATAAGCTCATAAATAATGCTAAAACTAGCACACCAATCCATTTCAATCTACAACTACTGCTACCACGTAAACACAGAAATCTGAACCAAAAATATAGCGTGCATTAGCGCACTTCTTTTAACATTTTGTAACACGCTGAACTTGATCGTTACATACAGACTGACATGGAAAAAACACAAGTTTGAGTTGGAACTGAACATTAACGACATAACAACACAGGCTCCTATGCGAAACAAACAGCTCGCAGCCTCGCACCAGAGCCACAACCCATAGACAGACGCACACTACCGATACTTCGCATGGCTACGAGCATCCTGTACTGAGTGTAAAGATTAAAAAAAATTCTAAGCACCCTTCGCACGAACTGACCCGCGTACAGCATCGCTGGATCTAACATTAACGATGCTAAGAGCTACCGCAGGAGCAGACCATCGATGCATCCTACACGGCAAATCTTGATCCAGACTACATCAACAAGCGAATTCATCACCGCGTTGCGCATACTGATCCACTCGCAAAATAGAATCTTTTGCCACGCCACTCGCAAGATAAAATCGTGCTACAGGCAAGAGAACCAATCAAGAACTCACGGAACTAAAGCGCCATCTTTGATCCGTGAGTGACTACCACACGAGCCGCATCCGCAGGGAGAAAGAGAGAGGGGGAGCACGTACAGTTGCGATAGAAGCTGACGTGGACCATCGTCGGAGCTCCGCCTCTGCCTCGCCGCCGCCGATTGGTGAAGCCTTTCTTTCTTTCCGGAGGAGAGGAGGCGAGGAGTGAGGAGAAGGTTTTATACGGCGGCGGCGCGAGGAAACCCTACCTTTGGCCGAGGCCGAGGCCTTCGGCAGTTATCGGGTCGGGTCGGGCCGGGTCTCGCGTAGCGTCATATGAATCCGATAAGGCAGAGGTGGCCAAACGGGATGCCCGGCCCGGCCCGGCCCGGACAAGCCCGGCTAGGCACGATCCGTTTAAGCACGGCCCATTTCGGTCTGTGTACTATTCGTGTCGTGCTATGCTGGCCCACGGGCCGAGGTGGCGGTCCAGGTGCGGTCCATCGGGCATTCGTGCCATGCCGAGTCGGCCCGAGCCCGTTGGGCCAAGTGTGGCCCATTTAGCCCGTTTGGCCCGTTAGAATGAAAAAAATCCGAAAAATTCAGAAAAAATCTAAAAAAATTAGAAAAATATGTAGAACTCAAAAGTAGACATGAACATTGAAAAAAATAAGACAATCATATTGAAAATGTAATAAAAAGTTTTATTAATGTCCAATTGGCTGCCTCGTTAAAACCTTCGTCAAGTAAAAACTCAAAATGAGAAAACCTTGACAAAGGAAAAGGAGTACAGCCTATAGCTCTACAATTGTACATACATGATACATCCTTATTCTATGTGTCGGTGTCATTGTCTAAGTATAAATTTTCAAACACCTCCGACAACTCTGGATTTTCCACAGAGTGTTGTGTTCGTGAATCGGCCTGTTCCCAGTCTTTCACAGTTAAAAGGATCTCCACCATCTCACTTGTGAGACTTGTTCTTCTCTCCTCCAATATTCTTCTGAAAGATCAAAGCGATTCGGAGGAAGCGGTAGAGACAGAAGCAGTTAACACATCACGCATACAAGTATGGATAGCACGGATATGTTAACTTATGGGCTTGCCACCATTGCAAGATGTCGAAGCCTTACGAGTTGAAATCCACCGTATCGCTGTCCGATAGGTGGGCGCTTCTCCGCTCCTTGTGGGTCTTGACCGAGCAGCGCCGTGTAGTAGAAGAAGAAGACCTGGACCTGGAGGAAGAGGCACCAAAGATCGCACCCCACATATTTGTCTTCCCACTCGAGGTGGGGGCTACTGGAGGTCATTGCGAGCGGACTCCCCGAAACTTATTTTCATACCTTTGGTAAAAACCTCATATAACCGAGAACGAACTTCTGTAAAATAGTTAGTATAGTCTAGCCCCGTAGCATCACTAAGAAGATCAAGTACAATACCAAATGCACCAATTTTAGCCCTAGGATCTAAAAGAAATGCAAATGCATATAGGTAAGGGATTTGTCTCCAATATTTAAGGTATTTAGATTTCATGGCAACAACAGTCTCACGTAAAACTAAGTCATTTTCATGCGTTTTTAATTGGGTAGCAATCCATAAAATAATATCCACGATGATAGGAGATGTTGGATAGTAGACAGCGGACAAAGCAACAGTTGCCTCATAATTTTTTAAAAAAAATGACAGTATCTTCTCAGCAACGAACCAATGTTGCTCAGTTAATAGCAAAGTATCGTCAGTGCTAGGATAGTGCGTTTGAATAAAAACAGAAAAAATGCTTAAGCATGAGGTAAGTAGAGTTCCACCTTACCTCCATGTCCAAACCGAACTTTCTTGGACGTACACATCGCCCTGTAAAAGTTCTTATATTGTGCTATTCTTACGTTAGAATTATTCAAGAAAGAAATTGTATCGCGAAAAGCTTTAATATACGACTCAACCTCTTCAAACCACATTTGACTATAAGGTTGATAATATGACAAGCGCATCGTTGATGTAGCAAGAAGGAATCGGCATATGTACTCAACACTGGAGTAAGAATGTCCATAGCCCTAGAGTTTGCCGCGGCGTTGTCTAAAGTAATTGCAAATATTTTATCTGTAAGACCAAAATCTTCCATGACTTTCGTAATACAGTCTGCAATATTTTCCCCCGTGTGTGCTACATCAATTAATTTCAAATCTATAATCCTTTTATCCATTGCCTAGTTGTTATTAACATAATGCGCAACTACACTAAGGTAATCCTCCCTAGCCCGACCGCTCCATATGTCCGAGGTCAAGGCCACCGAAAATGTGCACGTACTAAATAGTTCCTTTATTTTATTACCGAAAATGTCTAAGCAAGTGTCCCGTTCCACCTGTAGACTTCGCAGACAATTCATGGTGACATTTTACAAATAGCATATGGTACCTCATTTCCCGCTGCGTCTTGCTTGGTTGTCCTGTCGAAATTCTCCCACACTCCTGATGTAGACGGCCTCGATCTCTTTGCTCCAGTTGCTGTTGAGCCTGATGTTGACGTGGAGCCTGATGACGGAACTCCACCATGCTCCTCTGGTGAAATCTCCGGTTCGTTTGAGGTAGCCGCAGCCGCCTCTATGGACGCAATTTTCTCCGATGAAAGTCCGTACTCACCAAGATCAAAGTTGTCGTAAGGACTGTCCATAACGAAAACTGCAAAATTGAAACTAACACTATTACTACTTTCATCTTAGCATAACAAAAACGAACAATAAAAGTATTACAAAAAATAGTATTGTACCTCTTTCGCTGATTTGCGGACGAAAATTGAAATTTCCAAATTTTGGCATAATTTTTTTGAATTTTGCCAAATTAGCTCAACACGGATTTGAATTTGCACAACACAATTGCAAAGAGAAAATGGAGAATGAGGGTGTGCTGAATGAGGGGGGTATGGTGGCTATTTATTCAAAAACAATTCGGGATTTTTTTGAATTTTTTTTGCTATTTTTTAAGACCCTAACGGTCAAAACGATCAAAAAACGGCTAAAATCTCCCCCAACGGCCGGATTTTTCGGGCCATACCGTGCCTAGACACGCCCACCACCCGCCACCGCTCGCTGCCCGCCGCCCCTCTTCCTCCGGTTCCCCGCCGCCCCTTTCTTCCTCGCGACCCCGCGCGCCTCGCGACCCGCCTCCTCGTCGACCTCCTCGCCTCCCGCGCCGGCGCCCGCCTCGTCGACCTCGTCTCCCGCGACCCGCCCGCCCCCCGCCTCGTCGACCTTGTCTCCCGGACCACGGCCCGCCTCGTCGACCTCGTCGCCTCCTCGCCTCCTGCGGCCGCCGCCCGCCGCCTCGTCGCGCCTTCCGGGTCTCGACAACCGGTCGCGCAGCGCAGCTCGTGCGCGTGCGCCGCCGCCACGCCGCCTCTCCTTGGCGCGCACGCCGCGGCTGCGCCTGCGTGCGCGCGCCTCCGACCCTCCGCCTCCTCGCCTCCCCGGTTGCCGCAGCCGTGCCTCTCGGGGCTCCCGTGTCGTGCCTGGGTCGTGCCGTGCTGGGCTGGCCCACCATGCCGAGGTGGCGGCCCAGGCACGGCCCGATGTCTCGTCTTGGCCGGCCGACGACCCATAAATGATGCGGGCGGGCCATGCTCGTCAGCCGCCAACGATGTCGAGCCGTCTGCGGCCGTTAGGCCCGGCCCATTTGGCCAACACTACATAAGGCGTTGCCGGGTGAGATTCGCTACATCGCTTCAATAATCGTTCTAGTTTTGTCATGTCATGTGCTCAGTTTTGCAAATTTGTCATCGCTTCCGAGGATACATTATGCAAATCTTTTTTATGATAACAAAATCACCCGAATTATTTTTATCATTTTATTCTAGCCGGATGTGATGGCCCGTTTGAACTAGGGCGATTTCCATATATATATATATATATATGAAAATAGTATGATATTCTTGGGAGTACGTACTCTCACTTCCTATATATCACTTAAATCGTATGATGATATATGTTTATCAATTTGAGCATACTCAATAATGATTATAAGATACCACAAAGTGAGTTCCTTGAAAAAATTCATTAAAGTCCACGTTTTATAGCAAAATTTGTGTATATACTTCTTTTATATATGAAAAAAATGGTATATAGCAAAAAAAAATAAAGAGTTTCAATGGAAACTTTTCAATCAAATCGCATTGGAGTATCTTATAATTGATATTTAAGTATACTGAAAATGATAAAGAAAGAAATATAATATATTCGTTTGAATGGTATATTAAAAGTGAGTATGTAATCTCGAAGTACAAAAGCAGTGTCATATATATATATATATATATATATATATATATATATATATATATATATATATATATATATATATATATATATAGGAAGCCTTTTCCTACTCAGGAGTAGTTACTCTATTCTGTATCTCACATATCTCACAATGTAGGAGTATCTTGCAACCGAGAGTATGTATGTGTAGCATACAGTATATAAGACCATATAAGTGGTATTTACACATTTTGAGAGGTGGTATGTACAGTTTTTAGACATACTCCTTTTATGTGCAAATATGAAAGTATTTACAAAATATGCTAAAACTATGGGCTCTCTTGCAAATTTTTCGTGTAGTTCACATTGGAGTATCTTATAATTAGTATATGAGTATACCCAAAGTGATAATGGAGTATGTCAAGTTCTTTTAGGTGGTATATCAAAAGTGGGAGTAACTACTCCCGGGAGTAGAAAGTATTTTTCCTATATATATATATATATATATATATATATATATATATATATATATATATATATATATATATATATAATGTAAATGCGAATGCCAGCGATCGGATCTACAACATGCGGCTCGGAAGAAGGTGGGCGAAGCACCACAGCCACTTAAGCCATTATGCGAACCACCACCCCTCCCCGACTCGACTTTGCACTTTGCTGAACAACCCCCCCCCCGGCCCATCCTCATTTGCTTCTTCTCCAACCCCTCCTTCCTCTCCTCCTGCTCTATGGTGCCGCCGCCCCTACTCCCCTAACGCCACCTCCCTAGGGCGCAGCCGCCGGCCCAGGATCCGGCCCCGCATGCTCCCTCTCCGTCGGCCACGAGACCTCACCGTGGCCATCCTTGGCTCCTGCGCCACCACCACCGGCCCACGTCCTCTTGCTTGCCCGTGCGCCACTAGCCCGACCCGACTGCTCCCCTAGTGCCACCTCCCTAGAGCACAGCCGCCGGCCCAGCACCCAGCCCCGTGCGCTCCCTCTCTGTCAGCCACGAGCCTGCGCCATGGCCATACTCGGCTCCTGCGTCGCCACTGTCGGCCCACGTGCTCCTGGTCGCCCGTGCGCCACCGGCCCGACCCGGCTGCTCCCCTCCGGGCAACGAGGAGGCGAGGATGTGATGACATGCGGCGAGGAGGCCAGGAGGGGAGGAGCTCCAGTGCGCCTGTACGATGGAAGACGAAGGGGCATGGGAGGGAGAAGGAGGTGGCAGGCGGCGGTGGCGCTCGGGGAGGAGGGCGGCTCCAGGGGCGAGGGAGGGCCACAGTCGGGAGGGGGAGGGAGCGCGGCGGCGGCTTTGAGAGGAGCGATTCGATTACAAGGGAGCCGATCTGTGAAGACGAATGGGCACGGGAGGGAGAAGGAGGCGCCGAGGGGGGGTTCGTAATTTCGTAAAGTCGAGCGGGGTTCGCATATTTCATTAAGTGGATGTGGTGCTCCGCCCACTTGCATCCGAACCGCATGTTGTAGATCCGATGGTTGTACCCATTTGCACTAGATACGTTCCATATATATATATATATATATATATATATATATATATATATATATATATATATGTATGTATATATGTATGTATGTATGTATGTATATATATATATGTATGTATATATATATATATATCTATATATGAATTTGCGACACCTTGTGAAATTCCTATATTCCAAAGAGGCTTGAAAGCAGCATTGCTAAGCGGATGAACAAACCTCGTCTATTTCTATTGTCAATTCTCATGAAAATGTTATGAACTAGATGGCAATGATTGCTACTAAACCACATGATTCAGGGACCTTTGAAGTAGGGTAAGACTGGGAGGTCAAGAACTCAAGATAATGAATATGTAGCAAGGTTATTAAAATCACGATTCTAATTATAGAATCGTATGATTCTAAGATTACACAACACCAATATGACTTAAATATCACCTTGAGTTGTACCCGATAGAATCGTGTTCCTAATTGTAGAATTATATAGAATCATGCATCATCTTAAATTATGAAAGAATTAAGTGTTTGGTTGTCCCATCCTCAATTCAAGTTGTATGATAATCTTTTAGTAGTTAATTGTTTAGACATTAAGATTCAGAGGTTTAGAAAAATAAAAATTAATTCAATTATTTATTTATTTTACTTTTTTTTTACATAAAATGGTGTGGTAATAGCAAGGTTGGTAAAATCACTATTATAGTCATAGCTCTAAATGACATGGAATTAAAACCATGATTCTAATCATGAATAAGATAAACATTTATTAATCGAATTAGATGTCAAACGACCAAATTAAAATTTCATATTACTCTTCAAATGCACAAATATATTGAAAATTGTTTTTTTTTTAGAATAGGACAGAATCTTAGAAATGTGATATTACTGCGGCATCTCCGATCCGATTCAGGATCACGATTATGATAACCTTGATCTATAGCAAATCACACAAATGCAATCCAGATAACCAGATAGGATAGGATGCACTGATAATGTTGGAAATTGACCCATATAACTTAGACCCATTTTCTATAATTCCAAAGCATTTATGGTTTAGTACCATATTGCTAAGGCAAGATGGAGGTGACCAACATATAAGGTGGAGTTCTTGCCACTCCTTAAAACATATGACACATGGATGAGGGTGGCATGAGGAGAGCTCTGGCTAAACACACACACGCACGCGCGCGCGTTCGCGTATTTTCGCGTGAAAAATCGCGTGACTTGTGACTTGGGGCGCGCGACCGTGCCGTGACGTGGCGCGCCATTTGGCAGACCAAGTCCACCTTATTTTTGCTGAACCATGCATCTTTCTCTCTCTGTTTGAATGAGATTCAAATGTTTGAATTTGAGGCTTTATTGGGTGATGATGACAGGTAGTTACTAGTGGGTAAATGACTGGTTAAGTGTGACAGTTACCAGTGGGTAAATGGTTGGTTAAGTATGTCAGTTACCAGTGGGTAAATGACTATTTAATTTGTCAGTTACCAGTCTGCATCTATATATGTCTGGAGACGTCCAGTGCATAGCGTGTAGAAGAATAGCATCCATTCCTTCTTCCTTCTAATCTGTGCTGTTGTACTGCGCCGTCTGAACCTCACCGACTCTTCTTCTTGGCGTGCACCGTGAAGAAGAGAAGCGGTATTTCCGAGCCGTTAAGACCTGCACAGGGGCGGCAATAAGGTTTCTGAGCAGCGCATCTGCACGATCGCTTGCTGCACTGCGACATCTATGTTTGTGCACTGCATCAAGTCTGCGCTGCTTCGTGTTCTTCATCAGACCCATCTGTAAGTCTATCGTTTGATTGATTAACTTGTTTACATCCTGTTTTTTTATATATTGCGAAGTACAATGAGTTGTCTGTTGTCAGTACTGTTTTATGCATCATTAGTCTTTTGCAATATTTGTCTTTTAATAAAATCTGAAATTAAAATATTACCCTCATTTTCAACAGATAATTGATATCATCTCAATTCTTACTGCTAATAAGGTTCACTACTTCAAAACAGCATCACCAGTTCACCACCACCACCTACATAGCAGATTACTACTACATCACTCATGTACTGGTATATGAATATTGGACAAATATGTTACACAAGACAGCGATCGACAGATGACAAGCTGCAGCAGGTGAGATCCATTTCCTAGCTTGATGAAACGGGTCCTCGCCACTTCTAATGAACCAAAAACCCACGCCGGGCTGCATTTGGTCTGTACAGGAAATACAATCCTCAGAACACAAGCTTTTCATGGCAGCGGTGATGGGATGAGTTTAGGGGTTACCAGTCTAGAGGGTTCTAATTCCAGTAACTATTTTCATCCTCAAATATCATAAAGCTGCTATTCCACGAGTTATGTTCTGGATATGTGCTATGATAATCGGAGGTTGAATGCCAGTCACTGTTGGAGGCCTTGAATTCCTTTTCAGGCTCCACCTCGGCGAACGTCACACGCTTGTTGCTCTTTGGTTTAGGTTCATTTGAATCCTTCAGTGAGCCCAGTTCTTTTGAATCTTTCAGTGCCTTTTTCAGTTCTTTGGAATCTCTCTGTGCCTTCTTCTGTTCTTTCGTATCTTTCAGTGCCTTCTTCTGTTCTTTCGAATCTTTCGATGACTTCGAATCCTTTGAAGGCTTTGACTCTTTTGGTGACTTATGTTGTTTTGCATCTTTTGATGGCTTTGGTTCTTTCGACTCCTTCGATGATTTCGATTCTTTCGAATTTTTTGACGCTTTCCCAGCCTGTTTAGATGACTTGCCAGCCTGTGATACATAATACAAGAAATCAGGACAACAATAACAAGCCTACCATTTTGAAAGAGAAATTTTCTGGACTAACACTTCGTAAGCAACAAGTGTACTGTTCAAACGAAGCACTCAAATACGAGGAATAAAAGCATTGCTTAACTAGCGAAGTTGAACTAGTATTATAGATGATTAATGAGATAGATAAGACAGTACATATAACAATCAAGATTTAGCCTTACAACAAAGCAAGCATACTCAAATATCAAAAATGAGCATGAACTAGCACGCAGAGCAGTGTGAAATTCGAAGTACAGCATTTTACACAATTGTTTAATGCACTAAGTGGGGATATATATATAACAACATTTAGGTCCATGTACCTTGTTTGTCAGTTTCTTCAGAGCTTCAGGTCCATTTTCTTCAATATACTTATCAAGTGCCGTGAGGAAGTCATCAGATTTGCCGAAAAGGCCCTTTTTTGGAGGGACATACCAAATGTTGACCATCTGGTTCTTTACAAATAAAGGCCTCACATAATTTTCGTAAACATAGGCTGCACCATTGAAGTATGGCAAGACAAGCCAGCAAATAAAGATCAATTTCATCGAGGGCCAGAAAGGAAGCCTGTAAAAAAAAATGGGAAGACCATGGAATTACCTAGTCAGTGTAGATGATGACCAATAGTAAATTTGCACAAGCTAAGACAAAACAAGATTGTGAAAATTATGAGATTATAGTAAGGATGAGTTAGTTGGTTCAGTTAAAATAATGGATTGACACTCTCTTCCTTAATATTATGTTGAACAATCACCATGTAACAAAATGTGCAATAACAAATATCATAATTGTGTTATTCCAAATGCTGTAACTTAGAAGAGATGGTAAACCTTTCATCACACAGCATGGACGTAGATAGAACCACAGAACTATCAAACAGACAAACACTTGCAAAGTTTTTTTAGGGGAAACACTTGCAAAGTGAAAATGGGTTGCTAGCCGGTTCTATGTAATACAACACTGAATATAATCTCTACTGTGACGATTTGGTTTTGTAATCAATTGATCATCAACATGTGAAGCCCTGATTTATGGTAAACACAATCTATCTGCCCTGAAGCTGAACTACTGTACTGGTATCTTACAAACTAAAGAAAGCGCCAAAATATTGCTTCGAGGATCAGCAGGATCAGCAGAATAATATGGATATGGATATTTCGTACTGTGAATGACCTAATGCTGAAATATACATTATACAAAACGGTATTAGGTTCAAAAATCAATGTTGATATATACATTCTACGAGTTAAAAAATCCAGGGATCTATTAGTACCATAACATATACTACCACTTAAGTGGTTTTACATTGAAAAGAATATCGAAATAGTGCTTACCATTCAATAATTGATGCGAATGTAAGCTCAAACAGTGTTATTAATGAGTACAACACCCAGTAAGTTAGCCATTGTTGATCATCCACAGGGGATTTGGTTTCTATTGCCTTAACTGAAGCATACCTGTAATAGCATTGAATTACATTTGCGCTTACCATTAACAAACAACTTCAATAACAAATGAACTTGTAGCAATATCGTAAAAACGACAAACAACTTACAAAGGATAAGCTAGTGCAACCAAAGGCCTGCAAGAGAGGTAAAAAAGAGTTAAACTGAATTCAAAATTAAAACATACATAATCTATTCAACAATAATAGCATATAAGCAAGGTAGGAACTTAAAAAGGGACCAATGCTAAATTCAGAAACGAACAAGTAGCATTAGCTAGTAATATCACTAGTTCTCTACCAATTACCAAAGTAGCACCAAATTCATCCCTTCGATGGGGAACAAATGAATAATTGTTGTGGACGCATTTGTGGGCAAGGTGTGCCAGCGGCACCGCCGTAAGCCCTCCTCAATAAATAGTGGAAGCGGCAGCAGTGCAGCAGCCATGCTGTGATCTTTTGGGAAGGACGTGTTGTGATCAATTGGTTGATATTGTTAGTGATATGTCCTAGAAGCAATCATAGAGATAATTGTATTACGTCTACGTTTATAAGTTATAGAATAAATGTTATTATGTTCGTTGGATGAATTATCATTTATAAATATTAACAAATATGTAACTTGTTAGTGAAGCTCTTTGATAGTTATATGATGGCATTCTAAAAGTATCCCTAGCGGATGCCAATGGTCGGAAAACAATTGGCTTATCGGCCAGCACATGTATTGATTGATGATCATATTTCACCGGTTATAGATATAGAGATATCGAATCAATAATGTGAGCACATGTTAGAGAACATGGTGTTGGATTGACCCACCTCGAGACACTATTGAGATTATTATGATTTATATGTCATCGGTTGGTCTCAAGTAACGATAATGTATAATCCTTGTACCTGAGATCAGCATGACTTCCTACATGTGTAATAGTACACTCAAGGGTTGCCAAACGATACTCCGTAACTAGATAGTTATAAAGGGAGCTTTCGGGTATGCTATGAAATATGCGGAGGGATGTGACTGGCCAGGCACGTAAATTACCTCTCCTAACAAAACAAGAGAGATATCTCTAGACCCCTCGATGTGGTCGGATAAAAAAGTGCATTGTCATGCCACTAGTGGTCGAAGAGTCGATCACATGAAGTTATTCGTCACTAGACTGAGAAAGTATTTAACAGTCTATGGATAACAAATATCTCACTTGAAGTTCAACCAGATATCGTAAGGCAAAAGGAGAATACACAAGCAGGTCGTTCAATCCGACCAAATACGAACCATGGTTATTAAGGCTGTAAGGCGAGGTGATGCGACCCACCCCCCTCACACCTTTTAAGAGCTAAAGCGCGAGGCGAGGCGACGCCTTACACACATCCTAAGGCGCCACTGCGCCAAGAAAGCATATGTACCTTGTTGTTGCCAATTCTTGAGCCCATGTAGCACTCATCCCCTCTTTCGAATTGCTCTTCTCCCATGTAGCATCCATCCCCCTTGCAAGTTTCAACATATAGATTGCTCTTCTCTCATGTAGGATTTGAAAATATAGCCTCTGCCCCGCCTGCCTAGCTGCCCCGCCTCCTCTTTTCCCCCGCCAGACCAAGAGAGAGGGAACTCTCTCAGTCTCTTCGCCAGTTCGCCAGTCCGCTCGCCTACCTCCCTCCACACCGCCTCCTCAGTCCTTCCTCAGCACCGGCCCGCGCCACCTCCTCCGGTCCTCCCTCAGCGGCAGTGACGGCCCGCGTCGCGCCACCTCCCCTCCCCCTCTTTCTCTCCGGCTCTCCCTCTCCCTTCGCGCCCCTTCGCCCGCACCGCCTCCTCCCTCAGCGCCAGCAAGGCGAGGAGACACCTTGACCCAAGGTGAGTCTTCGCCCTCTCCTCTTTCCCCTTCTCTCTGCCTAAGGCGTCGCCTCAAGCCTTCTTGACGCCCTACGCCGCCATAGCGATGCCTATGTCCTAAGGCGGACGCCATAGGCATGCACGGCAAGGCGGGGCGACGCCTTAGCACACCAACAGCGCCTTACCGCTTAGGCGACGCTAAGCGACGCCTTAATAACCTTGATACGAACTGGTCGTATGGAGATACGGACTAGTCGTAAGCTAGTCGTACATGATCACTAAACGGTCGATGAATTGGTTGTAAGTTGTTACGAACTGGTCGTGACTAAATATGAATCAGTCGTATGGAGATACAAGCTGATTATGAGTGATAAAGACCTGGTCGCAAATCATATTGTATAAGGTTCATTCAATATAGTATTTATGTGTATTCGGGAATCGTTATGTCCTAGTAGGAACCGCTAACAACTTATGGTCGAAAATGAGTTTCCGGGTCATAACCGATTACGCATGAACCTACAGGGTCACACACTTAACAAATTGGAACAAATCAGTTTGGATAGGATCTGTTATGGGCTCTTTATAAAGGGATAGAAGGGGCTGCTGGGTGAAGAGAGTTGCTCCACCAAAAACCCTAGCCGTCATCTCCTCGAAGGCCCTGACCGTGCGCGCCGATGCTAGCACACCAGCATACGGCGATCTATCCCTGGACGTGTGGATACCGTAGAGGCGCTGCTGCGTTGATCGAGAACGATCTGCAACCTACGCAAGGAACATAATAGATTGCTGGAGGAGACGATCAATGCCGAGAGCATTGGACGATCGACTACGACCACTACATCGACGCGCTCGACGTTGGATCAGGCTGCTCCAACTCTTCTTCCGCTACACTGCGCGTCTAGTAGTAACGATATATGTTCTCTTACTTGCATGGTTTCTGGTTTACATGGTAGAATTTTTGAAATTGCGTGATAGTGTAGCCTATCCGTACCCCTTCAGATATTATCTAGATTATTTAGGAAGTCTATCTTTATATTTGGAAGTAATCTTTAGTTTCCTTTGTTAGTAAGGCATCTAATCTATAAAGGTGGTCAGTTATCTTTGAAGAAAGACAATAAAGAAAATATCCAAAAGTTCCTAGCCAGCCGATCAGAGCCTCCTGCCCGTAGGGAACAAGTCCCTGAGAGCGACGAGAGCGATCTACTCCTTATCTTTCCCCCCTACCGATCCTCGACCACATCAATAACTCACATCCTAGACTGTATGCATTCGCTTTCCAACAAATGTAAGAAATATTTGTTCAAGCGCTTTTACAAATTACAGCACATTAGCATCACGAAACATCTATGTTTTCCGGTCCAACATTGCAAAGTAAAAGTGTAAAACATGATAGCCACACTAAATGTGACATTGGTTCCATGGATTAGTGAAAGGCAATGTGCCTTGCTACAACATACATTAGTCCACAGTAAGAATTAAGAAATTCCGGTGCCCAAAAGGGCACTTCTTTTTTATAATGCATCCTGGTCACTCAGCGACGCGACCCACAATCTACTAAATTATAGAAAACGACACCAGATTGTGCAGAGCCATTCTTCCACATGTGACCTAACCTACCGCATGCAAATGAATGTGAAACAGCTAAGAAAAAGATATAGACCGGACAAAGAAAAACCAAACACTAATCTTGAAAGTGGAATGGACCAACCAACCTACCATCACACTCACTAGGAAAACTACAAATCCAAAAGCAATTACTTTTGTAAAGGACTGAAAAGAGGTCAGGCTGTAGAAAGATACACGCATTGCCACAATGAGTGACAAAACTCTACATCTGATCTAATGTTCAGATTTCAGACTTGGTGGTCTACATTAAGCACAACACGGCATCACAGGCAGTCTAGCTTTTGGTTTTGGCAAGCATTAGCGCAGAAAAGTTGTGGATCGAATTAAAAGAAATGTTCTTGCAAGAGTGGGGTAAGTAAAAGTGTAGACCCCAAATAAAAAGATCAGTTCTCTTTCTTCTTATCCCCCAAAGAAATGAACATTCCCAAGTCCAAGCACACACAAGAACATAAAAAAAGAAAAATCACAAAAGGCAAGGTTATGTGATTTTAGACAACGAGGCTCCATCCAATCAATGCGCACTGCAATAAAAGAACCGATTCAGGAGCACAAAACTATGCAGGTTAAAAGTTTAGAACTATACCAAGAAGGGGGTTTCTTTCTTTACAGAACAAAAGCAAGATTTTTCCTAACATGATATCAACTAAATACTGAAACTTTGCGCTCCTCACCAACCAACAGGGCTCGATTTCAAGCCTCAGCCAGTGAAACCAAGAACCACGGTATGCATCTCATGAACCACGGTGGCAACTACAACAGTGCCAAACGAACGCTGAAACAACTAAACCCAAGAACCTGACGAACACTAAGGCATCGCATTGCTAGTTGCTCCATTTTAGCAGCGGATAAAGAACTGACCCAGCAAGAACATCGAAGTTCTTGGCGAGAACCTTGAGCAAAGATCCGGAGCCCATGCCTCTCCGCCTCCGAATCGCCGCTCCGAGGACCTGGAACTGTGTCCGCAGGAGATAGAGATGTGGGATAGAATCCAATGGCTGGCTCTTGGGGTTCCTGAGGCTCGCCCCTTTTGCTCCCTTTCGCTCCTTTTGGGGTCTCGAGGGGAGCAAAAACTAGAGAGGAAAGCGTGGTGGTGGACGGTGGTGGAGCAGCAGAGCAGACGAGAGAGGACGGGTTGGAAACGACGAAATGGAACAGAGCTTAGGCACGCGTACAGAGGAAGGATTTATGCAGATAACCACTGCAATATCTGGATTAACTTACTAAGTTACTAGTGTAATGGGATAATGTTGTAATTTTTTTAAAAAGAAAAATAGAGAGCTGGACAGTAGCTAGCGTAGTTATCTTTAAGCTCACCGGTACAATTCACATGTTATAGATGCAAATCTCAGACAGCTAAAGTGAAAAATTCACACAAATAATTCACTTAATCCATGGTCGATGTGAATTGAGATATACTCGAGACACAGAATGCCACGTTGCTAGGCTATACTACGGTTAGCAAATTTCATGTATTCTTAATGCATGAATAATTTAGAAATCAAAAGATATACATTTTCTTCCGAATCAGTTGGCGCTGCCATCCAATAGCCCATGGAACACTTTCCTTCATCTCATGATACCATTTGCTCCAATAGCGTCTTAACACAGGAAATGGATCATGTGTATTGAAACTCTCAATACAAATGATCTACATAACACGGTATTAGATGATGATCTTCACCGTCCAATCAAAAAACTAAGGTTTAGATTAAAAACTATAGTATTTTTGCTACCGTGAAATCACTAAAATGAATATTTCGTTGTTTCTATGATGTTACTATAGTACAGCTGTCGAGTGTTGTTCACGCTCATATAATACTTTTCACATGGTGATCCGATCCGGACGCACCATAATTCCTAGCATTAGCTGTCCACTGTCGTGACCGGCAAGGTTCACTTAGTGAAAAGCCAGCGAGGTATTGGAAAAATTAATATACAATGAAATATCTCCTAAACATTCTCTAGAAGATCCTTTTTGGTTTTTTTTTTACAAAGAGCCTTTGTTGTGTTTGGTTGATTTAAAATGATGCGAGGGATGGCTCAAGTGCAATTTCATGGTAATGCAGGGATAGATGTGAAAAAGGAAGACACCAGGAAAGGAATGTGATAATTGCACGGCTTCGGTTTCCTTTGTCCTGGCAGTCTGGCACACTTGCCGCCGAGGGGCTCGAGGCAGAGAGCGTATGTTTACGCTAGGTGTCTGGTCGGTTTTTTGTTTTTGATAAATACGGTATATACGATAAATATAGTATTATTAATTTAGTAAATATGCTATTTTTAAAAATATGATTGGAAATTTTAATTTTTTTTTGGTATAGTATCGGTAAATACTATATTTACTAAAGTTGACGTGAATTACGAACGACGGTGTTGCACGTAGCGGCAGCACTATGCAAGTATGTATCGCACATTCGCACTATTGCTCGCAACAGCAAGCCAACAACCAGGAAAGAGCAAAGTAGCAATACTAGCAAAGCAAGCAGGAACCGACGGCACCTAGCAGCAGTAGCACTCTGCACTTGTCTTCTGGTTCTGCGATCGCCAAGAAAGTGTCCGCCAACGCCAGCGACCAGCGCCGCCACCACCAAGACGGCGGCGGCAGCACCCAGCCACCCACTCACCCAAGCCCAGTAGCCTAGCGCCCATCGCCAGGCTCCAGCCTGGTGGACCGTAGATCACCGAGCTGCGCGTGAGCGCCCGGGGCCCCAAGCGGCCGAGCCAGAGAGCGTATGTTTACGAGATTTTGGTTTTGTTCGGTTTTCGACCAGTTTTTACCGAAAAACCGAAATACCAGAAAACCATATTTCTGAATCACGTATCGGATACCGGTCAAACCGAGTTGATCGATACGATTCAATATATTTGGTACGGTTTATTCGATATGGTACGAAAATGAACAGCCCTAACCACAACTCATCAGCAGGGGATAATCCTTCTGTTTATTCGGTTGCCCATAGATAGTCTTGTTTATTGTGGAAAGTTACTATCGTATCTCTCCTGGTCTTATCTTAGCTGGATTTTTTATTGGGTTGGATCGTGGTGCGCGTAATTATGGGCATCATCACCATGATATAAACCACTAGTCGTATGTACAATGGTGTGCTGACACGGGGAAGTGAGAAGGAGAAAGAGAGTGGCTATCTCTTCTTCGCGAAGAGATTTATATATAGTAGCACAAAATACAATTGTATAAGTTATTGTATAAATTGTTGTCTATAACTAATACTTTTTTAATATAGTAATTAAAAGATTGTGGTATTATATAGAAACGAACTTAAGAGACGATTTATTGTAGAAGTTGTTTTTACTGTTGTCTCTATATGATATAGAGGTGGATATAGATAGGAGTCGTCTCTACTGATGTACATGTCCTAATCGTAAATCTTGAGTTGGTTCTTCCTTTTTTATATTTATCCAAGTCAGAATTCCCATGGATTATAGTACAATTTGTTTTTTCATTTTACCATTTAGGAGCTGTTGTGGCAAAACCATCTCCGACGCCCAGTTGGCAGTGTCACTAGCGAGTGATGAATAATAATTTTCATGCGAGTCACACCTTTCACTACTCGGCGCGATGCTACTATGAAACTCTGTACTATCACTAACAGGTGAAATTCTTTGAAATCCAGAATTAAAAACGAAAGCTTGCAACAATTTCATAAAAATGAGTAGTGTGTATCTCGTGTCTACAATGGCAGATCTGTAATTCGTGTAATTCACATGATATCCTATAAATTTAGGATGCTACCATACAACTGCGATGATTTTTTTTTAAATAATGTTATTTTTAAAAACAATTACAAAAATAAATGGACAAATATTTTTTTTTATATAGAAATGAACTTCTGTCATCGTTCCGCCATCAGAACAGTAATGCCGCCAAATGGTTCTTGTCGTCTAGTCGTCAATTAGAATGACGACAAGATCAGGGGAATTTTTTTAAACAAGAAGAAACATAATCTGAAAGTAATGAGAAACAATATTAGCATAACATATGTTAGCATAACGTCATCACATAGTTTGTCGATAAATCACAATGACATTACAAAACATTTCAACACAACGTTATCACATAGTTTGTCAATAAATCACAATAATATTATAAAACATTTCCACACAACGTCATCGTATAGTTTGTCATCAAATCACAATGATATTACAAAACATTCAGCACAACATATTTCAACAAAACAAACTATTCACGTGGCCGCGACCTCAATGTCCACCATGTCAACCTCCACGGTGCCCGCCTCGAATGGGGCAGACAGATGAGGTCCCCGCGATACCGTTCGGACTACCGATCTCTCATTCATCCCATCCATCTCTCGTAGGGCATTTCTTAAAGGTGCGTTTGGACTCTCTGCAAATTGAGCACTTCTTCGTACGATGCCGTCTTCTGCTTCGTCCATATCGTTCCTAATATATCGTATCTGCCGTCAACCAACCTTTCCTTTCAACAGTTCAAATCAGTTGCTCCTAGGGAGTAATACAGCGCCAGGTACTAGTACCACCACGATGGCCGAGAGGGGTAGTGGTGTGAGCCACAAGGACAGAAAAGAACAGGAGGAAAGCCATGCGCCAGTTTCTAAATTTACGGTGATCCAGATTGGTGAGATTCCAATTCAAATGGTTATCTGAGTCCATTACTTTAGTTAGCCTTAAGCTGAATTTTTGTTCGGTCCTAGTGAACTACTCGTGACGTTGCTTTTAATTAACTGAGTCCGTGTCCTGGTTGAGTCGCGTAGATGTTTGGTGGTGAGTCCGTGTTCTAGTTGAGTCCGTTTCTAGTCCATGGTCAGGTCGGTTGAGGGCTGCATAAATAAGCACCAACCGGCAACTTTGTAAAGGGGAGTCTTCAGGTTTTGGCATTAAGAAAGATAACCAGAAAATCGCCAGGTGATGGAGGCCATATCGAGTGTTTTCTTCTTGTGATTTCTGATCTTGGAATCATTGCGGTGGTGTAGATTTTGATAGCTGAAGATCAACTCTTGCGCACTGGTCTGTTGATCCATCCCTGCTTTCTTGCATTGAGGAGCGCTCCGGAGAGAGAAATTCTCTAGACTCGGTTGTGTCTGGCTCTGAATCAACCGAAACAATCTATCTTTGATTGTTGTTGTTTGGTGGGAAGTCAGGAAAGCCTCTGTTGGCTCTTGATTGCTGCTAGGAATTAACATTGAGCGTCAAGTTCGGTCACTTCTTGCCGGCCGAAGGAAGCTCTGGAGATTTCAATACCAAGTTCCGAATCGTTGATTGCATCTGAGTTGAGTACTTGAGTCCATTAACTAGTTGGTGAATATTTTAATCCAGTTTGCCCAATATCATTGATTCGAATCGTTGATTGCATCTGAGTTGAGTACTTGAGTCCATTAACTAGTTGGTGAATATTTTAATCCAGTTTGCCCAATATCATTGATTAAACCGAATTCGTTATTGTCTTACTGAGTTACTGTGAAGATGAATATAATGTAATAGATGATTGTATTGAGACTCGATGATGGTTTATATAAAGTACAAGGCTTGGAGGGTAAGAAGTTTCTCCTAGAGATAAGACAGGTATCACGGGATTACAAATCCTACCAAATATAGAGATATACCAATATACTCTAACATCCCCCGCAGTCATAGAGGTAGCGTTGCGGACAGCAGGAGTGTCGCGAACGGTCAGACTGGAGAGGAAGCCAAAGGTGGGGAATCATCGGATTGACACCCCCCGCAATCGTAGCGGGACTATCGAGATCTTTGTAGAGCATCGCGACGCGACATCGAGAGGAGGCGACGAGTTTGCTCAAGATAATGATAACCCTTTGTTGCCGAGGTAGCCGAAAGCGAGGTGACAATGGTTGTAGCCGTGGAGGGAGCCATGTCGAGGTAGCTAGTATCGAGGTCGTCGCTGTGGTCGGGGTAGTGGAGTTGACGCAATGGAGGGCGTGGCCGAGGTCGGTAGGTCGTCGACATCGTCCGGTCGTGGTCGAAGATGAAGCAGAGGAGGCGACCGGATCCGGCAAGGAGGAGGCCGGATCTGGGCGAGGCACCGACGGATCCGGCAAGGAGGAGGCCGGATCTGGGCGAGGCACCGACGGATCCGGCAAGGAGGAGGCCGGATCCGGGAGCAGTGACACCGGAGAAGGCTGGGGCAAGCGGGAGGCAGTGGCGCCGTCGACCGGGGAGCCCGGATCTAGGGCCGTGGAGACGAACGGCAGAGAGAGCCGACTCTAGATCCAGACAGAGAGAAGTCCATAGGGCATCCGACGAGGAGGAGGTCGGATCCGGGCGAGGCACCGCCGGATCTGGCGCGGAGGAGGCTGGATCTGGGAGCAGCGGCACTGGAGAAGGACCTGATCAGCGTTGACGAAGACGATGGCATCGACGATAGCAATGGTGACCACGAGTAGCGACACTGTAGCCCGAAGGAGCGATGCAGCGGTAGCCCGTGCATGTTAATGGCATGACCACAAGTGCGGGTTCCCGGTAGTGCAACGGCTTGTACTCGCGAACAACGGGGTAGACGGGGCACTCGGAAGGCCGTGGAGGGAGGGCCATGTCAACGAGCGCGCATCGTCATGCCTCGACGTCATCGGAGAGAGGAGGCGTCGGAGAGGTTGAAGCCGAGGTGGTGAAATCCGGAGCCGAGGAACGTTGATGGGTCGGCAGGGCGACACAAACCGATCTATAATCGGAAATTTTTTATAGAGAAAACCCGATCTGAAGATGATCGGGGAAAACTCTAATTGGTAGTTGATCGAATGATCGGCGACACGACTTAAACTAGGGGTTGTGCAGCCCCCGGGAGAGATCATGGAGACGAGATCTATTCCACGTCTTAGGCCTGAGGGAGCATACACGTGAGGAGGAGTATTGAAGTATAAGTGAATTGTCCGTCTTTCCTCATGAGCTTAAGCTTTTGGGTGAATTAGTTAGTGCATGCTACTCAATACTTACTATTTAGTCATGAGACATCTTGGTGTTGTTGCTTCTGTTGTCCATTGATTGCTTGCTGATTTTATGAGATAGAGAGAGGAGCGATTGCTGAGAAAAAGGTCCATCTAGTATTCTTCTTTGGCACAAGTCAAGAACTTCAGTTCTTAGATTGAGCTGATTTATTTTAGATTACTATTCATGCTCACACTATTGTTCACGTGTATAGTACTATTCATCCAACGCTAAGAGAAGAAGACGACACACTACTGATCTTCAAGTTGTACCATGAAAGATTGGGCTAACAATCGCAATCCATCTAATCAACTAGTTGGATCTTCATTAGGTAGGATGGCCAGTGAAATGGCCAACCACCTCTTTCTTAGTGAAATATTCGGAAAGGTACTAACCGAGATGTTGCACTACCTTCAAACATGCAACCATGATATGTGAGCGAGGCCTTTGCAGAAGAAGACACTTTTGCAAGTGCATATGCAACTAGAGCGGTGTAGCGTGCACTCATGCATGATTCTCTCGCGGTTCGTCCCGCGGTGTCCTTTTTTCCTGCACAGTACCTCGAAATGAAGTTTTATTGTGCTCATCTTGAATGCCCGGTGTATCTCACTCTTCTTGCTCTTCTCCTCTATATACTTGGTGATCATAGCTGAGTATAGTACTCTATCATTTGCCATGGAGAGCGACACATTGTTGCTTTGGTCAACAAAGTACTTTGTGACCTCAATATAATTGCTTTCACAATAGCAACCAAAGGAAGGCACATGATCTAATTGTACACATTGGCTAGATTTATTGTCATGACACTATACCAAGTACCATCCTTGTCATGTAGCAACGATCACTTTACTTTAGGCACGTTCTCAATCCAATCCAAGAAACATTTCACCTACCCCGTCTTTCTCGTCACACCAGGCCCGTCTGTGGGTAACTCTAGCAATGCCTCGGGGATATTATCAGTGCTTGCAGTCGCCTTTTTCGCTGCCTTCTTCTATACATCCCCGTTCGCTTATCCAGAATTTTTCAGAGTGCATCGACTTTTCTCTACTGGTTATGGTTGCACAACCACTTGAATAGGTTCATCAAGTCATTGTTGTAGAACTGCCTATAGAAGTTTGCACGTAAGTACCTCATGCACCACCTGCTCTGCCGATCCACCCACAAAAGTGGCTCGTTTTCCTCTTGTTGTAGCTGAGTTATTGTACTCATCAGGCCCGTATGTCGATCATGTATGACACATATGTTTGAACGACCCTGTACAACAAAAATATTCACGTTCCTTAGAAACCACAACCAACTGTCCGTGTTCTCGCTTTCAACGAACGCGAAGGCCATGGGAAGAACCTGATTGTTCTCATCTATCGCAATTGTAATAAGTATCCGCCCCTTGTACCTCCTAGTCAAGAATGTGCCATCCACGCACAAGATCAGACAACAATGTCAGAATACATTGATGCATGCACCGAAGGTGAAGAAATCTCGCTTCAGAACCTTCTTGTTGGGCCATCGCGAATGTGTCCCTTCTTAAAGGTTGACATGAGTGTCGGGATTTTTGTCCCGTATGACTCGGAGTTGCCCGGACAGGTTGTGGTAGGATTTCTTGAACGTACCGAACCTTAATTCCAATGCCTTCTGGTTTGCCCTCCACGCCTTAGCATAGATAACTGTGTACTAAAACCTTGCCTCTATTGCCCGTATGACGGATCGTGGCTCGAAATCCATATTATCCTTGATCACACTGTACATGATGTTTGTGATGAAGCTTGATGACATGTTCTTATGTGACTGCATTGATTCAGCAACAACACATGTGTGAGAGACTACTATAGATCATTTCTAGTAGGTGTTCCATTTAAGCTGAAATGTGTGCACTCGCCAACAACATCCTTCTATATCGTACTTCACGTCATAGCATCTTGGGTTAGACTTCACAACTGTGAATGTACGCCACAATGACAAGGCCTAGAATTTGATAGGCTTCTATACGACCTCTTTGCATTTGTACATGGCTCCTCGCCTAATCTCGTTTTGGTCGTACTCCCACGGTACATGGGAGCCTTCATCCACAACGAGGTTATCAAATTGGTATGTGTTCCACTCGGATGGAACTGCTTGCTGTTCCACTACACCCTCCTCATCGGATCCTTCATCTTCCGACAATGCCTGGTAGTCCTAGTCTTGCGGGCCATCCTTTGAACAAGGGCTTTGATTTCCTCACCTTGTTAGCAATCCCACTTGCTTTCCAGACCAAAGGAGCTTCTTCCATACGGTCTTCATCGGCAACATCAGCAACTTCCCCACCTCCGACCATTGTGTGCGTCGTGTTGTGGCTGAAGTTCTCAACTTCTTTTTCAGCATCACTACCACCTTCTTGTGCAACTGCAGATGCAGATATGGTCTTAGCATATGCCTGATCCAAAAGGGCCAAATCCTACTCTTGCTCCCTCGCCCTGCATACATATGATTGCTATGACTTTGTTCCATTGAGTTGCACTAACTCCCAATATGTGTCTTGTGGTGCTAGGTTGGCAAGGCAGCTCAATCTCATATTGTACACAACATGGTCCAAATCGAATGTGTGGAACAACCACCGCATCACAACGTCCCATATACACTGCTCTGATCTTGTTAGGGTTATAGGCACCGATTGGAAATAACACAAATCAACCCCCTCGGGACCCTACGCAATAGTCTCCTGACCGTAGTAAATTTTAAAATTGTTTGCGTCTAACATATTTGACGTACTACTACACCATAAATAAGATTTCCACGATTAACAACATATCCAAAACTAAACTATGCACCGAAAAGGATATATTCCAACATATTACACTACGTAACCATGCATCTAACATTCTGTAATCCATTCAGTTAAAAATTTACCTATAAGGTGGATGACCGAACTAGCAGCGTTTCGCTAGCTCCTCTCCTCCTCTTTATTCCTCTCTGCTCCTCTCTCTTCACTTTCCTCTTTCTTTTTCTTTTGGAATAAAAGTGAGTTATACTCGAATTTTGGGGTCTTTTATAGGAGAGGTTGTGTCGCCATTTGGAATAGAGACTAGGCCTTGCAAGATCCCTATCACCATTTTAAATAGTGATTTGCTTAAATTTTAATATTAAAAAAATTTATCCAGCAATGCCGAACCCCACATCTACAAAAGCCCATCCAACTAATTGAACTACAACCCATTCTCTTCTCATCTACTTACATTTGTCTCAGAACTCTACTCGGTGTCATATCTCAGTCGTCTAGTTCAATGAGTCGAAGAGCGGTGGTGCTGACGAATCCAAGGTGCGTGAACTACCCAAACTACGAGGTCTAAGAAAATGTCATGTACTCCAACATTGAAGAGAACAGGGGGTGTGTTCTATAAGTGTCCATATTTCTCGATGAGTTCGATTTTTGCAAATGCTGGTATTTGTATTTTGGATTTGTTTGCCACTTCTTTTCCACTATGGTTCAGTGGTGAACATACGGTTTTCAGGCCAACGGTTGTCAGTACTTTTAGTAGGCGGACTTTGTTGGTGCCATGGTGGAAGGAGCAATTGAACGTCGTCTACCTATAGTTCCATATGATCCAATGGTGAACATGTCATCTGCAGACAAGCTTTGGACATGATTCTTGACCATCTGAAGTGGTTCAAGAAACTTATGTGCGTGTGTATCCTACTAATAGTGTATTCAACATGTATTAGATAGTAGTCGTTGTCTGCATAACAAATTCATGTTTGAACGATGTTGTATGCTTGTTTATAAATTGCAAGATGTCTTCAACTTTTGCCAAGTAGATCTATGTGAACGTAACATGACAAGAAACATTTGCATTACAAAATAAGAATTCAATACTGCAGACCAAAAGGACAACACACTGCGATGCTCGCTTTTCAGACGGAAATGAACACTTTGCCACACCACCTTTTCAGACCGAAAAGACCGCACCCTATCACACCACACACTGCCACCTTTGCAGATCGAAAAGACAACACACTACGATGCTAGCTTTTTAGATGAAATGACCACACTCTGTCACGCCACCTTTTTAGACTGAAAAGACCGCACCCTATCACGACACACATTGCCACCTTTGCAGGCCAAAAAGACAACACACCGTGACGCTAGCTTTTAAGATGAAAATGACCGTACCCTGTCACACCACCTTTTCAAACCGAAAAGACTACACCCTGTCATCACACACACTGTCACCTTTGCAGACCGAAAAGACAACACACTACGACGCTAGCTTTTCAGACGAAAATGACCACACTCTGCCACGCCATTTTTTTAGACCGAAAAGATCGTTTGTTAAGGTCCGGATCTCGATCGGTTGCTCGTGGTGAATTGGTGGGATCACGCCGAGTTTTCCGTTCTCCTGCTTATTTCTCGTTAGTCCTGCGTGGCTTAATAAGTGTAAACTCGACCATAAGGTCAAAACCTTATTTGTTATTCAAATTAATCGCTTACTTTATTTATCGCCAGTGGATCGCACCATGTCACGCCACACACTACCAACTTTGCAGACCGAAAAGACAACACATTGTGACACTAGCTTTTCAAACAGAAATGACCACACTCTGCCATGTCACCTTTTCAGACCAATGTCTTGTCTCTTCTCCCTCTACCCTAAGCACTACACCCTATTTGCTTATAAAAGGAGGGAAAAGAAAGCTAGAGGAGAACACTATATCACTATACCCAATATTTTACTCCAACTTAGTTTACACAATATAGAGGAAGGAGATGTCAGACTCGTTGTCGAACTTCTATGCCAAGATGCCGCGAAAGCGCAAGTGGCTTACTGAGAGGGCTAAACTCTACCCGGATTGTTCTATGAAAGATGTGTCGGTACCACCGGAGTTCCCATGCCTACAATGTGTGTACAAAAAACTGGCGAAGATCATTTAGTCTACACACCCAGCGACCGCCGCTTGGGCGTACTATACGTGTGTGAACATCCTCGTAAGTGAATCTTATACACATAGATTTTTCACATCTTACATTCTATTCCACATATCTCTAAGTACATCTGCACATAATGCAGCTGGAGATGCGATGTAACTTCTTTCAATGGATCGACGGTCTAGACATGTATAATAGGGCATTTATCGAGCAGAAGTACATGCTCAACTATGCAAAGCGAGCCGAGACATTCGAACGCTAAAAACCTTACATACTTGACCCTATTAAAAAGGCAATGGAGGAGACCAAGAAAGTTGGGTGTTGGTGGAGGACCCTCGAACAAGAAGCTGAGTATGACTGAGCTCAGCGCGTAGTGAATAAGGGGAAGGCTCTTGCTAGTGAGACCGGTAGCCATCCTAGCGCTCCCAGCCGCCCGGGCGCACTTCATATCAAAAAGGTAAATTAGGTTTAATTTGCATCCCGGTTATTGATTTAGCCCTACGTTATGCTATCCTAAGATCATTCAATCGTCCAGCCCATCTCGCAAAACATGACTGACTTCAAGACTGGCCGCCGCCATGGCGTCCCGAGATAGGAGGAAGGGATTGATGGGCCACCAAGACTAATTAGCTTCGTTCTAATCAACCTTTTTTTAATCCAAAAAAGCGCACATGTATCGTAGGTGTTTTCTAGTTTGTTGATTCGTGCATGTTGTCGTTTCTAATGGACGTAACCAAACCCTACGTGACATGTAATTCACAATTAAATTATAAAGACTTTCAAATTTTAATATATTTTCTCAAATATTTTATCTATTTCTAATTTCGCACTATTTTTCGAAAGGTATCGGTTCTGCAAACAATACAATCGGGACAATAGCGCGTGTGGCAACCCTAAACCCATTTTTTTCTTCCATTTCACTTTGAAGGGGGAAGTTTGTGTTTTTGCGCCACCAAAATTGCATTCCAAGTTGCGCTACCAATCTCGCATTCTCTACTTCATATTTAGTTATCTTTTCCGATTTCGCATTCCAAACTACGTGGCCACTAAAAGATATTACCAAAAAAATAATTGTGAAATCCACTAAATTTCAATCTCCTATCACTACTTCAATTGGCAATAGGACCCTTTCAGCATCATACTTATCAATTCCATTCCAGTACCAGCTGGAATGGTCGGAACATGTCATATCGACACCCAAACTGGCACACTGTAGCCTTAATCCCGTACCAGCCTCAATACCGGTCAATACCAGTCATTTTGGTCCATTCCAACCATTCCGACCTTTTCGGACATTCCGGTACCGAGCAAAATTGAAGTAACCACTCATTTGAATCAGCTCGAAGGCCCAGTCTAATACTACTCATTCGGTAAATGAAATTATGCTAGATTATGGTAAAATATATAAAATTATAAACTCATGTTGTATTATTTGACTATGTATAACCTTTGTATTTATGAAGTCATTGAACTATGTGTTATTTTTATTCTATGGTTATGTATTTGAAGTGAGATTCTAAGTGAAATTATGTGTATATATAATTACATATATTTTTTAAATAAATAAATATTATTATATTAAACTCCGAAACGGTACGCCGGAATAGGCTTATACCAGCGTATTCCATACCAAGTCTCCGGAATGGAATTGACGACTATGCTCACCATAGCATGGTCCATTCAACCCCTATATTATATGCAACTAGACTAAGTTTAGAGTTTTAGGCCATGTAGTAACTTAAGCCCAAACAAAAAAAAAAACATTGGTCTAAACTGAATGGCCAGAGCTCTAGCCTTTATTTATTTTTATTTTTTTAAAGAATAGTTCGGTCTTGGACAATACATGAATGTACGCTTCATCTAGCCTGAGCTGGACAAAATAGCCCAACCAGGTCATCAGTTGGTTTTCGCAACAAAAAAAAAGGTCATTAGTTGGAGGCTTGTATTTGGGTGGCTATATTTTTGCTAAGCACACAAATATTAAGAAAGTATTGTGTGTCTTGAATACTTGTTGGAATTGTACATATTATTAGAGATTAATGCACCGTGATTTTAGAGTAGGCATACAATTTAAACTTTTTAGAACGCCCATCCATTTGGGAACACTTAATGTGTTTCAAATTATTATTGGAAAGCCTATCTTTTCCAGTTTAGTGGCTTCACTTTGGGTTGTTGCGAGCGTGCTCCAAAGTCGGATGACTCATGTGTGCATCCCCTAGTGTTGATTTGGTCCACCCTTTAGCGAGGAAGGAGCACAAATTCGTTGGTCCATCCAAAAATGAAATCGATAGGATATCATTTTTGGGTCTAGCATATCTCACGCCACTACACAAGTAGGATGGTAATAGCGATGTTATAAAGTTGAGCATAAAACCAACCTAACCAACCAAAATGAAAGCCATATTTGTCGATGGTATATTGGTTTCTTCGTTGACTCTATGGAACAAAGGAATTTTGGGTGAAAAATAGGAGGAATCCAATCAAAAAGGGGGGAAAATGAAAATCCTATTAGAAGTGTTTGGATCGTAAGATTGCTCTAAAGGAATTTCACAATATAGGAAAAAACATAGATGTTTTGGAGGAATTCTAACATGAGGTCTAACGGATCCGGATCCTTTGCAGTAAATGTAGGGGACACTGTGTGAACAATGTTTCACGTTATGTGAACAGTGCTCTATTGTAGTACTGTAACAAAAAGATGCAGCAACAACCGAGAAAGTACCGCAGCGAGAAACACTGTAGCAAAACATTGTAGTAATTGATCTCGGTCTTCGTTTTCCAATCGGACAACAGAGATCGCTCCTAATTCCCGTGTACTCTAGCATATTTGCATTGACCATTGAGAGCAGTAATGCAGAGAATCCCTCTCCAAGGTCGTGTGACAATTTTTTTTTGAGAGTTCCAATGCATTTCCTCTCTCTTATTAACAAATATATTTCTATATTTTTTTCTATTGAAGTATCCAAACACCTCTTGCGAACAATTTATGTATTCAGGATTCATGTAGGATTTCACTTTATGTAACATTAAATTTATGTGTTTTTTCTATTCTTACGTTTTTTGTTTCCTACATTCCAAACATAGCCTGAGACATTAAGACAAAGAGATTTTTTGGCCGTATTGGCACTTTTTTGCACTGTATTTACAGGAATGGTCATATGCCTTTTTTTTTGTTGCAAAATTGGCCACTGTCCGCATGGCCACCGTGCGGCAATGCCTCCCCACTCGACACGCCGCTCCTCGCCGCATGGCCACTCGTGCGGTGGCCCGCCCTGCCCGCCATGTGTCCCCCTCCCCGATTAGGGTTTCAGTTTCGGGTGTGTTGGTAAGATTTTTTAAATATAGCAAATGATTCTAAAAAATTATGAAATTTTATGTGGAGCCTCCCGACATAGCGTACTTGCTTGTGTAAATTTCTCATAAATTTATTCATCCAAAAATTTTCTCACAATTTCATATAAGTGTACTGTTTGTACGAATCTGTAAATATAGAAAATGAGCTTCAAAAATTATGAATTTTGTTTTGAAAGCTCCTCACACAGTGGAATTGTTTGTGTAATATTTTGATAATTTTATATGTATTATGGAATTGTCTAAAAAATTTAGGATTTAGATCGCGATAATTTGGATTTGAGGTTTCAGAAATTAGGGTTTCATGATTTCATGTGACTTGGAATGTATGGAGAAAAAGCTGCATTGCAACTTCATTGGAGAACTTTGGAGAAATGACACGACAATAACAATACGATAGTTGATCTGACAAAGGGGTTACATAGCACGCAGGCTAACGAACCGAGGATGGTACACACATGCCTTTAGAAAATTAGAAATACATGAGACATATGGACGAAGTGGGTCGAACTACTGCGTGGAATGTGGCCATTTGCCCTTACGGCCTAGCTCGGCATTGTACTCCTCACCTTATGCCTTAGCTCTCACCACGATGGCCCTCTTTCTTTCCCTCTCGGCCTCGCGTCGCCTGGCATGCTCGCGCTCTTGCTCCTCACGCAACATGTCCCGCCTCTTCTTCTCGTCCTTCTCAGCCTGCAGCTCTTCGAGGCGCCTTTCACAGGCCTCGTAGTCCTCCCTGGCCTACCTCTTCCATTCTAGCAGCATCCACATGTCGTATGGGTAGATCTTGTCGTTGATCCACTGGATGAAGTCGCATAGGCGCAGCGAAAACTGCGGTGGGAAGAGAGACGTGGTTACGACGTAACGGGAAGCAAAATAGTGATGTGCACTAAAATGCAATTTCATTACCGGCTGCCTGTGGCTCGACGTGTCAAACCTGCAATCAGGGTAGTCCACGCAATAGTTTGGGCAGCACCAATAGCGCTGGCCAATAGTCAACTTGTCGGTTGATTTGACGCACTTGCAAGCATCCCGACACCAGCAAAGGGGTGGCGCTACCCCCATCGAAGGCCCTTCTGGAAGGCATTCAGCGGGCACAGGATGGGGGCGCGGCTCAACCTGGAAGGTGGGTGGTGTGTGTAAGGCTATTGACTATGCTCCCTATAGCGAGTGGCGGGCTCTTCGGGACCCACCCAGTCCTTCAAGAGCTCACAGATGTGCTTCCATTCCTTCTCCTTGTCCATGTTATGTAGGTAGTATTGTTGGTGTGGAGTTCCCGGCCAAGTCGTGCTGTATTTATAGTGGGAACGGACATAGCTGTAGCGGCTCCATTGCGATGAGGCACGGATGTGTTTCATGTCGGTGCGACGCGCCCTTGGAAGCAGACTCAAAGCTGCCTTGTCGGGTCACGTTGCTGCGCAAAGCTGCCTCATCGAGTCACATCGCTGCGAAAAGCTGCCTCGTTGGGTCACATCACTGCGCAGAGAGTGGTCACGTTCCGCTTTGTAGAGTGAGGTCATGTCCTAATTAGGGTTTCATGAATTTGCACACAAAGTGCTCATATTAGAATTAGGGTTTGCAATGAAGTTGCAATGTACGTTTTCATACAGATAATTGTCGATATTTCAAGCGTTATAAGCATTACATGAAACACTCACAGGTTTATTGCAATTGGGATGAAGGAGGAGGGTATTATCACATGTAACCCGATCAAATAGGATACTCATTGTTTATTTATCGATTTAATATAGATGATATTCTTAAATACTGTATTATACGACGGGCTAGATAAGCTTGTGCATGAACCAACTAAGGGAAGTAAGTGGCATGCAGATCATATAATGATGTACCGCAACCTCTGACTCGTGTACATTTTGAAGGCTACGATACATCGTTATATGATCTGCACGCCACACATTTCCCTTAGTTGGTTCATGTATAAGCCTATGTAGCATGTGGTACAATACAATATTAAAGAATATCATCTGCATTGAATCAGTCTCGGTCGAAGGAGCCTTCCCCTTCCCCCTGTTGCGGGACTCCCCATGTCGGTGCGTAAGTAGAAGTCGCCCATGTCCTGCGATTCCATGATGTAAGTGCATCATACTGTGAAGAACGTAATAATGACGTACAGTGAACAACGTAACAAGGATGTAAATTCTACATAACTCACGTCGTTGAAACATTAAATTACGACACCGAATAATGACCAGGCGGGCTCGGTCTGTTTGGGCAATCTTTCATTGAGTACTCAGGGGTCTTGCATATCCGGTGCTTGATTGTGCGGATAATACTGGTATGATGGCTGACATCCATGTCGTACCGGAAGCGCCGCGTCTGCCATCGCCCCTTCCCTAGTGTCTTCAAGGCCATGTTAGGGCCCCGTTCCACTCTGTCCGGCCAAAGATCCGTGTAGTTCATTTCCAAGCCGTACGAGTGAAACTCTGCACTCCATGTACTGAAAAGGTGTTGCATGTCATAGTACTCGGAGATGCACAACGTACACATTTGCCTCATTTGCGCACACGCCTTGTACACATGCAAGCATAGCTTGTGTAAGAGCTTTGGCTTGTTGCATGTGCATGTTGCCACATCACCTAGGGTGCACGCCTGTTTCCTTCCCCTGGCACTATTGACATATTTCCACCGAAGCCTAATCTCGTACTTCCATTTGAGGCCATCAATCACCAAGATGTCGTGCGTTCGGGCCTTCTCCATCTTCTGGTCCATGTGCCTCTGCATGTTCTTGGATCACTGCATGCCTTCTTCCATCTGTCGCTTGGCTGTGGTGGCTCTATTGAAGAAATAACTAACAATGCGAGTCCATGTCTCCTAGACGATCGCGGTGATAGGGAGGCACCGCACACCTTTGAGGACGCTGTTGTACACCTCGAACATGTTGGTCATCATAATCTCGTATCTTGAACCGTCTGTGTCGTAGAGAAGAGACTATTTCTCGAATTCAGGAGCATGCCCATTAATCCACTCTGAGAAACTTATGGCACTACTGGGTTGCTCTCCCTCCAGTACCCTCGGAGTGGACTCCCTTGTATACCTCGTTGTTCGGTGCTCGAGGTCTCTCCAGATGGACTCAAACTTCCGCCGCTGGTTCTGCAGACACAATGCCTTGAACATCTTCATAATTTCCTAACTATAAAACTGCGTGAACATGTTATATGCAAGATGCCGCATGCACCTCCTGAATTGCACGCATTCCACTGGTTGGGGGTTCTGTCTCGTGCTGCATGGTGTTGATGGCCGCCAATAACCTAGCATTGCGGTCTGTGATAAGGCATACATTGCGCCAGTCTCCCATCACCATCATCTTCATGTTCACCAGGAATCACATCCAACTGGATGTGTTCTCTCTCCACAATGGCAAATGCTGCCGGAAGAAGCTGGTCATTCGTGTCACCCGCCACCGCGGCGAAAATGGTGCCCTTGTACCTCCCCATGAGGAAAGTGCCATCCATCATGAGCACGGAACGACAGAATTGGAAGCCCGAACGGCCTAGGCGAAAGCCTAGAACACCCGGTCCAGTATGAAGCAGTTGGGCCATCTCTCAGCATCTTCATAGTCGAGCTTGTTTATGTACGTACCGAGGTTTGATTCGACAATCTGGTGAAGCAATCTCGGTACAAGGTTGTATGCCTCTTCGTATGTCCCGTACATAGACTCGATGACCTTCTGCTTGGCTCGTTGGTCCTTACTGTAGCTGACTGGATAGCCAACCTGATTGGCGACTTCCAACATTAGCATCTTGGGGGAGACGGACACGTCCGCCGCAACTAGGTGCCTGATGAGGCTTGCAACATATGTGGAAGTCACGTTTCGATGCTGGGTTGGATCGGTGCACTCGGTACATACGACTGATGAACAAGTCGTACCATGCTATAGCTTATGGCATGGCAACCTTGCTAGGGAAGCGGTGCCCAACTAAGAGGGTGTCGGCATCAAACCCTTAGTGGGAGCCTTCTTCATGCGGCAGTATGAGCGAACGCACTGCGACATCATCAAGTCTCGATGCCACATAAGGCACCTCCGATGACACAATTCTCTTGGTTGGACCACCGGCCTGGTGTGCGTCATCGTCGCTACCATCCGAGCTTGGGTCGGCATCCTCGTCGAACTCCAACCCAAGAGGCTGGTCCGGTAGATACTCGTGGCAGTCAATGCGGGCCGACCACCATGATTTCGCCCCTTATTTCGCACAAAATTACGCGTGAGTCTCCCCTCTGAGGTAGCATATTCTGTGCTACCGTCTTGAGGCTTAGGCTGCACTTGCCTGCTTGTAGAGGCCCCGGCATCATTAAGGTAGCTTGGCGCTCTGCGTACGAAATTCACATACACCATCTGCTTCCCGTAAATGGCCGCCTCAGGCTGGGAGATAATCTGCATGTACTAGCTTCGTGCTACGTTTCCAGCCACCTTAACGAGCTCCCACACATCATTCGTGCAGGTGATCCCCTCGATCACAACTTTCTTCGTCCTTGCCTCCGTGACGAACTCCCTCCGGATACAGCTTCGAAGCTCGTGAATATTCATTGCATCGAGCCCCTCTGCCCGGACCACCTTGTACTGGCATCTCATCAGGTCCAACCCGTCGGGTCCGGCCCGTACGAGATCATCGCCATAAAACAAACAAGTCTTGCATGTTCGAAATTGCCTAAAGCCATAACAACCCCATCCGCGGTACATATGTGTAATTAAATACGACAAATTGCATGCAAGTAATGGATTACATATGTGTAATTAAATATGAATAATTAATTAATTACCAATAATTTCTGAAAATTAATTACGAGTAATTATTTACTGCTAAACTAATTGCCAGTAGTTAATTTGTACTAATATAATATGCCGGACTGATAACCACTAAACTAATTAATAACTAATTACGAGTGATTAATTACCACTAAGCTAACTAATTACGACTGATTAATTACCACTAAATAAATTACGAGTAGTCAATTCACACTAATTTAATATGCGGGACTGATAACCACTAAACTAATTATGACTAATTATTTATCACTAAACTAACTAATTAATTACCAGTAAACTAACTAATTACCAGAAAACTAATTAATTACTAGTAAACTAACTAATTAATAACTAGTAAACTAACTAATTATGGTAATAACAATACAAGCATCCAACAAATTCCCTGCCTTTCCTTCGAGGGTAAGCTATAAAAAAAGACGAGCGACGAGCAGCAACCAAATACTTAATCTCCAAAAAAATAGTTATGTTAAGTTCTTTGAGTTCTTAGCGATGAGCGCCAGAATGAGAAGCGAAACACAATTGGGATGAGCGAAGTGCGACCGTGAGATATTGGTATTTATAGCTGTAACATCCCAATTTTGGGCTTGTGTTTCAAATGTAAGAAAATGATTAGAAATTAAAACTTTTTCTTACATCATGTATTTCCTATTTGTACTGAACAATTATTGTACAAGAAGTTATGGAAATACAAAGTCACAAGTCTTTTGATCCAAATCTTGAGCTTTCAAAAACAATCTTGTCAAATATCTTGATCATCTTCTGGAAATATTTATCCTAAATTCTTGGGATGGTATGTGACCCCTCTGAAAAAATTTCACAATTTTCTGAAATTGTTTGAATATTTTTGGAGGTTAGTCAAACCCAATTAAATTCTGGTCAAACTGTGGGTCAGCACCTTGTGGAATTTTTGGAGGAAAAGGTATAGCACAAAAACCTCTGCAAAATTTACACAAGGTCAATAACTCAGCTAGCAAGCTCCTGTAAAAATTTCATAATTTTTGGAGTAAGTTTGCTACCTCAATTAAATCCCCAAACTTCAGGTCAGTTAAAACTCAAGGTTCTGGTCCGAGTCTGACTCGGACTCGAGTCAGACCCAGCCATTGGACTCGGTCGGGCCAGCCGACCAGACCTCCTCGTGCTCGCTTTCCTTGGGCCATTGGATCTCCATCCAGCCGCCCAGACCTCCCCTCTGATCTCAGCGCCTCGGGGTGGTCCAGGCCACTGGATCTCCATCCTGCGGTCACGACCTCCCCTGGACCTCCCCGCGCGCTCGGACCTCCTCTGCTCGAGTGATCTGGGACGTCCAGGACCACCCCGATTGCATCTGGGGCATCCAGGACCTCCCTCAGCCCTGTTCTTCTTCCTCCCGACCTCCCTGAGGTCTGGTCGTCATGATTTTCACGCGCCCGTGCGTGTGTCAGGGTCAGAGCAGTGGCCTGTCACCTTTTGGTCCTTCCCAACGTCTCTTTCTGCCATGCATTAATTGTGTCAGGGCTTTACCACTAAAAGAAGTCATTCCCTTCATGCCTTGTCAAATCTAGCAGGTCCTTGAGCATGGACTTTGTTCACAGTAGACTTTTGCCCACACCTTTACCAAACTCCCAGGCTATGAGTAGCCTGAGACCCCCTTTCTCCTCTTCCTTCCCACTCTTGGTTGCTGCTTGAACTCCCTCGGTTGTGAGTGTGAGCCCCAAGCTTGAGCACCCGAGAGCACCACCCCCCTACCACCATTGTCGGGCTTGGGAGCTCCTTGAAGCCATCCGAGCTCCAGTGGTTCCATCGAGTTCTTGGCTTGTCAATTGTCATCTTGAGCACCTCGAGCTTTCTCTAACCTAGCTCGGTTCACCATTGCAGAGGTGGACAAGTTGGGGGATTGCTCTTCGTGGTTGAGATTGCCTTCTTCCTCCTCGCCGACAAACACTTCATCGCCGGACTTCATCGGCCTTCTCCAAGTTCCTCCGACCACCTTGGTCCCCTCTCTGCCCTCAGGTGCCCTTTTCTTAGCTTGGTCTTTGCATTTTCTAGTCGTCGTAGAGCTCGTTTAGTTTTCGTAGTTGTGCCGTATTGCACTCCTAGCCTATCTCCGGCTCGCCGGCGAGGTTGCCACCTTTAGCTCCGTGATGTTATTGCGGTTCCATTCCAGTGTTTAGTTGGCGCCGGCGTGGTCCCTGTCGCCGGCGGCAAGCCGTTAAGCGCGCTCGGGAGTTTTGCCGGTGCAAACTCCCGTTTTCGTCATTTTCTTAGGACAACATTAATGCCTAATCATTGCTAATCATTGGTGCATTAATCGTGTCTTAATCCGTGCCGTGTGTCACCGACGTGTGGGCCATAGGCTTAGAATTAAAATCCAGAAGTCATTAATGTCCCTTTTAGGTTCCTTTATTGCCAATCATGAGCAGCATTAATGTTGTCTTAGCCGCCACCTTTTAGTCGCTGTCCTGAGGTCCCGCACCTTTGAAGCACCTTGGACCTCCTCGGGTTGTCTTGGCCGTTAAAGACCACCGTAGGTTAAATCCCAGCCGTTAGGATCACCCTCCGCCTTGGGGTCCTCTTTGCAAAATACCTCCTTGAGGTCCTCTTTGTTAAAGACCACCCCTAGGCCACCCTCGGGGTCCTCTTTGTAAAAAAGCCACCCCTGGTCGTTTACAAAGAAAACCCCGCTCAGGACCTCTTAGCGCTATCCTAGCCGTTCATGACCTCCCCAGGCTTAGATCTGAACGTTAGATTTTCTTTGTAAAATCTTTGGTCTCAGGACCTCCCTCCGCGTCGATCTGGACCGTTCAGGACCTCCCTAGGTCTTATTTGAGCCGTCCAGATCTCCTCCCGTTAAAACCCTATCGCATAGCACCTCCCCGAGTAGATCTTGGCTATCCAAGACCTTCTCGTGTAAATCCCAGCCGATCAAGACCTCCCTCTGGGGATCTTGACCGTCTAGAACCTCATTCTTTAGATCCGTAGCTTTAGGACCTCCTCCTCAGGTCTCAAATTTTCTAAGTCTTTTAATGTTTCAAATTTCAAAAGTGCATAACTTTGTCATTTTAGCTCCTTTTTGAATGATTCCAGTTGCTTTAGCTCTATTATAGAATGAACTTTAATCTGAGAATGAACTTAGACACTGTTATGTAGCAGAAAATTATTTAAACTGCATGAACTTGTTTAATATAAAATGGTTGTCTAGAAATTCATTGAAAATTTGTAAAATGCATAACTTTTTCTCTGTAAATCCAAACTGAGTAAACTCAACTTGGTAAAATTTGTCTGTAGACATACTTTAATATGAACTAGACCTTGTCTTTATTCATGTTCCTGAAAAGTGATATATGCTAGTTTTAGAACTTAGGAAATTCATAACTAATTCATTATAACTCCAAATGAAGTAAACTCAACTTTGCTGTTCTTAGGATGACCTTAGCTACCTATCATAAAAATTTCAGATTCCAGATCATTCTAGAAATTTTTGCCATGAACAGTAACCGAAATTAATTTAATTAGGATTTTTCAAGCTGAGAGAAATTGTTTAGGGCATAACTTTTTCATGCTAAGTTCTAATGAAGTGATTCTTGTTTCTAAAATTGTCTAAAATGAACCTCTAGCTGCTGTAGAAATTTCATGGGATTTGGATGTTCTTTGCTGTTGAGTTCCTTTTGGGTGTTCTTCGTTTTTATTGGTTTTATCGCCTTTTCGCGTTAGGTTCCGAAGAATTTATTGAACCTGAGCACTCCCCTCTACAGCAAGACCAATCCCAGCAAGGCAAGCAGTTTGATCATGTTAATCCCAGTATTTTAAGTGTTTATGTTGATTACAAATTCTATTTATGCATTGCTACTTTGTGTTAAACTATTGTCGTTAGTTGACCTAGTAGATGCATTTCCTTAGCAAATGATTATTCTCTACTACCGTGAGCCTAGGTTATTGCTGTGATTAGGACTCGTGGATGAGCTCTTGTCACTTAGTAGTTGCGAAGTAATTGCTTAGCCATGCTTAGCTTCCGGTAGAAATGGACGGTTATCGACTTGTCGATAACCTTGATCACATAAAACTTATTATGATCTATGATTTCAGCCTTGTGCCATGTCTACTTATGAAAACTAAAATTGAAAACAAAATAATTTAGACTTGGGCACAATGGTAAGACGGTGTGATTTTTGGTGTGGATCGAATGGTGCCCAAGTCAATTAAGGACCGAACATCTTGTGAGTACCTGTTATCCGAGCAATTTGTGCGTGCTAACCACACTAGAGGGTATGGGACCTCTCTTGACTTAGTACTTTGGCGTGTATTGGTTTCGGGTCGTAGGGAGTCGCAGGAAGGATGGTGTTGGGAGCATTGCAGTGTCCGAAAGGCTTCCCCCGTGATGGCTGGTTGTCTTTCGGCTTGCAATGTCAGCGTATGGGTTTCTATCCATACGAGCGGCTCCTAGTTAATACACAATATTGGAAAACGTCTCGTAGGACTTAGCCGTGCCGACATACCTTCGAAAGTGTGCTTTATGGCTTAAAGGCGGTCTGAAGTGTGGGTACATTGGTACACCCCTGCAGGGTTAAAACTATTCGAATAGCCTCGTCCTAGGTTATGGACACGCTTGGGTAAGCTTTTCAAGAGGTAGACTACAACCTTTTAATAAAAACTTGACAGGTGGTACGAATCGGGGATTCATGCTATGTTGTGGTGACTATTGGGATAGTCACTTCCAAGTGGTTATTTGTATGTGTCTTTATTTCGCTCTTATTTTGACAACAAAACAGATTTGCAAACTTGCTCTTAAATGTATTACATTATTGCAAATAAAGTTGGCTTTGTGCAAAATGAGACGTACAACCTCCACCTAAATAAGCTTGCATGTAGTTATGAATAGGTCTGCTATTCCACACGTCAGTCTTGCGAGTACCGTTGTGTACTCAGTTATCTTGCTTAAATGTATTTGTTGCAGAGGAAGAAGGTGAGCTGGAGGGGCCTCACTTCTGTGAGTTGTGTTGTGGTAGCCTTAGAGGTGTCTAGCTTGGCGGCCCGGTCGGTTGCCTTGTGGGTTATGTGGCTAACCGGTCGACTTTTGTTCTAGCCATCTTATGGCACCTTTTGTTTCCGCTGTCGTTCTTGTATATTGTGTCATTTGGCCGGTCGGCTCTTTTGTAATAACTTACTTTATCTATGTCCTTTACTAGACTTGTTAATGTATGTTGTATGGAAATGATGTGTAATTTTGTGATGATGTGCATGTGCTGCAATTCTGGGAAGCATATGCCCATCGAGGCTTAGAATGTTTAATTAGTAATGCTAGAACCATTTGGAGGTTAAGTGTTACTAGTTAAATATTTCGGGTCCTCACAATAGCCGAGCAAAGGAGGAGCCGCTGCGTTGGTGCCGAAAATTTTGGATGCGTTGTCTATGCACAGCACTACGAGCAATGGGGGACAACCGCGAGGAGTCGACAGATGTGCAGAGGAGGGAGGATGGACGGTTGGAAAGGTGGCCATCGTAGGGTTGCCATGCAGGAGGGGGGAGAGGAGGGCTGGCGGAGGGGGGCCATGCGTGCGGAGGGGGAAGGGGTGACAGGTGGCGTGATAAAAACATTACACTTATATGAAATTGTGAGAAAAATTTTGGACAAATAAAATTATAAAAAAATTACACAAGCAAGTACGTTGTGTCGGGGGGGGGCTCCACATAAAATTTTATATTTTTTGGACTCATTTGCTATATTTAAAAAATTCTACCAACACACGCGAAACCGAAACCCTAATCGGGGAGAGGGACACGTGGTGGGCGGGGCGGGCCACCGCACAGCGGTTGTGCGACAGCGCTACCGCACGGTCGCCGTGCGGCGAGGGGCGACGTGTCGGGCGGGGAGTCGTTACCGCACGTTGGCCGTGCAGACGGTGGCCAATTTTGCAAAAAAAAAAGCGGCATACGATTATTCTTGTAAATACGGTGCAAGAAAGTACCAATACAGTCAAAAATTCGACCAAAGAAACCACAAAGTTTACAAACATCAAAATCAAAATTTTACACTATCCATTCAGCAATGAGAAGAATAATATTCTATTTTTTTTTTTAAAAAAATAATCAATTTTTTATTCAGAATTACAAAAATAATACCATCATTTTTTATTTTACAGAAATAATCATCTGTCGCTTAACCGTTAGGCAACTAGCCCAAGTCGCTTTGAGCGACTTGGACACTTGTCGTTTAATGGTTTGTCTTAGTGTACAGGTTGCTCAGTTAGTAGGGCATGCATTGTATCCAAGTCGTTCAATGGTTGAGCTACTTGGATTAAGTCCGTCAACGGTTGAGCTATTTGGCCCAGTCGCTCAACGGCTAAGCGATAGATAATTATTTCTGTTAAATAAAAAGATGTGGTATTATTTCTTTAATTTTGAATAAAAAATTGATTTTTTTTAAAAAAGTTCATAATATTCCCATCCCAATCCATTGGGAGCTGAATCTGATCCTGTGATCCAGTGTCGGCATTCATCCCATCTCTCCGAGCGTTTCTCAATTCTCATCTCAATCTGATCCAGTGTCAGCATTCATCCCATCTCTCCGAGCTTTTTCTCAATTCTCATCTCAATCAGCGAATTCCCGTGGGGCCGACGGCGACGGGCATCGCCATGTGTCACCGCGCTGGCGTCTGGATCACACAACTGTGCGGGTGGGTGGCCGCCACACGCTCGGTTCGTGTTCGCCTCCCTCCTCGCCTTCCCATTCTACTCCTCCCAGTCGTCTCCACCCTCCCTCAGTCCCCACCCGGCGCCGGCCGACCCCAGCGGATCAAGATCCACGGAAACTGAGGTATCCGGGCGGCAAAGATAGTTTCTTGATGTTAATTCAGGTGGATTTGGTGGGGGAAAAGCTGGGTGCTTGGTGGGTGGGTTGCGAGTGATGGCCATGGTGATGGTTCAGTTGCTGTAGTAGTGTGGAAGAAGAAAGTTGTCTTCTTGATGAGGGTTGAGATTGAGATGGGTTCAGCGGGGGAAGTTTGGGTCTTTTTGGATGTCGGATAGGATGAGCAGGTCATAGCTCAGTTGCTGTTGAATATAGAGAAGGTTGCTTCTTGATGTTGACTAATCTAGGTTACTGTTCATGGTATTCTGTGTGCTGTTGGGGTGGTAGAGTTGGCCTTTATTGGTAGGTTATAGGAGCAATTTGATAGTATGATTTCTCAGAAGGTAGCCATATTGAGTTCTTGATGTGGATTCAGATGGACTTGTGTTATTGATTTGATCTATCTTTAAATGGAAAGTTGGTCTATTGCTGTGATTATGTGCAGCCTCGTTCTATTATTTCTTGCCAAAAAAAAAAACTATCAGTTTAGTACATATGGTGCCTCTATGTTCTAGTGTATTTCTTGTGAAGGTAAAAGTGTAGTTCCTGATGGCAGTATGAGTTTGATGCTTCCTTAGAACCACTTCCCGTGAAACTCTATAGTTTTTAAGTGGGTTCAATTTGTTGCTCCTGTAGTATGAGGTTTATGTTAATTGGCCTTCTTGTTATCCTAGGTTTTGAGCTTTGCTCTTATGTTGCTTTAATAGACATTTGTGTGATGCAGGAATCAGAATCTGGGCATGGGGGCTGACACAGAGAGCTCGGATTCACTGGCTGGCAGTTCAAATGCTGCTGCTGCCGAGAAGCCCGTTGATGGGTTGGTCCTTAATTATTTGTCTTCTTCTATGCGGTTTTTATTTACTTAGCTTCATAGCAGTAATCCATGTCTTTTTGTCGCTATGGCCAATTAGCCTATGTACATGACCGAATTGTTGTCATGTTAGATTGTCCTGTTCTAATTGTGTGTAACTTGCTGAGACAATGACCCCCTGTGGTCAAGTCTAAAATATAAATATCCAACTATATTGACGTATGGAATGATCATGAGCTACCATGCAAATGAACCTGAATGCATTTACTACCATATTTGCTATGAATCACTCCTTATCTTGGGTGATTGTCGTAGAACAATGCTAACCTCCAACAGACGATCGCAATATCCTCGTTATCTTCATTTCCACCAGCAGCATTGCAGCAATAACAAACAATCAAAGTGAGCATCGTTCCCAAGATGAGACTGACTGTAATTTGTAAATAGACACCGCAAAAGTTTAAGAAAGTGTGACTTAGCCTTTAGTTTGTAGGCTGAGACTTGCCTTCTTCGTGATCAACCTCCTTGCTCGACTTAGTTCTCTTCTTCATGGTTTGTATTCTTTCCCTTACCAGAATGCTGCATGCTTGAATACGCTTTACTGTCAAATGTAGCTGTTTGATAGCCCAGTAAAGGGCCACAACTTACTGCAAATTCATGATCTGCAAGAGAGGTCGTGTGTTGAGAAGGCTCATTTGCTCCGTTGGGCTGCTCATTTTCATCTGCATTTTTTTTTGACACAGGTCATTTGTACCTGCATGCATGTTGGAGCTAGATTAGTTGATGATTTTAGGTGTATGACCCCACTGGAGGTTATGTTTTCCTTTTTGTATTTCCAGTTTTTTTGGATCCTATTCTCTGAACTCACAACAAGCTTTGAAAGAGAGAGTTCGTTATCTAGAAACATAGACTAGAAGAAACCTTCTAGTACTAAAAAGTACTTAGGACAATAGAGTAACCACAGGATTGTGCAGTTGAGTCCCTGCTTCTTTATCCTGTCGTATGACCACTGGGAACAAACTCACCATAGAGGTTTGCAGTTAGGTACCTGTTGTATGAACTGTAATGGTTGTCAGTTGTCACATTAATCAGGTATGCAGTGTATATCAAGTTGCTAATAGAGTGGTATTTTTTAAAACTTCAGTGTAGTTGACAAACTCAAAGAAATAGGTGCCATTTAAGGAATTTACATGCTATATGATACTCAGAAACACGTTTCATGCTACTTTGATATCATTATTCAGAGTTGCTTAGCCTTAGGCTTTGTCAATGAGTTGAAATTGACTATTTGTACATTTGCACCTTCAGATTATTCTGAACCTTGTTGTTGTCCATTCTTTCCACATGTTTTTTCCTTTTTTATTGCTGCAACTTTTTTTGTTTTCTGAAGATTTGTTTGCTGCAGGTCTCTTGACAAAAGTTCTCAGGAAAAGGCTCCAAGGAAAATTCATAAAGCTGAACGAGAGAAACTTAAGCGTGACCAATTGAATGACCTTTTTCTTGAGCTCACCAGTATGCTAGGTTAGTACAGTGCATCATCAATCATTGACTATGTCTGTAATAGATTTAATTTGCTCTTTTGGGAAAAATATCAGTAATTGCACTTAGATTCGATCATTCTATGCCGTCCACTCGAACTCTTCTGTCCTTATAATTACTTAATGGCAAGCAACACAACATACATTCCCAATAATGCAAAGGTATGCCTTAAAATTAGGTTATATTTTAGCAGTGTTCACACTCATCCAATGTGTAGTATGTGTGCACCATTCGGAGTATTAATGCGAAAACTGGGAACATATATTCATTCCTGGATTTAAATTTTTCTGCTATTGTGTCAGACTCTGAGGCAACGCAAAGGATGTATACTATCTGTGCATCTGGATGCATACTATCTGTGAATTATCTTTCTGCTTTTCTTTTGTGTCAAACTCATCTCATCTTCTATCCTAGTAATACATTCTAGGATTCTGAAAGTCTATATGGATCCCATTTTGTTGAAATTGCTGGCTTTCCTGCTTTCTTCCAAGCTCACTTTTGAGTGGTCCACCACATGTTGCTCTGAGAACAAAATTCTGAAGGGGAAAAGTTGGCATTAACTTTTTCTTTAGCCCTTATGAAAGGTTGTTATTATTATTTATTAGGGCAATATTGCTCAGTACCATTCTAAAGATCACAAAGTTGGAAAAAAACCCATCCAATGTGTCACTGTCATGTGGCCCCGAGTCCCACATGTCATTCTCACAAGCGATGATATTTTTCAATTTATGCCTCTTTGCGATGGTACTATACTAATTTTCTCTATTTATTATGAAAATATGTGAAAGCCATTACTTCCATTATTTGCGTTCTCCTTTATATGGTCATCATATTATTGTATATGATGAATAAACCATGCCATGATGGATAACCTTGTTTATATCATCATCGATTGGTATCAGTCATGCTACTACTATCTGCTACTGATTATTGACCTATTGCTAGCGGTTGGTATCATGGAAGGAAATAATCATTTGGGAAACTTCTACATTTTTACTACTACAGTTATAGAAATACATGTTAGATACTTAGATCTATTAAGCTGTACTTTCATACTTTGAATGGAACACCACTATACAGATAATTATTGCTGATGTACCATGCAGTTGTGCATACTGATGTACAAGTAGGGAAAGTCATCTGCTGAATGATGTATTTAATACGAATGTTGGTGCCTTGCATCATGTGCCATATAATATGATTGTAAAATCAGTACCATGCCTTCCTGTGATGAATTGTTCGCGGATACTTGCCTTGGCTGTACAGTTCTGCATGTTTATCGACGTTGGTTGTATAAGAAATGTGTAAGCCATATTGTTTTTCTAATCAACATAGTTCTGCTATTACAGATCTTGATCGACAAAATAGTGGAAAAGCTACAGTATTGAGTGATGCTGCTCGAGTACTGCGAGATTTGGTTACTCAAGTAGAATCTCTTAGGAAGGAACAATCTGCTCTTCTAACTGAACGCCAATATGTGAGTTTTCAAAATTCAAGTGCTTATATATATTCTTGATCAAAATTTTAAACATGTTATATATTCCATGGACTCTTGTATTTCTCAAACAATGGGGATAAATTATGAACCAAAGGGCCAAAGGGGTTTAATGCAGATCTGTCAAAAGCAAACAGTGCCTTCTGGCTATGGAGCAAGGCCTGATGCACTGTAGCAGGCTCATGAACAGTACCATGGGCACTGTAGCCATGCAATGACGTATGAATAATGCTACCTACAATTATTAGGAATGATTTTTTTGACGTAAAAAGGTAGAGAATTCTCTACCTTATTAGGAATGATTTGTTATTTAGAAATCTATCTATTAAGTGTTTGGTATTATCTATTAGTTAGACAAGTTATTATTATATTAGATTAGATTGTTATGATCATCTATTTTCTATATTTTATATGTTTCTTAGGGGTCAAGTCAAGCTATCCCTATAAAAGAGATAACATTGTATTAGGTATGGGTAAGCAATGAATAAACGACCGTATCTCAACAGTTACCACAACACTTCTACGATCATTACTTGTTCAGTTTAAGGATGAACATCTAGCTTCGCTCTACTTGTTCAGTTTAAGGATGAACATCTAGCTTCGCTTGTTCTTCTAAAAAAGCACATAGGAACTGATTGTGCTTGTAGTCAATGCCTTCATTAAAGCTGTACATCTGAAATTAACTGACATGTAAAATTAACTGCCATTAACATTACATCTTTGCTACAATAATTTTACTGCTTGCTTGATTAGTTGTTTCAGGTTACTTTCTTCATAGCCTTCACAGTTAAGCCTAATACACACTTATTAACAGGTCAGTTCAGAGAAGAATGAGCTGCAAGAGGAGAATACCACACTCAAAGCCCAAATACTAGAACTACAGAACGAGCTTCGTGCAAGGATGGGAAACAACAGCCTCAATCTAAGCAGTCTTGGGATGTCACATCCAATAGGGAGCAATAGCCCTAATTTAGCAACTCACCCCATGCCACGTCATATATGGAGCAATGGTTCTAATTTAAGCACCCTGCCCATGACGCAACCAACAAACACATTATCTCCATTGCAAAATCAGCACCATCACTCTGCTGATTCTGGTCAGGTTTATGCACCACGACCTCAGGAGCTGCAGCTCTTTCCAGGGACATCAGCATCACTGGAGCGAGAACGTTCCCAACATAGAAGCACCCCGGCTACATCTTCGAGCCTGACAGATTCTTTGCCTGGGCAACTTCGCCTCAGCCTTCCACAAACATCTCAAGAAGAAAGCAGCAGTGGTGCTTTGGGCAGCAGAAAAGAACGGAAAAACGGTTAGGCAATCGACAGTTTTAAAAATCAGTACTTGGTGAGGGCGATTCTCCTGTCAATACCATGAAGCCACTCCTTACTAATTCAAACCTACTGTGGTAGTTGGTCTGAATTGAAATGTGACTGTTTGTATGTCATGTGGGGTCGTGTTTACAGCCCGACGACCCAAGGCAAGGGGCAGCTGGCCCTAGGCGCCAAAACAATCAGCCCTGATGGCTGATTGTGCTTTCCTTTTATCTCTAAGGAAGATTTGATTCCGTTTTATCTCTTTAGCTATTGGCTATTAGGAAGATTTAAATTAAGAAAGTATCCTTTAGGAAAGAGCCCTAGTTAAGAAAGGATAATACCTTCTATTTGTACTCAGATTGTACTCCTATATATAGGAGATAAGAGGTTAATAGAAAAAGCAGCAAAGGATTGGGTTACTTCTCAATCTCCCTTGCGCCAAAACCCATTGCTCCCTACCGTTTCTGTGTGTACTGTTCATCCATGCACTGTTCATCCAAGCTGTCTCCACCCCTGCTTCCTACCGGCGGCTAGGGTTCCTCTTGGCCGTCATCCACTATTGCTTCCCGACGCAATCTACATCCGCCCGAGCTAATCCTTCCCTTCCGCTTCCGCTCTCAACGTTCATCTCCTGACATCGTGTATGGGCGGGATCCACCAGCCTTCCAGGATTATGAGCCCGGCGGGGCACGCACGTCGGTCGTGGATCAGGAGCTTCAGGATCGCGACCTCTTTCTGTCTGATGTACGGGGTCGCTTACAGCATGCTTAAGAGTGCTACAAAAAAAATCTATGACCGCAAGCATCGCAGCATCGACTTTGCCGTGGGAGAGTTTGTATGGCTTCGTCTTCACCATCGCGCGGCCACCACCTTGCTAGGCGCGCACCGTGGGAAGTTAGAGCCTAAGTACTATGGGCCGTATCGCGTTCTCTCGAAGATCAATGAGGTTGCTTTTCAATTGGATTTGCCCAAGTCAGCTCGATTACACGGCGTATTTCATGTGAATTTCCTTAAGAAGTATGAAGGCATTCCTCCTGTAGCTCAGCCACCATTGCCGCCTCTTCTACATGGTCGGGTTATCCCCACGCCGGTCACGGTCATACATGCATGCCTATCGTGGGATAAGTGGCAGATTCTCGTTCAATGAGAGGGACTTTCCGCTACCGATGATTCTTGGGAAGATGTGGTGTTCAAGGCATCTTATCCTTTTTTTCAACTCGAGAATGAGCTGTTTGTCAACGGAGTAAGAGATATCATGTAGGGTCGCGTTTACAGCCGATGACCTAAGGCAAGGGGGCAGCCAGCCCTAGGCGCCAAAACAATCAGCCCTGATGGCTGATTGTGCTTTTCTTTTATCTCTTTAGGAAGATTTTATTCTGTTTTATCTCCTTAGGTAATGGCTATTAGGAAGGTTTAAATTAAGAATGTATCATTTAGGAAAGAGTCCTAGTTAATGAAGGATAATACCTTCTATTTGTAATCATATTGTACTCCTATATATAGGAGATAAGAGGTTAATAGAAAAGGCAGCAAAGGATTGGGTTACTTCCCAATCTCCTTTGCGCCAAAGCTCACTGCTCCCAATTGTTTCCGTGTGTAGTGTTCATCCATGCACTGTTCATCCGAGCTGTCTCCTCCCCTGCTTCCTACTGGCGGCTAGGGTTCCTCCTGGCTGCCGCCCACCATTGCTTCCCGACGCAATCCCCATCCGCCTGAGCTAATCCTTCCCTTCCGTCTCCGCTCTCAACGCTCATCTCCTGACATTGTAGCCCTTGTTCTAAAAACGTCCAATTATGTTTGGCTATAATTTTGTTGCAGGCTAATCAAACTTGTAAGCTAGAATTCATCAGTCTTTGCGATATATTTTCACCGAGGTTTTAAACTGTAAGATGGACCACCAGAGTACAAAATATTACAGATAAGAGTTCTTTAGTTGGAAGAGAAGAAGATGCAATTTGAAGGTTATGATGCTTGTTATCTTGTTACTTTCCAGCAAATGTGCTCGTCCTGTCCATGCAATCTTGTATGTTCCCCAGCTGTTGTTATTGATAACTTGTTTCAGTATTCCGCATTGAATAAATCTGTGCTAGTTGTCATATCTTATGATTATGAAAAGATCAGTTGGAATGAGAAGAATGCAGCGACAATGGTACTGCGAAAATGCAAATTCTGAGCATCAGAGACACCTTCTTAAATCTGTTACACTCAAAACAGAAATGCTAAATCCTTCTACGAAACATTAGATTGTTCATCCTAAACAATATAATCAAAGGAATACACCTCTTGATCTCCCTGCTACACTCTAAAAAAGTCACAAAAATTGAAAATAATCACATGTCTACCCTAATTCTTTCTGAAACTGAAATGCAGACCACCAGCATCAACTCACTCACCCTTTATTCCACTGAACCCTTGTCTTCTGAAGAACCTCCCTTCTTCTCTTCTGAACTGTTGTCGCCGGCAGTCCAGTACCGCTTGACGGCGTAGAGCACCTTCTCCGGGATGTGCGGGCTGTCCTCGTCGTTCACCATCATCGTCTTCCACCGCATCCCGCTCGCCATCCTCTGCACCTTCAGCAGGACGCCGACGTCGTCCCGGAGGATCACCGTGCCCTCGGGGCGCAGAATCCGGTCCATCTCCAGCAGGATGTCCTCCATCTTGCACCTGCTCCACATTGATTCAGCCATCAACTTGTCAGGAAGAAACATCACAATTCACAGCATTTAGCAGAGTAGTAGTAGCTTGTGAGCAAGAGCCAAAGATGAACACATTCTGAGTGACTCACTTGTCCTTGTAGAGAGAGAAGACACCATTGGCATGTATGAGGTCATAGGTTCTTGGGTAAGTGGAGAATGCTTCACACCTGGAGAAGAAGAAATGAAGAAACAAAATTACAGTAGTTGCTTCAAACTTCAGATCAAGGAAGGCAAGAGATGCCACTGAACTTACCAGTCATGGTAGATGCCGATGAGGCCCCTCTCGTAGATGACTCCGAGGGTGGAGAGCTCGGCGGCCGTCGGCACGACGTTCATGACCCACGACTTGGGGGAGAAGATGGCCGCGGCGAAGCCGCCCACGCCGGCGTTCATGTCCATGATGTTCCGGTACCGGTCGGTGTCCAGCTTGTAGTTGACCTTCCTGTAGGCCTTGACGTGCCTCTCCCACTGCCTGTTCTCCTCCTCGTACGACTCACCGGTGAAGCTCGGGACGGCGCCGGAGGATATCCGCGGCGGGACGGCCTTCAGTCGCGCCGGGAACGGCTGCAGCTGGCCTCCGTCGGGGCCGGGAGACGGCGTGATGCACGTCTCCATGTTCTTGTACCTGTAGCAAACATTTTTCTGTACAATTCTTACTATGTCATACTACTGAAGTGACTGCAGACGGGATAAACTCCGATCAAAAAATGGAATAATTGGATTGTTACCTTCAGGAAAATTCAGTTTAGTATCATCGTATTCTTCACGTTCAGTTTAATACCATTGTCTTTTCGTTCTGTTCTGTGAAATACGATGGTATTAAACTCAACTGCAGTTTTCATGATGGCACCAACCCAATTATTCCAAAAATCAATGGTAAAACTTATAATACTGATGAGCCTGACCGTTAACTTTTAATCAGACGGCTATAGCAAAAGGGTATAATGGCATTTATTTACCACACGTCGTCCGGCTTGGCCGGGTCGCACGTCCGGACTGCCGGCGGCCTGGCGGGGCACGCCGCCGTGTCGGCCCGCTTCCGCCAGACGCCGATCTCGTGGATCTCGGTGACCTTCTCCCAGCAGAGCATCTGCGCGTACTCCTCGATCCTCTTCTGCTCGCCGGCGAGGTCGGCCTCCGTGCGCTCCCACGCCTTGTGGTTCTCCTTCCAGTTGATGGGCGGGCCGGAGAGCACCCAGTACCCGCCCGGCCGGAGCACCCGGTCGATCTCCATCATGTACATCCCTCCTGCAACGCATGCGTGCATCAAAATTCGCGCTCACGATTGGTTCATGGCGTGGGCGCATCGGATATCATGTCGTCGCCGGCGGCGAGTGGGTGGGTTGAATGGCTCACCGTTGCCGGACCAGGGGATGAGGCAGCGGGAGCAGTGCGCCATGTCGAAGGAGCGCGGGGGGAAGGGGAGCTTGACGGAGCCGAGGACGCCGATGAAGGCCGGGACGCCGCGCTCCAGCGCGAACTGCACCTGCGCCTCGTGGGAGTCGCGGGGGGCGAAGGACATGGCGATCACGCCTCGCGAGTCCAGGTACGCGCCAAGACTCGCCACCTGCATGCACGGACGTCGAGGTGATCAAGATCGATGCGACAGTGTGCGAGTGGAGGAGGCGCGGGCTTTGATGGTTCATGGCTTACGCCGCAGCCGGTGTCGAGGACGGTGCGGACGGAGCCGTCGGCGAAGGGGACGACGGAGGCGAGCTGGTCGATGTACTTGTCGGCGCCGTGGGGGAACTGGGTGCCGCCGCCGGGGAAGCGGAAGACGGCGCCCTCGTACTGGACCCAGTTCTGGACGGCCTTCTCGACGGTGAGGCTCTTGTACGGCGCGTTGGCGAAGGGCACGTAGTCGCGGCTCCTGGGCCACGGGAACGGCGTCACGTACCCCGGCGGCGCCGATACCAGGCACCGCAGCCGCTCGCCGTCCGGCGGACAGTGCCGCTCCCGGTACACCATGTTCTCGCGCGGGAACTTCATGGCGCGCTCCTGGTCGTGGCACGGCGTGTGGTCGGCCAGCGCCGCAGCGCACGGCGCGAACGCCGCCGCCGCCGCCGCCTCACCATCTCCGGACGCGTTGGCAGCGCCGGCGTGGTACGTCTCGAAGCTGAGCCCCGCGGAGGCGGCGGAGGCGTCAGAGCAGGCCGTCTGCCCGTTCACCGCCAACGCGATGCTGTCGCCCTTGCCGTAGCCGCTGCGCTGCCACGCGCCGAGCACGTAGAATAAGCAGCACAGGCCGACGGCGACCACCATGCCCAGCGGGCTGCGCGCCTTGTGTTCCCCCGAGTTGCCTTTGATCGCCATGGCTCGCGCGCCTTCGCCTCCGTCTGGATCAAACCTATGTACAGTAGTTATACACACACATCAGGAACAATCAATGGAACGAGAAATTAAACACACAATATATAATTGTTAATGACAAAATGCAATGTACAAGTGATCGATCGATCGATCGATCGCAGTGGTAACACGAGCCTCAATTATTATAAACTAGAACGGTTTTCTTGCATCTGATCGATCTTGATTGAGGAAGATGTGAAGGAAGAGAAGATGGGGTATCAGACGTGGTTAGTGTTCAGAATGCTCAACAAGGAGGAGAAAGAATCGGATCTTGGAAGAGGATGTGAGAGAGAAGAGCGCCTAGGAGCATGTGTATCCCTAGATGCTAAGGTAAAATACTAGAGGTGAGAGAATTTGTTTAGCACCAATGACAACGAATGAAGAAGTATGGCACCAAAGCAAACCTTGAAAGCTGGTGCTAAAGTCAGAAATGTTAAATGTTTATTTTAGTTAAATATCAGACTTTAGCACCTATAGGTAGCGCTAAGAGTTGGAGTAAGCATGTACATCCCTTAGCATCTAAGGTGAACACATCACCTCTCTCTCTCCACAAGACCATTGTTAGCTACTTTTACTTCAACCCTTAGCACCACCTATAGGTGCTAAAGTCAGATATTTAGCTAAATAAACGTTCAACATTTCTAACCTTAGCACTAGCTTTTAAGGTTTGCTTCGATGCCATGTAATCCAGACTTACACCCACTCCTTCATTCGTTGGCATCAGTACTAACCAAATACTCTCACCTTTAGCATTACCTTAGCACCAGGGATGCACATGATATAAGAAACGGGAGTTAGCTGGGGGAGGGGGGGATGCAAGTATGAATTAACTCACATTTTGAATATTAATTGGATCCCCTTTCCCCCTTAATATTTGCAGATGCTGATCCTCAGTCGTTAACGTCCAGGAGGATGGGCATCACTTCTTCGAGACTTGCTGCGACTGTTAGGCTCCAGACGTCGACCCTTTATCAGCACTCGAGAGGAGCGACATACAATGCAAATAATTGGATACCATGCCACCATACTCATCTTCACACGCGTTGGTCAAACAAGAGTACCACGGTACGTTTTTTTCCATTGAAGGAGCTATTCAAAATGCTGGCCGAAGAGCCGTTCGTCGCCGGGCGGTGGCGGTGGAAGCGAGGCTATGGGCAGTGATGGCGGGCGGCACGACGATGGCGAGGATCTAGGTTGGACGGGGCTTGCGGCGGCGGCGTGGCGAGGCACCATCGGCCGCGGGAGGCGGTGGCAGGCCACGGTGGTGGAAGTGTGGCGGGCAGCCAAGGTTTTTTATATCGGCTTTTTTTTTTAAAAAAAAAGGGGGTCTGGTAACGCCGAAAATCGGAAATTTTCGATCAATTTTGGCCAAAAAATCATTTTTAATTTTTTTGGATTTTAAATTAAAAAAATAATCAAATTCGAACAAAAATCATCAACTGAGCTAGTTAGCATGGTAGCAAGATTCGGATAGGCTTGTATTACTTCACTCATCATCAACTGAACAAAATTCAAGCAAATTTGTTTTTTTGGCCAAAATTCATCCAAACCCCAAAATTCGGAACTGGTTTGTCTCTTTACCGGAACCCCCCCCTCCGATTCTACCGATAATTGGCCGATTAAAAAACCCCTGTGGGCAGCTCTAGAAGCCGCAAGGGAGGTGGACCTGCGGCGACGGCGTGGCGAGGCACCATCGGCCGCGGGAGGCGGTGGCAGGCCACGGTGGTGGAAGTGTGGCGGGCAGCCAAGGTTTTTTATATCGGCTTTTTTTTAAAAGGGGGGGGTCTGGTAACGCCGAAAATCGGAAATTTTCGGAACTCACCATCCATAGGTCTCAAACACACACGCACGGAGAATGAATATTATTATTCTTGCGTCCATTTTTTTTTTGAAAAAAGAGAGTAAAGAGCCGGGAAATTAAGTGACTTAATTAATCATCACAAACCATCCAATTTACATGTGTCATCGCACACCATGAGCAATAGACATGGAAATCTTTTTCACCGTGCACATAGCTCCGAAGATGGAGAAGACAACTAAAAAACCATGGAGCAATGATTGAAACAATTCTACCGATCTCTGTTAGATCTTACTTTGATTATCACACATCTGCCCACAGGAAATGCTTGCTCTTCAGCTTCCACCACCATCCCTGATAAAATCCTTTCTTTGCTACTTTTCAAAAATAAAAAAGATCTTTTCTTTGCAATATGAATTGCCAGAGTTCTTCGTACTTTATACTTTATGTGAAGCAGATGAGTAGGAAGTGTGTTTCCTGATTTACTCCAGGTGAATGACAATCCCTTTATATAGCCGATGGATCATAAGATGGCATGATGTGTATACCTTCCGCATGGTCAGATACGTGAGTATCTAAGCGAGGAAGCGGATCTTATGCATTAGCATAGGCTAATACAGGAGCACATTAACACATATTACCTTCTCTCCACTGTCCAATCCGAAATAAATGGGGTAGATCAAATGCTACAATAGGTATTTAGCTGTTTCTACATTATTTTGATATAGCAATATCTGAAATAACTGTTTACACAGTGATTCTGTGTAGTGCAGCTTATCTTTCATCTCATGCGACTTTGCTTCGCCTAGTTGAATGACCGGCTACTGGGCCATCCACGGCCCAACCAAACAACCCACAAGACTTTACCATGTGCATTTAACGAATTTCTGTAACCGAAGCGATCGAACATTAGCAGTCTAAACATGCATGGACATGTGCCGGCTGTATGCAATTAATTATTACTAGTAGGGTGTCCGAGCTTTGCAACAAAAAGATCAAAAGAGATTGATACATATTAGCAGACAGAATCTTAAACCACATAATAAATATTAATTTTCTTTCATACACATATAAAGCGAAACATATCTCCGTAAGCTAGTAAACAAATCAAATTGTAAACAAATATTTTTTTTGTTAAGTCTCGTCCAACATGAAGACAAACAAAACATCTATCGTTTACTACATAAGACATCTATTATGTAAGAATATCTTTGTAGACGATATTCTTGGTAAATGTCCCAGTACAATTCAAGCCCTTTCCTTTGTTGGTATAGCAAATATTTTAAGATTGTTTGTAGCAGCTCGTAAGAGCTCCGTGTGGAGTTGTCTATGGAAGAAAACCGGATCAAGGAGGTAGACACCTACATTTAGGACAGTTTACACTGGGCCTCATCGATGATCATAACAATGTGTTTCTCAAAAATCCTTGAATCTATCAATCACATTTAGCTACTGCACATTCTCAGAGTAAGTGACACACAGTCACACAGATTCAGGTTCCCCACATAAAATGCAAGAAGGTGCATCCACATGCCGACTTTTTCTTTGATTATCACTTTGAGCAATTTACTGACTTCTGAGCGAAAAGTTTTCATTTTGAGCAATTTATTGTTAACCATCAGCCATAGGAATATATGTGTTTTGAGGGCAATTAACTTCAGACTTCTGGAATAATGGCACCCCAAAAACTCATCCTTATTTTGTTGCAAAAATCTAGCAATTCTCGGAACCTGATACAACACATGCATAGGCCTATCCTTTACATCAGACATATGAGTAGACCAAAACCTCCGTGGCAAACCTAACCATTGATGTTGCCATGGATAGAACCAATATCAGGCTCTACTACTTCTATGGATAGAACCATTTTTCGTTATTTGCCATGTATATATAGAACTGACTAGGTATTACCATAATTTGGAACTGATCTAAGATGTGTTATATACATAGTATGAATCAGAAAACCTGACCTTATTGCTGGGTAATAAGAGCTCCTCACAGTGCTAGTTCCTCCAAGAGATACTCCGCCAACCGTTGTAGACTCACCTGCAACAGAACTTCAAATTAATTTCTACAACAGAACTTGATCTGCACTCTCAAAGTAGCATTAAGCCTATCACCGCCCTTTCACATTATTTTCCATTTCCATATGTCTAGCAACAAATTGCTTGCAATGTTGACTAGCAAAAAAAGCCCGAAAGCCAAGAAAAGGAATATGTTATATCGTCGAAACATATTATGCACACAAGCAAATAACCTAAAATCTATCACGTAACAATGTAACATCTCTAATCGTTCAAGTAATGGTTAAGGGCTGCAGCAGTATATCTCTGACCATTTCTCAAGGAATCCAAAGGCTCAGTTATTATATACAACTGATCAAGAGCTACTCACAGTGCTAGTTCCTAGTATGGCTAGCAAAGAACTGCATGGGCTGCATGTGCTAATTAATATTTTACAAAACCAAAGTGAGATGCTATTATGAAGTTAGTCTGTGTTCCATATTAAATCATGTGGCTAATTTTACAAATTGATCAACAGTGGACCGATATGTTGGGATTGATCTCTCGGCTAACAACCACCGAAAGTCACGGGAGCAATGACCCTCTACGCGCTATGATCGGAGGCGCAACCAACAAATTGGTTTCGGTCCCGTTCACGCAGTGCAACACTAATAAGGACTTGGCAGACCTCTAATCGGGTGTGGTTCTAGGCAAAAAGAACGTCCTAACAACCCGATCTCTAACGTGTGCTGCTGTGGGCGAAGATCGAACACCGCCGGTTCATCTACGAACGTCGACCACCACCGCTACTCCATCCCGGTTCTGCACCGACAACTCATCACCTCTCTAATGGCGTCATCCGTTCGGTATGTGACACTCAAGTTTCGCATCTAAGTTTTGTAGGTGTTCATGAGTTTAGAGCTAGGGTTTATGTCGAGATCATGATTAGTCTAAGTTTACGCCCAATATTTGGTATCAGAGCCTTCTCTAGCTCTTGTTGAACCCTAAATTTTCAAAAAAACCGAACTTGATTTTGCCAATGTCTAACGATTAAAGCTTCGGATCTAAAGTTTTATGGCTCGGATCTAATGTTTAACGACGGGATCTAAGGGGTAGTGGCTCTGGTTAGCAATTTAGAAGAAGAGGATTTCGAATTTTGGTGAAACCCTAATGAAATCCCGAAAAATCCCCAAATCGGTATCACCCGAACCGTTTAAACCCCAAATTGGAACCGTAAGAAACTTTAGATGCGGCGGAGACTTACGATTGTCGTTTCACCGGAGCTTCTTCGGGTTCGGGCACCATCGCAACTCCACTCGACGGCGGTGCGCGCAACCTCGGTCGCACGCACGCGCCGGCGAGAGGGGCTGTAACGGCGCCGCCTCAAGCCGCCGTTGCCACTGTTGCTTCCCCGCGCGCTCGCGATGCCGCCGCTCCGTGTGCGCGCCTCAAGCCCTCGCTCATCCCGCGCCGACGCCGAAGCCGCATCGTATGCGCCGTCGCCGTCGCTCCGTTTTTCGGGGGAGGGAGAGGGGAAAAATGAAGCTAGGGTTAGGGTTTCCGGTTTCTTAAGTCACCCGTGATGAATCTCGGACGTCCGATCTGATCGGACGATTGCGATTTTGTGGGCCGGTGGAAGGAGTTGGGCTGAGTGTTTTTTCAGCCGACCGATCAGATCCAACGGTAGCCATAGATTTTCGGGAGATGGAGTGGGATCCATCCTCAGCCGTCCACCTGATCCGACAGTTCCCGTCCTTTTCGGACTGTTGAAGGGGAGCTGGGCCGCGCGCGTGCTTTTGGGCCGCGCGTGAGTCCTTGAGTCCTTGGGCCTATTATTTTTTGGGCAGCCTGAACAGTGAGCTTTTGTCTTTTCTTTTATTTTCAGTGTATTTTTTTATGATTTATCTCTTTTGTGCACTGATTTAATTATTGTTTTGATGCCCAAAAATTATGGTATATCATGAATAATGTATTATTACCCAATATTATGCTTAATCTCTTATTAAAATTGAACCAACGAGATATTTTAATTAGAGATTTTTACATTTTATGTTTTTGGCATTATGTACATGCATATGATTATATTCTGACCAACGTAGTTTATAATCATGTGTAGCCATATTAATTGTTTAAGTTCTTTTTTCATTATCTGCCCAACGGTGATGTGAATTAGAACTATAGTTTTTGTGTGTTATTAATCAGACCAACGTAGGATTATTTGCATGCAACATATTTCTTATGAATATTTCTGATTTATGCCCTGTATTTTGATATTCAGCAATAAATGCATCAAATGTCGCTGCCACCATCGACAACATTGAACAACTTACGGGGAGTAATTTTCCCTCCTGGAAAGAAAGGATCCATGTTGTCCTTGGGGTATTAGATCTCGATTATGCTTTAAGGGTGCGGCCCCATTCCTCCGAGGGTGAAGAAAATTATGATGACAAAAGAAAGTTTATGAAACTAATCTTTGAGAAATGGGAGCGGTCCAACCGTCTATCACTTATGATAATGAAGACCTCCATTTCGCTTGGGATGGGGAGCAATCCCGATTCAAAAAGCTACTGAGTATCCGCATCGCTTGAAGAAAAATTTAAGGGCTCCACAAAAGTTTATGCCAAGACTGATTCGAGGCTCTTGACAACTAAGTATGATGGTTCCGGTATTAGAGAACACATAATGATGATGACCGATATGGTAGGAAAACTTAAGGGAATGGACATGGAGATTTCGATGGTTTCCTAGTCCATTTCATTATGACCTCTCTCCCTTCCGAGTATGACTTTCAAGATCAACTATAATACTCAGAAGAAAAGTGGAACATGAGCGATTTAATCGCCATGTGTGTTCGTGGAGGAGGAAAGAATTAGGACGGAAAGAGGATCTTGCACTTCAAGTTGGTGGCTCAATAAAAGGAAGTTCCAAGGGGACTTCAAATCTAAAAAGAAGTTGGCGTTCTCCCCCAATGCTGATAAGTCGGGGCCTAAAGTGCACAATGCACCCACTACTACAAAATAAGCTATAGTAGACGCCTTATCACAGACGGTTAAAATAGAACCGTCTATGTTGGGTCTGTCGGGCCTATCACAGACGGTTTGTAATACAAACCGTTTGTGATACTCAGTATCATAGACGGTTCTATTAAAGAACCGTCTCTGATAGTATCATAGACGGTTCTATTAACAAACCGTCTATGATAATCTCCAGTATCATAGACGGTTCTATTAAAGAACCGTCTGTGATAGTATCACAGACGGTTCTATTAAAAAACCGTCTATGATAATCTCCAGTATCATAGACGGTTTTTTAATAGAACCGTTTATATTAATATCACGCATTTGTTCAGATCACGAACCGCCTGCGTGATAAGTACCTCATCACACACGGTTGGTAATACGAAATGCGTGATATGTAATTCACAAGGCGGGAGTTCGAAAATTTTGAGCGCGCGCGCGGGAGTAGCAGAGTCCTTATATATAGCCGGTCCTCCAACCTCCCGCAGTCCTCCTCCTCCTCCTCTAGTCCTCCTCCTCCTCGTGTCGGCGTCCTCCTCTCTGACTGGTCTCTCCCCATGTCGGTCCTCCCAGCGCGCATTCTTTGTCTTCGGCCCCAACAAGCTTGAAGAAAAGAAGGTTAGTAGTGAGTTTTGACTAATTAGATTAGCTGCGAGCTTTTCTTTTGCGTAATGTTGTAACAATGGTGGCATGGTGCTTGCGTGTGTGCACAGGAGAGCGAGATCCTCAAGTTCTTGAGGTAATGGAGGTGGCAGCAGTCATGGCCATCGTGATGGCCAACGACGACCACCGCCCGTCGGATTGGCAGCACTCCGTCGGCATCATCGTGCTCCTCCTCATCAACTCCACCATCTCCTATATTGAGGAGTGCAACACCGGGAGCTCGGCCAAGGCAGTGGAGGTAGCGAAGAGACGGACGGCCAAGGGGAAGGCCGCTGTGGCCACTTGCAAGCTATACATTTAGTTTTTTTGCAGTTGAAAAAACTATCACAGACGGTTCTTAACAAGAACCGCTGCGATAATTATCACAAACGGTTCTTGTTAAGAACCGTCGGAAAATATACTATCGCGAGCGGTTGGAAGTAGAACCGCTGCGTGATAGAGTTATCACGACGGTTCTACTTCCAACCGTCAGTGATATTCGTATCACTGAGCGGTTTGCAGACCGTCTGTGATAACCACCTGTTATCAGAGACCAACTTTTCAAGACGGTTCGAAAACCGTCTGTGATGACGGTTCCGAACCGTCTGTGATGGCTGTTTCTGTAGTAGTGACCTAAGCCTCATGTAGCTCCTGTTGGAGCACCTAAAGGGGGTGAATGTCATTTTTGCAAGCAGTCAGGGCACTTTCAGAAGGACTGTGTCGGATTCCTAAAGTGACTCGCAAAAAAGGGTAATGATACAATAACTTTTGTTGATGAAACACTTTATGCTAATTTTTCCATTAATTCCTGGTGGATTGACTAAGGTGCAACTGTGCACGTTACTAATTCTTTACAGGGATTCCATACCGCGAGAACCCTAAGAAAGGGGGAGCGAAGCCTTAGAGTAGCGGATGGAAAGGAAGCCGAAGTGGAATCAATAGGATCAATTACATTAGTCTTAGACAACGGCTTCTCACTTCGTCTCAATAATGTAGTTTATGTTCCTTCTATTAGGAGGAATTTGATTTCAGTTTCTTTGTTGGACGATGAAGGTTTTAAGTGTACTTTTGGTGATAATAAATGTATTATTACGTTTGATTCTAATGATATTGGTCTTGCTTTTAGACGAGACAAACTCTATATGCTTTCCCTTAATGAATCTCCTGTATCCTTGAATGTGTGTGATGCTAAGGGTAAAAAGAATAATGAGACTTCTTGAAATTGTGGCACCGCTGCTTAGGCCACATTTCGAAGGGGAGAATGGAGCGTCTCATTAAGGAAGAGATTCTCCACCCATTAGATTTCTCCGACTGCACTAATCGCATTGATTGCATTAAAGGAAAATACGTGAAACAAATAAAGAAGGGAGCTACTCGCAGCACAGGACTCTTAGAATTAATTCATACTGATATTTGTGGTCCTTTTCCTGTGACATCAGTGGATGGTTTTGATTCTTTTATCACATTCACTGATGATTTCTCCCGTTATGGTTATATCTTTCCCATTAAAGACCGATCTGAGTCACTTGACAAATTTAAGATATTTAAGGCTGAAGTTGAAAATCAGCACAACCTAAGAATTAAAGTGGTAAGATCGGACCGTGGGGGAGAATATTATGGAAGACATGCCTCTTATGGGCAAATTCCTGGCCCTTTCGCTAAGTTTCTTCAAGAAAATGGCATTGTTGCTCAATATTCTATGCCAGTGAACCTCGCGAGAATGGAGTAGGTGAGACGCAACCGTACACTTATGGATATGGTACGGAGCATGCTCACCACTCTAGTTTACCCATTAGTTTGTGGATGGAAACACTAAAGACATTGCACATATTCTTAATCGGGTTCCCAGAAATCAAGACCTAAGACACCTTATGAATTATGGATGGAGAAAACCAGTATGAAATACTTACGAGTGTGGGGTTGTCGTCTGAAGCTAAGATATTTAATCCACATATTGGGAAATTAGACCCTAAAACAATAAGTTGTCATTTTATTGGATATCTGATAGATCCAAAGGGTATCGTTTTCTTGTCCGATAGGACAACTAAGTTTGTAGAAACAAGGCATGCTGTGTTCTTAGAGAATAATGAGGAGCCGGAGCTCGGAAAATAGATCTTGAGGAGAAGCGGGTTTATGTTCCTTCACCGCTCATCCCAGGCCTTTATTCTGTGCCTCGGTGACTGCACCTCCGATGAAAATACCGTTGTTGCACCCATTTGTTGAGGTATCTGAAATTCCTAATGTTGCACCTAATGATGAGCCTCGTGATCTCTGTTATAACTAATGAACCTATTAGAAGATCACAATGGAGAGAAGATCCGCCATCCCGAATGATTATGTTGTATATATGAATGAGGATATTAATGATGTAGGGAAGGTAGACGATCCCACCTCTTATAAGGAGGCCATGATGAGTGAACATTCTCCTAAGTGGCTTGATGCCATGAAGGATGAACTAAAGTCTATGAGCACTAATGATGTATGGGACTTAGTAGAAATTCCTGACGGAGTCAAAACAGTAGGCTGTAAATGGGTCTACAAAACCAAACATGATTCTAAGGGAAATATCGAAAGGTTCAAAGCAAGGCTTGTAGCAAAAGGCTTCTCACAAAGAGAGGGGATTGATTATAATGACACATTTTCTCCTGTCTCATCTAAGGATTCATTCAGAATCGTAATGGCACTTGTAGCTCATTATGATTTAGAGCTGCATCAGATGGATGTTAAGACGGCATTCCTTAATGGCGATTTGCAAGAAAATGTTTACATGGCTCAACCGGAAGGTTTTGTTGTGGAAGGCAAGGAGCATTTGGGATGTCGACTTAAGAAATCAATTTATGGCTTGAAACAAGCGTCGAGGCAGTGGTACCTCAAATTCGATAAGATTATAAGGAATTTTGGTTTTAAAGAAAATGAAGTTGATAATTGCATATATGTTAAGTTCAAGGGGAGTAAATTCACCATCTTAGTACTTTATGTGGATGACATCTTATTGGCCAGCAGCGATAAGGATATGCTGTTTGAGACCAAGAGATTTCTTTCATCTAATTTTGATATGAAGGATCTTGGTGATGCCTCTTACGTTCTTGGCATTGAGATTCACCGAGATAGGTCCAAAGGAATATTAGGTTTATCTCGGAAGGCATACATTGACAGATCATCAAGAAATACAATATGCATAAGTGCTCGCTCACTCGCTCCTATTGTTAAGGCGATAAGTTTGGGACATTTCAATGTCCAAGGAACCAATATGAAACCGATCGATGAAGTCGGTTCCTTATGCTTCATTGTCGGAAGCATTATGTATGCTCAAGTATGTACACGCCCTGATTTAGCTTTTGTAACCGGGATGCTTGGCAGATATCAGTCAAATCCAGGACCGGACCACTGGAAGGTCGTTAAGAAAGTCTTGCGCTATATGCAAGCTACTAAGAATTTCATGCTCACATATAAGAATTCTGATAACCTTGAAGTTATTGGTTATTCAGATTCAGATTTTGCGGGATGTGTTGATACTAAGAAATCCACGTCAGGTTATATCTTCACACTCGCTCAGGGAGCTATCTCGTGGAAAAGCTCCAAACAAACCCTTACGGCATCTTCAACGATGCAAGCTGAGTTTGTGGCATGTTATGAGGCCACCGGGCAGGCTGTATGGCTTAAGAATTTTGTCCCGGGACTTAGAGTGGTAGACAGCATTTCTAAACCACTCACCTTATACTGCGATAACGAACCCGCAGTCTTTTATGCGAGTAACAACAAGTCAAGTGGTGCTGCCAAACACATTGACATTAAGTATCATGTTGTGAAAGATAGAATCCAGATCAAACCATCGAGATCAAGCATATTAGTACTAAGTCAATGCTTGCGGATCCGCTTACTAAAGGCTTACCACCCAATATTTTTCGTGATCATGTTGCCGGCATGGGTTTATTGGAAAGCCTCTGATTCTGGATAAAAAGAACCTTAAAGTAAACCAACTCCCATTAAGTATAATGTATATCCATTTTAAGATAAGATAGTACACTATAGGTACTGAGGTTGTATGACACTTCATTGGCCATGCGACGCATTATCTTGGTTTGCTGTTTTATTGAGAATGGGCTTATGATGTTAGCCTTATGATCAAAGGGGAGAATGTTGGGATTGATCTCTCGGCTAACAACCTCCGAAAGTCACGGGAGCAATGACCCTCTACGCGCTATGATAGGAGGCGCAACCAACAAATTGGTTTCGGTCCCGTTCACGCAGTGCAACACTAATAAGGACTTGGCAGGCCTCTAATCGGGTGTGGTTCTAGGCAAAAGAACGTCCTAACAACCCGATCTCTAATGTGTGCTGCTGTGGGCGAAGATCGAACACCGCCGGTTCATCTACGAACGTCGACCACCACCGCTACTCCATCCCGGTTCTGCACCGACAACTCATCACCTCTCTAATGGCGTCATCTGGTTCGGGTATGTGACACTCAAGTTTCCGCATCTAAGTTTTGTAGGTGTTCATGAGTTTAGAGCTAGGGTTTATGTCGAGATCATGATTAGTCTAAGTTTACGCCCAATACGATAATCTCCGGTATTGTTTTTCACAAAGTGAACGCAGAACAAATTTCAAAAAGAAGAAAAAAAAAACGATCCTCGCAAAAGAAAATTATACACTGGAACGAAGTGACTGGGATGGAAATATTAGAGTGCATTTCATTATATATAATCCGAAGGCCGTACGTCTACATGTTTGACACACTCGTAAATTGATGTTCACATGACAAGTAAACTGCAATGAACTTAGTTACGACAGATTGACAGCATCGAATCTGCCGTCTACGGTCCGAAAACCGGCACTTTGTTGTCACAGTCGGTTCCACGGTACGCCGCCGCGGCCGCCGGGCCACCCGCCGCTTGTTCATACGCCGGCGGGACGAGTCCGAAAATCGCCACTTTGTTGTCACAATTGGTTCCACGGTACGCCGCCGCCGCCGGGCCACCCGCTGCTTGTTCATACGCCGGGACGTCGAAGTCGTCTATATTGCCAAGCGCCGCCGTGGACGAGGGGGCCTCGGCCACCGCCGGCGAGGGTGCTACGACCGCACGCTGCACGCTCCTGCCCTCCAGAGCGCGTCGGCTGGCGTGCGCGGACGAGATGGCCGACGCGGCGACGAGGAGGAGGGCCGCGAGGACGGTGAGCCGAGCCATTGCTGAGCCGCGGGAACCAGCTTTGTCGTGCCTGTGGCTGTGTGTCGACGTGAACGCTCGACTTCGTGCCTTTGTGTAGAGACTGGAGGCGCGCATGGGTGGTTTTTATACTGCTCGTGCAGTTAATTCGGTGTCAGTAACTGCAGCGGAATTAACGCCGGAGCTACGTTAAAATGAAGTTACGTCTGCTCGTAAAGACGTAGTAATACATGTTATACTGTGACTTTCTGTGAAAAAAAAAGCTTTGGAAATTAAGAAGATCAAAATGAGTCTGGAGATGGTGTTATTTCCCCTTCCTTTTATTGGGCCAGACATGAGGCTCGTACAGCCAATTTCTTCTCCTTTTAAACCCTTTTACCTTTTCTCTTGGAGGTTAGAAAATTTTCGAATTCCATCCTACTGTTACCGTCCATCAACTATGTGAGCGAATCGGATAGGAGAAATGACAACTACAATACCATTTTCTTCATCACTTAATTTAGAGGAGAGTTTGTAGTGAAATGAGCCATTAGAGTTTGTTTTTAGTCCCAATCCCTTGTTTGGCAACATGGATGAGACTGTTGGATTAATTTCCTATTATATGGACCTACATAAGTTTAATACATATTAGCTATCTATTTTGGTTGGCTCAAATATATAAAGTGATCAAATAATATTATTAAGACTCCTGATTCAGTCTGATGTGTTTTTGCAGTCAGAACTAGCTTTGTCTGAGGCGGCTGCCATGGCAGACAATTCTGCTGCCACGATGGGCAATCTGGCTGCCGTGGCAGGTGATTCAGTTGCCGCGGCAAGATTTTTCACCGGCATTGTCTTCCACAGGGGGTGTGCCTCCACTTGCAGGGGGTGTGTTGGAACAGCAGGAGCCATTGTGCCCGCGTACAAGACTCCAAAACAACATCAGAAAACCCAGGATTCACACTCATGGAACTATACGCCATCTGTACAATTGCTCTGTGATTGAATAGCCTGAATCTCTAGATGAAGCTCTTGTGGATCCTAATAGGAAGACTGCCATGGACACTGAGTTTTTTTTGCACTGATCAAGAATGAGATTTGGTGTCTTACCTTCTCATCCTGAGCACAACATTATAGACTGCAAATGGATATATAAAGTGAAGAAAAAGGCCGATGGCAGTATTGATCGATATAAAAGCACGTCTGGCAGTAAAAGGTTTCAAACAGAGATATGGAAGAGATTATGAGGACACGTTCAGTCCATTTGTGAAGCATGCTACGATAAAGCTTATTTTATCCATTGCAGACTCTAGGGGATGGAGTCTACGTCAACTTGATATTCAGAATGTTTTTTTTTTTTTTGCATAGTGTTCTAGAGGAGGAGGTGTTCATGAGACAACTGCCAGGGTATGAAGAGAAACAGTATCCGCACTATGTTTGCAAGCTTGATAAAGCCCTGTATAGACTTAAACAAGCACCTCGTGCATAGTACTTCAGATTGGGCTCAAAACTCCAAGAACTAGGTTTAGCTCAAAACTCCAAGAACTAGGTTTTGTTCCTTCTCGAGGAGACACACCATTGTTCATATATAAGAGTGATGGCACGGTGATATACATCTTAATCTATGTGGATGATATTATTGTAACAATTTTCTAAAACTCAGTAGTTGATAAGCTTCTTCGATATTTGCATGCAGAATTTGCAATAAAAGATCTTGGAGAGCTACACTATTTTGGGTATTGAGGTGCAAAAAACAAATGATGGTTCATTGCTGTTACAGTCCAAATACATTGCAGACTTGTTGAAAAGGTCAGTAGTGCAAAACTGCAAGCCTGCCACCACACCTATGTCAACATCAGCAAAGTTAAGAGTGTCACATGGTAAATCTCTTGGTCCGACAGATGCAACAAGGTACATGAGTATAGTTGGTGCATTACAATATTTAACTTTGACTAGGATGGATATTGCATATTCGGTAAATAAAGTGTGCCAATTTCTTCACACGCCTACTCATGATCATTGGTCTACGGTAAAGAGGATATTGCGATATCTTAGTGGTACCTCGATGATTGGATTATCGGTTCGGAAATCTTCATCAACATTTGTTAGTGCTTTTTCAGATGCTGATTGGGCAGGTTGTCCAGATGACCGAAGATCCACAGGAGGGCTTGCAGTATTTTTGGATCAAATCTTGTTTCTTGGAGTGCACACAAATAGGCTACTGTTTCTCGCGCAAGCACAGAGGTTGAGTATAAAGCCCTGGCAAATGCAATAGCAGAGATTATGTGGGTTCAGTCCTTGCTAGGTGAACTTGGAGTGTTTCAGTCACAGGCGTCTTATGGTGTGATAATCTAGGTGCTAGTTACCTCTCGGCTAATCCTGTGGTTCATGCTAGAACCAAACATATTGAAGTGGATTCTCACTTTGTCTGAGAAAGAGTAGCAAGGAAAATTCTTGACATCAGGTTCATTCCATCAGGATATCAGGTCGCTGATGGGTTTACAAAACCTTTGACAGTGTGGCAACTGGAGAATTTTCGACGCAATCTTAATCTCGATGAGTTTAGATTGAGAGGGGATGTTAAGAGATAAGACTGACTTCTATTCAATCTTAGCTAACGTGTACAACAAGATATTGCATTTGAGTAGGTCTATCTCTAGTTTTTATCTTTAGCCAATTGTATTGTAATTCTCCTTGTCTTCCTTTCCTATTCGGTTGCAACTCCTGTCACTACAAGAAAACCCCCTAGTAGATACACTTTTCGAGAGGCGCCTTTTAATTTGTCTCTAAAATAAGAAGTTATATAGTCTAGAGATATTTTTTAGAGACACTTTAAAAATTGCTCCAAAATTTTGTATATTAGAGACGGTTTTGAGACGTTTTCGGGACACATGTTAGACCATGTGGCCAGGTCTAGAATATTTTAGTGATGAATAATTGACAATGTTGGGTACTAAAGTTATTTGTGCTGTGTGTGCGTGTGTGGACTTATGTCGGTCAAGTTGAAAAGAACTTGTGCCGGGAAAAGATGTGTTTTGGTCTTTGCATGTGCAGGGTAACTCGGAGGCGATCGTGGTCTATGGCGGTGACCGGGAGATGGCTTGGTGCAAAGTCATGGTCCGAAGGGTCAAGGGTGCTGGAGGAGACAGTCGGGCTCGAGTTGGAGCGCGTGGAGATCAAAGATGGATGATGCATGTTGGAGCTAAGGATGTGTAGTCCGGAGGCTACGACACGTGACGATTTTAGGGTGTCTAAAATTGGACTGGGTTAAATTGTGTGATCAGATGTTAAACCTATGTATTGGGCCCTAAGACTAATGGGCCGTACGGGGGGTTAAGTGATTAGGGTTATATTTATATATGTTAGATGTGGTCTGCCTACAGACGTGAGGACGTTGTTTTTTTTTTTCTGAAGGTGCATGTGCCGGCGGCTTTAGACGGGATATGTACTAGCGAGCGGCTGAAGAAAAATACGGTTGGCGGCTCGAGGTGAGAGGCTCACCAGTTTGTAATTTGAGCAGGAGATCATGTGCTAGCTGCTGCCGTACAAAAGCACGCCATGGTTTTGGGTTCTAGGTGAACAGAGCTCCTTGTGAATTACTTGTGGTGCTGACGACTTGAATACACAGATTTTCTTTGCATGACGTGAGGTACATGTGTGTGCTGTGCTTTTGCTGTTTTCTCTTCCTAGTTGCTAGCAAAGCTTTGCTTCATCTTTTATGTGCATGCATGTTAGAATCAACAGTAGCAAGTTTTGCGTGTACTGCTAGTTGCTAGCAAAAGATTTGCTTCATCAGTTGTGCATGCATGTGTGAGATGACGCATTGATTGCCGGTTTGAAGTTTGGCTGGGGAACGGTGTGATCTCACAGCAGAGAAATAGAAGATTGGATTGTGGCGTCGCTGATCGGGAATTTGTTCAGGCGTTGGTGCATGATCCCAAAAAGAAAAAGCTTCCGAGGAATCGCCAAGGACTTTTCGTACACGGCTGCTGGCGAGGCGTGCTCTGGCGGACGATTTCATCTGGTTGTTAGGAGGAACTGTTATTGAAGCTTGCGCTTTGACATATACACATCAAACTAGTTATTTCTTGTTCATCTAGATAGAGAAATTTCTGCTATTTGTTATATACTAGGAACGCTGCTGGTTGATTGTTTTTTCGGGTGCGAAAAATCTTCCACAATCATTCACCCCCCTCTGATTGTCATTAACGATCCTACAAGTGGTATCAGAGCGAGGTTGCTATGGCGTCAGAGAGGTATGTGAATCGTCCCCCCATGCTAGATGGTACTGATTTTGCTTTTTGGAAGTGTCGTATGCAAGCTTATATTGAGGCTCAAGGTAGTGATGTGTGGAATAAAGTGTCTAGACCTTATGTGGTTCCTGTTATTGTTACTGATCTAAATAAAACTGATGTTGATTTAAATGCCCAAGCTCGTAACTTGCTGTTTCAAGGAATTTCTCGCAAAGAATTTGATCGTGTAGCTCATATTAATTCTGCCCACTTAATATGGAAGACTCTTTGCGATTATCATGAGGGAACCACTAAAATTAAGAAAGTGCGTAAAAATCTTTATCAAAAAGAATATTCTGATTTTACTATGAAGCCTGGTGAATCTATTGATGATCTTTTTGCTCGTTTTGAAAAGATATTAAGTAATTTGCGTGGAGTTGGTGTTATTCCTACTGATGAAGATAATGACACTAAAATTTTGAGATCTTTAGGTTCTGAGTGGTTAATGGTTGTCACAACTATCAATCAAACTATTGATCTAGATACTTTAACCATGGATGATCTGTTTTCTAGATTGAAAACCTATGAGATGGAAGCTTTGCCATCTAAGATTGATAAATCTTCATCTTTAGCACTTGTGACTAACCCCGTGCAGGCTACTTCGTCGAGTTCTTTTTCTTTTTCTGCTTTGTCTTCTTTTTCAGAGGAGCAGTTCGAACAGCTCCCTGAAGAGGATTTGGTGTTAATCTCCTCACGGGCATACAAGGCACTTAACAACATGAGGATGAAAAAGCGAGGTGGTATCTCTCGTTCGATCACGTGCTTTGAGTGTGGCGAGCTAGGTCACATTAAGTCGGAGTGTCCTAAGCTCAAGGGGAAGGTGATCAAGGAAGACAAGAATTACCATCGTCGGCCATCCAAGAACAATAACACCAAGGGTGGCAATTTCCGTCGCAAGCTTGCTGAAAAGATCATATCAGCTATTGAGCATCTTGATTTGAGTGATGTGGAATATGAGAGTTGCGACGACATCGACGACGATGATGATTCTAAAGGGAAAAAGAAGAACAACGACTTTACGGGCATGTGCTTCATGGCAAGAAACGACAACAACGACGACGATGACAGTGATCCCGATGAGGTAAGACCATCATATGATGAACTTGAAGATGGTTTGATTAAACTTGCTATTGAATTGAAAAAGACTAAAAAGAAACTGAAAGAAAATAATTGTCTTGTTGAAAGCTTAACTTCTGAAATTGATAGACTTAGAGTTTCTATCCCTGATGATGAATCTTGTGAGTCTTGTCAAGTTTTACACTCTGAGTTAGAGACTGCTAGAAAAATTAATGCATCAACCTTGGTTCAACTTGAGGATGTAACTGCTAAACTTGATGAACTGAGATTGACACATGATTCCTGTGATGAAAAGTTAAAACTTGCAAATGATGAAATTGAAAAGCTCAAGTTTAGTTCTTCTACATGTTTAAAGTCAAGTACTTCAAATGCTCAAATTAACACTTGCTCTAATTGTGGTTTGCTAGAAGCTAGGCTTAATTCATCTCAGGAGACAATTCAACAGATGCTCTATCATGAGATAGCTTCTTGCTCTAACTGTCCTAAACTCACCATAGAAATAGAAGTTTTGACTAAACAACTTAATGATTTTGCTGAAAAAGAAAAGTTGGCTCATCCGGTGCTTCTAAGAAGATTGTGAATGAATCGGTCACATGCATTGCTTGTCTGCTCTAGCTAAAGAAATTGAGTATCTTAAGGACACTTTAGAAAGATTTTCTTTTGGCAAGAAAAATTTGAATATGATTCTAGACAAGTCAAAAGTAAGTGTTAAAAATCATGGTCTAGGATTTAATTTTATTGAGCATGCCAAGAATAATCCTCCCCTCTGTTGTTAAGTTTTTGAACTGGAAAATTTGAAGTAAAATCAACCAAACAAAGCGTGTTTAAATCTGCTGGTTTTGTACAAAGCTCTTCTACTAATGGTGTAGGTGCTAGCTCATCATCTCAAAAGAATTCTGATTATGTTAAATTTCATTGCACCTATTGTGGTAGAGATGGGCATTTGCATGAATTTTGCTTTAGGCGTGTTAAGAAAGAGAAAAAGGAAAGATTGAATGCTTTAAGACAAAAATGTGCATCTTCTTTTGTTGTTCCTAGAGCTAATGCAAAGCTAGGTTTGTAGATAACTTTTATGATGATTTTCAATCGGTTTCACGTCTTTGGTTTGGGTTACAATTCAAATAATGTCTATTCAAGATTGCTCGCATTTCAAGGGGCAATTAAACATGCTTCTTTTTGGCATTCTGATCGCTCACGTACACATGTTTCTGGTTCTAGTTTTGCTGCACCTGTTCATCGTATATCTCAGTACTGGATTCCTAAATCTTATTTCATTAACCCCAGTACTGTGAGACCGATGTTTCCTGTGATGTGATGTAAGAACAGCTGACGAGGTTGGAGAACATGAGCTTGATTTGGTTCCAGTCTTTTATGTCATTACTTGATTGGAACACCTGATGGTTCTTCACTTTCTTTGATGGCTTCCAAGAGATTTCACTTTCTGAGAGACCATGTGGAAAAGGTGATGTTGCTCTACACCTTGTTAAGTTTGAATTTTGATTTGCTCTTTTGCAAAGTGAGTTGAGTGTGTTGCATCCTATGGGCTTATTGTGAGGGGGAGCTTGTGGTTTAACAATTCAGAAGCTTTGTTTATTATACTTGTCAAACAATTCTCAAGTCCAAGCCATTGAAATCAAATGAGTTGTAGAGCCTTCTTTATCATATTTATACATGTGTTGTGTAGCTGTGTTCTTGACTGGTTATAATTAATTTACTACATTAGAACTAAAGCATGACATGGCTGAAAATTTTGACTAGATTGATTATTGTTATCACTTTGTGATGTCCATCGAAAAGGATGAGCTTGTTTGTGATTCTTATTTTAAATCTTGGATTTGAAGCAAGTATGTCTCTCTTTACAATCCTATTATGCTCACTCAATTTGGCATGTTATAATAATAAAAAATTGAGAAAAAAAACAAATTGAAAAGATGTATGCTTCAAGCATGCCATACATGTCTATGTATTCAAAAGAAAAAAATGCACACAAAAGTGCTCCAACGAAAAGAAGTATGTTTCAAGCATGCCACCCTTGAAAAGAAGTATGCTGCAAGCATGCCACATGCAAAGAAGAATTGGAAGTGGAGCAATAGGTTGTTACATAAGACTGATAGCTCATCTAGATTTAAAGTTTGCCTCACTATTAGGCTTTAACTTTTCATGATGATATCTCTTTGTGGTGTTTATAATCTGTTTAGTCATTGTTGAGATGTCTGTCATAAATTTAAATTGCTTAATCATTCTAAAAGACTTGTCTTGACTTTGCTATATGGTATATGATTTTATATGATCTAGATAGCTCTACTAAAAAAGATGGCTTGGTTAATTTACTAAATCATTGCAAAATAACTTGGATAATCTACAAAGCTTCTTGATTTTTACTCTCATTGCTCCTTCTTAGAATGATTCTTTCTTTGATACTTCCTGATGATTACATTGCCAAAGGGGGAGAAAAATAAGAGAAATTTGCTTCGCTTCCCTTGTGTTGAGGGGGAGTTTTTCAGCTCCTAGTGTTAAGGGGGAGCTTTTCTGGCTTTTTGGTTTTTCGGCTTCAGTTCTTCACTTATATCTGTTTTGAAGCTTCTCCATTTTCCTATTACTCTCTATACAATCTTGAAATATTGTCAATGTATTCATCAAGGGGGAGATTGTTAGACCATGTGGCCAGGTCTAGAATATTTTAGTGATGAATAATTGACAATGTTGGGTACTAAAGTTATTTGTGCTGTGTGTGCGTGTGTGGACTTATGTCGGTCAAGTTGAAAAGAACTTGTGCCGGGAAAAGATGTGTTTTGGTCTTTGCATGTGCAGGGTAACTCGGAGGCGATCGTGGTCTACGGCGGTGACCGGGAGATGGCTTGGTACAAAGTCATGGTCCGAAGGGTCAAGGGTGCTGGAGGAGACAGTCGGGCTCGAGTTGGAGCGCGTGGAGATCAAAGATGGATGATGCATGTTGGAGCTAAGGATGTGTAGTCCGGAGGCTACGACACGTGACGATTTTAGGGTGTCTAAAATTGGACTGGGTTAAATTGTGTGATCAGATGTTAAACCTATGTATTGAGCCCTAAGACTAATGGGCCGTACGGGGGGTTAAGTGATTAGGGTTATATTTATATATGTTAGATGTGGTCTGCCTACAGACGTGAGGACGTTGTTTTTTTTTTTTTCTGAAGGTGCATGTGCCGGCGGCTTTAGACGGGATATGTACTAGCGAGCGGCTGAAGAAAAATACGGTTGGCGGCTCGAGGTGAGAGGCTCACCAGTTTGTAATTTGAGCAGGAGATCATGTGCTAGCTGCTGCACTGGTTTGAGTCCGCAAGATCCCTACAACATAATCTCCGGTATTGTTTTTCACAAAGTGAACGCCAGAACAAATTTCAAAAAGAAAAAAAAACGATCCTCTCAAAAGAAAATTAAACACTGACACAGTGACACGAAGTGATTGGGATGGAAATATTAGAGGGCATTTCTCAGGCATGCATTGTAATCCGAAGGCCGTACGTCTACATGTTCGACACACTCGTAAATTGATGTTCACATGACAAGTAAACTGCAATGAACTTAATTACGACAGCATCGAATCTGCCGTCTACGGTCCGAAAACCGGCACTTTGTTGTCACAGTCGGTTCCACGGTACGCCGCCGCCGCCGGGCCACCCGCCGCTTGTTCATACGCCGGGACGTCGAAGTCGTCTATATTGCCGAGCGCCGCCGTGGACGAGGGAGCCTCGGCCACCGCCGGCGAGGGTACTACGACCGCACGCTGCACGCTCCTGCCCTCCAGAGCGCGTCGGCCGGCGTGGGCGGACGAGATGGTCGACACGGCGACGAGGAGGAGGGCCGCGAGGACGGCGAGCCGAGCCATTGCTGAGCCGCGGGAACCAGCTTTGTTGTGCCTGTGGCTGTGTGTCGACGTGAACGCTCGACTTCGTGCCTTTGTGTAGAGACTGGAGGCGCGCGTGGGTGGTTTTTATACTGCTGGTGCAGTTAATTCGGTGTCAGTAACTGCAACGGAATTAACGCCGGAGCTACGTTAAAATGAAGTTACGTCTAGTAAAGACGTAGTAATACATGTTATATTGTGTCTTTCTGTGAAAAAAAAAGCTTTGGAAATCAAGAAGAACAAAATGAGTCTGGAGATGGTGTTATTTCCCCTTCCTTTTATTGGGCCAAACATGAGGCTCGTACAGCCAATTTCTTCTCCTTTTAAACCCTTTTACCTTTTCTCTTGGAGGTTAGAAAAATTTCGAATTCCATCCTACTGTTACCGTCCATCAACTATGTGAGCGAATCGGATAGTAGAAATGACAACTACGATACCATTTTCTTGATCACTTAATTTACAGGAGAGTTTGTAGTGAAATGAGCCATTAGAGTTTGTTTTTTTTTTGTCCCAATCCCTTGTTTGGCAACGTGGATGAGACTGTTGGATTAATTTCCTATTATATGGACCTACATAAGTTTAATACATATTAGCTATCTATTTTGGTTGGCTCAAATATATATAGTGATCAAATAATATTTTTAAGAGCTTGAGGATCTATTAAAGAAAATATTGACTTGGATTTAAATCTTTGTAGAGATCTGTTTAGAATCTATCTCTAATTATGGGATGTCAACATGAGAACAATTAAGAGTGTCACATGGTAAACCTCTTGGTCCGACAGATGCAACAAGGCACATGAGTATAGTTGGTGCATTACAATATTTAACTTTGACTGGGCTAGATATTGCATATTTGGTAAATAAAGTGTGCCAATTTCTTCACGCGCCTACTCATGATCATTGGTCTGCGGTAAAGAGGATATTGCGATATCTTAGTGGTACCTCGATGATTGGATTATCAGTTCAGAAATCTTCATCAACATTGGTTTGTGCTTTTTCAGATGCTGATTGGGCTGGTTGTCCAGATGACCAAAGATCCACGGGAGGGCTTGCAACATTTTTGGATCAAATCTTGTTTCTTGGAGTGCACACAAATACACTACTGTTTCTCGCTCAAGCACAAAGGCAGAGGTCGAGTATAAATACCTGGCAAATGCAACAACAGAGATATTATGTGGGTTCAGTCCTTACTTGGTGAACTTGGAGTGTTTCAGTCACATGCAATATTCTTATGGTCTGAAAATCTAGGTGCTACTTACCTCCCAGCTAATCCCATGTTTCATGCTAGAGCCAAACATATTGAAGTGGATTCTCACTTTGTCTGAGAAAGAGTAGCAAGGAAAATTCTTGACATCAGGTTCATTCCATCAGGAGATCAGGTCGCTGATGGGTTTACAAAACCTTTGACAGTGTGGCAACAGGAGAATTTTCGACGCAATCTTAATCACAATGAGTTTAGATTGAGAGGAGCTGTTAAGAGATAAGACCGACTTCTATACAATCTTAGCTAACGTGTACAACATGATATTGCATTTGAGTAGGTCTATCTCTAGTTTCTATCTGTAGCCAGTAGTACTGTAATTCTCCTTGTCTTCCTTTCCTATTCGGTTCTAACTCCTATCACTACAAGAAAACCCCCTCATAGATACGCTTTTTGAAAGACACCTTTTAATTTGTCTCTAAAATAAGGAGTTATATAATCTAGAGGTGCTTTTTAGAAACACTTTAAAAATCGCTCTAAAATTTTGTATGCTAGAAACGTTTTCGAGACACGTACAAATTTTATCTTGTAGAGACGTTTTTGAGACACTTTTTAATTCGGGTTATGTTGTGTAAAGACATTATTTTGAGATATTTTTCAACTCTCTATAGGCGTTTTTTGTGGTTGATATGTGTTAAAAGAACTACATAAAAATATTATAACATACAACTAAACACGTGAGGTTGTGAGGTTGAAGTGGCTAATGTGATATGTTTTCAAAAACACCTCTACAACTGACTAGAGGCGGAAAAAAAAACATCTCTGTTGTAGTGTGTTGATTAGGGGTGCAAGTGGGGCGGGCCACTCCGCTAAGCCGCGAGTCCGCCCCGCAAAATGAGCCCACTAAAATTGGCCCGCTAACCCGTCATCCGAAAGCAGAGGCATGCGGTTCAGCCCACATTAGCCGCATCGCCAGCCAAACCCACCTTAGCATTGATGTGTTGTGAAGAAAATTTACAAAACATCCTGCATTGGCCAGGTCCTCCTCCACCTTCTCGATGGGCGGCACTCCAGCGCGGTGGATCGTGATGGAGCTGTTCACCGACGACGTGTCGTGCACAGCGGAGAACTTTCGGCTCCACCTCGATGCCTTCCTGCCCTTCAAGGTCTCCTCCTCGATGCCTTCCTCCACCGCAGGCTCCTTGTTCTCACCGCCGTTGTGGAACATTACCATCCGATGCCTCCTCTTCCCCTTCTCGGCCTTCCCGGAGGGCATCACTTCCGATGGCGTGCTCTCGGCCATGAGGACTGACGTGTTCTGGTTGTGGTTTTGGTCCACTTGAGCCAATGGCGACCTCGATGTGCTATTCGTGTCCTTCTTGCCTCTGCTATTCCATGGCGGGATGAAGGCCTTGTGCTTGGTCTTGTCAGAGGCCGCGCACGGCGGGCGGCGGGTCCTGGAGGTCGATCTCCGACCACTCCTCCACGGATGACGAAGCTGGGGCAGCCGCGTTGGCGTCGGGGCATTCGATCACGACTCTGAGCGCCGCGAGTCGCTGCACGAGGGGCTTCTTGGAGGAGTTGTACTCCACCGCCGAGATGCACTTCGCGTACAAGAGCTCTTGCAATCGCACGAATGAATGGAGAATTCAATTTGTCGCTTGGATGTATATGAGGATTCGAGAAAGATTGAAGTGATCTCATGGTTAATTAGGTACCTGGAGGAAGAGAAGCTTATCGCGGAGGATGGCCGGCTGGTCGGGGTGCACGGGCGACGCGGCAGTGAGCGAGGCGAGCATGGAGGCGCAGAAGGAGTCGACGTCGAAGGCCGGGACGATGCCCTCGCGGTGGAGCGCGGAGAGGTGGAGGATGCGGTGGAAGGAGTCCTACTGCCACTTGAGCGCCTCGGCATGGCGCCGCGCGGCGGCCTGGTCGGCGGTGACGCAGCGGCCGGGCCTGAAGGAGAAGGGCAGGATGGACTTGCAGAGCGACTGCGACCAGCTCTCCTAGATCCATCCGCCCCTACTTGGTCCTCGCCGAACCCATCAGTCGTCAGAGTTCGTGTTGTCTCATTCTTGAGGTCGCGCGTGAAACCCACCGTGACCTCCACATCTATGTGTTGTGGGCTGCCGCCAAACCCACTTATGGTGCACGCAGCGATGCATTGCTAGCCCGCAACAGCCGCAACTGTGAAGTGGTCAGCGTAAAGTGGGTGCGGGCTGTCCATAGCCCACCCCACTTGCACCCCTAGTGTTGATCATCCGAAAAGACCGGCAGTATAAGCGAAGGACGCTGCACTGGTTTGAGTGCGCAAGATCCCTCCAACATAATCTCTGGTATTGTTTTTCACAAAGTGAACGCCAGAACAAATTTCAAAAACAAGAAAAAAACGATCCTCGCAAAAGAAAATTAAACACTGACACGAAGTGATTGGGAGGAAATATTAGAGTGCATTTCATTATCGCAGGCATGCATTATATATAATCCGAAGGCCGTACGTCTACATGTTTGACACACTCGTAAATTGATGTTCACATGACAAGAAAACTCCAATGACTCGTAAATTGATGTTCACATGACAAGAAAACTGCAATGAACTTAATAACGACAGATTGACAGCATCGAATCTGCCGTCTACGGTCCGAAAACCGGCACTTTGTTGTCACAGTCAGTTCCGCGTTGCGCCGTCGCCGCCGGGCCACCCGCCGCTTGTTCATACGCCGGGACGTCGAAGTCGTCTATATTGCCGAGCGCCGCCGTGGACGAGGGGGCCTCGGCCACCGCCGGCGAGGGTGCTACGACCGCACGCTGCACGCTCCTGCCCTCCAGAGCGCGTCGGCTGGCGTGCGCGGACGAGATGGCCGACGCGGCGACGAGGAGGAGGGCCGCGAGGACGGCGAGCCGAGCCATTGCTGAGCCGCGGGAACCAGCTTTGTCGTGCCTGTGGCTGTGTGTCGACGTGAACGCTCGACTTCGTGCCTTTGTGTAGAGACTGGAGGCGCGCATGGGTGGTTTTTATACTGCTCGTGCAGTTAATTCGGTGTCAGTAACTGCAGCGGAATTAACGCCGGAGCTACGTTAAAATGAAGTTACGTCTGCTCGTAAAGACGTAGTAATACATGTAATACTGTGACTTTCTGTGAAAAAAAAAGCTTTGGAAATTAAGAAGATCAAAATGAGTCTGGAGATGGTGTTATTTCCCCTTCCTTTTATTGGGCCAGACATGAGGCTCGTACAGCCAATTTCTTCTCCTTTTAAACCCTTTTACCTTTTCTCTTGGAGGTTAGAAAATTTTCGAATTCCATCCTACTGTTACCGTCCATCAACTATGTGAGCGAATCGGATAGGAGAAATGACAACTACAATACCATTTTCTTGATCACTTAATTTAGAGGAGAGTTTGTAGTGAAATGAGCCATTAGAGTTTGTTTTTAGTCCGAATCCCTTGTTTGGCCCACATGGATGATACTGTTGGATTAATTTCCTATTATATGGACCTACATAAGTTTAATACATATTAGCTGATTGATTATTTTCTCCGAATGGCAGGTAATTTGTGTTATGTTTTTGCCGTTATTACCGTAGTCATAATTAGTCAGTCTTAGTCAGCTAGTTGTAATTAGATAGTTTAGGGGTAATTAATTAGTCGTAATTAGTTAGTTGACTATTAATGAATTAGTTTAGTAGTAATGAATTAGTTTGGTGGTAATTAACGTTGTTAGTCGCATGTAGGAAAATGTTATGGCGTCAAGGTCACCGTCTACTCGAAGAGCCATCTACGAGGAGACAGACCCTACCACTTCACGGTAGAGAGGGAGCCAGACAAGCTCGGGATGCAAGATGAAACCCTAATGTGGATGCTATTATTTAATACTGCATCGCACCACAGGCTGGATAGGCTTGTACATAAACCAAATAAGGGAAATACGTGACGTGCAGATCATATAACGATGTACCGTAGCCTTCAAACGCACACAGTCGGAGGTTACGACATCGCTATATGATCTGCATGCCACATTTCCTCGGTTGGTTCATGTACAAGTTATCTAACATTGGTACTATCTGATACAAGATAAAGAATATCATCCAATGCGATGATGATATTGGATTGCATTTGGGATGTTGTACGAGTGACAATTCTTCTTCCTTCCTTCAGATATCTCCAATGGAGTTGCAATGCAGCGTATTTTGGTTGTTATATGTGTTGTCATATTGTATATCAACATCTCCAATGAAGTTGCAATGCAGCATTTTTTCTATACATTCTAAGTCACATGAAATGATGAAACCCTATTTACAATATACTTAAATGAATTTTTGAGAAAAATTTATAATAGATTAAATTTTGAAAATATTACACAAGCAAGTACACAGTGTCAGAAGGCTCCACAAAAAATTTCATAATTTTTAGACCCTATTTACTATATTTAAAAATTCTTACAAAAAATGCATAATTGATTTTTTTTTTTTAAAAAAAAAATACTACAGTGGCGGACGCGCACCTGCCACTGTAGCATTTTTTTTTAAAAAAAATGTTTCTACATCTAAAAAAATTTGGAAAAAAAGAAAAAAATTGAAAAAAAAGGAAAAAAAGGGGGAAAAACACGGTACAAGCGCGGGCGCAGGGTGGGCGCGTGCCCGCGCGACATGGCGGTGGGACCGGGCGCGCGTGCCGCGTGCGATGTGGCGGCGGGTGGCGCTGCGGTGGTGGGACGGGCGGCGCGTGCCGCGTGCGATGTGGCGCGGGTGGCGCTGCGGTGGTGGGACGGGGTGGCGCGCGCCGCGCGCGATATAGCGGCACGGCAGCGCTGGCGCGGGGTGGCCGCGCGCCCGCATTGCCATTTTTGCAAATACGGTTTGCGTATAGTCAGAAGTGCAAATACGGTTTGCAAACCGGCCGTATCCGCCAAAAACTCCACGAAAACCCCCTCATATATACGCTTTTCGAAAGACGCCTTTTAATTTGTCTATAAAATAAGGAGTTATATAATCTAGAGGCGCTTTTTAGAAACACTTTAAAAATCGCTCCAAAATTTTGTATGCTAGAGACGTTTTCGAGACACATACAAATTTTATCTTGTAGAGACGTTTTTTTGACACTTTCAAATTCGTATAAAGGTTATGTTGTATAAAGACATTATTTTGAGATATTTTTCAACGCTAAAGGCATTTTTTGTGGTTGATATGTGTTAAAAGAACTACATAAAAATATTATAACACACAACTAAACACGTGGGGTTGTTAGGTTGAAGTGGCTAATGTGATACGTTTTCAAAAACACCTCTACAACTGACTAGGGGCGAAAAAAACGTCTCTGTTGTAGTGTATTGATCATCCGAAAAGACCGGCAGTATAAGCGAAGGACGCTGCACTGGTTTGAGTGCGCAAGATCCCTCCAACATAATCTCTGGTACTGTTTTTCACAAAGTGAACGCCAGAACAAATTTCAAAAAGAAAACAAAAACGATCCCTGCAACATAATCTCCGGTATTGTTTTTCACAAAGTGAACGCCAGAACAAATTTCAAAAAGAAAAAAAAAAGATCATCTCAAAAGAAAATTAAACACTGACACGAAGTGATTGGGATGGAAATATTAGAGTGCATTTCATTATCGCAGGCATGCAATATAATCCGAAGGCCGTACGTCTACATGTTTGACACACTCGTAAATTGATGTTCACATGACAAGTAAACTGCAATGAACTTAATTACGACAGCATCGAATCTGCCGTCTACGGTCCGAAAACCGGCACTTTGTTGTCACAGTCAGTTCCGCGGTGCGCCGCCGCCGCCGCAGCCGGGCCACCCGCCGCTTGTTCATACGCCGGCGGGACGAGTCCGAAAATCGCCACTTTGTTGCCACAATCGGTTCCACGGTACGCCACCGCCGCCGCTGGGCCACCCGGCGCTTGTTCATACGTCGGGACGTCGAAGTCGTCTATATTGCCGAGCGCCGCCGTGGACGAGGGGCCCTCGGCCACCGCCGCCGAGGGTGCTACGACCTCACGCTGCACGCTCCTGCCCTCCAGAGCGCGTCGGCCGGCGTGCGCGGACGAGATGGTTGACGCGGCGACGAGGAGGAGGGCCGCGAGGACGGCGAGCCGAGCCATTGCTGAGCCGCGGGAACCAGCTTTGTTGTGCCTGTGGGCTGTGGCTGTGTGCCTGTGTGTCGACGTGAACGCTCGACTTCGTGCCTTTGTGTAGAGACTGGAGGCGCGCATGGGTGGTTTTTATACTGCTGGTGCAGTTAATTCGGTGTCAGTAACTGCAACGGAATTAACGCCGGAGTTACGTTAAAATGAAGTTACGTCTAGTAAAAACGTAGTAATAATACATGTTATACTGTGTCTTTCTGTGAAAAAAAAAGCTTTGGAAATTAAGAAGAACAAAATGAGTCTGGAGATGTTGTTATTTCCTCTTCTTTTTATTGAGCCAGACATGAGGCTCGTACAGCCAATTTCTTCTCCTTTTAAACCCTTTTACCTTTTTCTCTTGGAGGTTAGAAAATTTTCGCTGTCCATCCTACCGTTACCGTCCATCAACTATGTGAGCGAATCGGGTAGGAGCAATGACAACTACAATACCATTTTCTTGATCACTTAATTTAGAGGAGAGAGTTTGTAGTGAAACGAGCCATTAGAGTTTGTTCTCAGTCCCAATCCCTTGTTTGGCAACATGGATGAGACATAGTAAGAGATTGCTTTATAGCTTCTAAGACATCTTAACATAAGTGATGATAAAGGCTGAGATGTATTGCCCTTTCTCTAGATAACAATTCCCTCCTAATTCCCTCCTCCTCCATGGGTTTAAAATGGTGGGAGGCATACCTAAAACTCTCAATCCTCGGCCCACCTAAATTCTCATGGTCACTAATCAAACAAGAGATTTTATAACCCTTACCCCGTAAATTTGCATTCCTTCTCCCTCAATTCTCTCCTACCAAATAAGCTGATAGATTAATTAAGACGGTGTCCAAGGATAAGAGGAGAGTGGAATAATTCAGAGGCATATACATTAACACTCTAAACATGGACATGTACCGACTGTATGTAATTGTTACGTACGTTAGAATTTCACGTGCTAGCAGTTTAGAGCTTTTTCAGGAAAACGCAGAGGGTATATATGCTTAGAAGGGAGGGCTAGTTTTGTATAATGTTACAATTTAAATAGTAAAACTAAACACTCCTTTAGCAATTTTCCTAGGGGAAGGAGGCCATGCCCCCTTGAAAACTTTTCTTAACAATGTGGTTTTGTGATAGTTTTACGAGAGTACGTGTAGTTTAATTTTTACGAGAGGGTGATTAAGCCTGAAAAGCATGACTACAATTCTAGCGCGTTTAACTATTCCAGCAATATTGTAATCAATATCATAGATTTACTATGCTAGGGTGACAATGGATTGTGGATAACAACTTCAAATGATGGTAATATCAAATTAGGATTAACTATCAACCTAGGATTTGAACTTATCATTTTATGTAAAAAAGCAATGCATAATAATTTGGAACTTAAAATAGATTTCGGAAAAACATAGGTATAATATAGTCAAAGGAGACTCGCCTTCGTCGAAGGTTGAGGTCACCACGTCTGGTTGATCGAAAGTGGCTTCGGCGGCGTCGGACTCTACACGCGTTAGACAATCCCTTTAAATAAATGCAAAGACTCCAATTAAAATCCAAATATTTCAATTAATTAATTTAATTTAAATTTTTGTAAAAAGGCAAATTTTGGAATGTTACAACAATGAAAGTTGTGCATTGCTAATGTCTTTTCTTTTTATTCATGAAAGTAACTTGAGACCAGAGTACATGGAAAATATTTGAAGTTACTTGTCATTTGTTGCTTGGAATGGATGCATCGATATGTATTTTTGCTGCTTGGGTGAAATGATTGTTGTTTGGATTGAATCTGAATAATGGCCATGAAATATCACTTTCAATGACGCTCTCTGCAACACTTCAGTTTTGTGTAGCCTGCAAGATGTCCTAGCCGTTTCAGTTTTCACCATCTCATTGATCTCTAGTTCTCATATGATTTGAATAAACTTGAAAGAAATATTGTTTGCCAAAGTTTATAATGTTTGACCGCATGTTACCAAAACGATATTCTTTTGTAACCACCAGCCAAAGTTTAGCCTTCTTTGTTGGTTAGCAGCTTAGCATGAACTACAAACGGACTAACATATCTGTGTGATCGATCTTTGTGTGCGTGAGCTAAGGGTGCGTTTGGTTGATAGGATGAGGTTGGAATGAGATGGTACACGTAAGATGTGATCATCTTGTATGGGATGGTACGGTCAATCTGTTTGGTTGATTGTATAAGATGATACACAAATGTGTTTAGTTGGTTGTATGGGATAGTATGAAATTGTGTTTGGTTGAGATGATGAGGTTGGTTCGGTGAGATTACCTCTATATTATTTTTCTTATTTTTCTTTTATTCTATTTTCCCTTTCCCTTTTTTTCTTCTGTCCTTCTTTTCTTCTGTCTCAGAAGCCAGAACAGAGGAGGCGCCAGTCGGCTTGAGCGGCGCATATATAGCACTGGCGAGGGGGGCTTTGGTGGCAACCATGGGTGGCAAAATGGAACGAGGAGACTGAGGCGAACCCATCGGTGGTGGCATCACGACCGGACAAGCACCTGGGCGGGCGGGTGGCGACGTGCAACAGCTGGAGCCGAGGGAGGAACAGGGCGGCAGCGCTAGAGGGAAGGAAAGAGAGGGGGCACGCATGGGCATTGGTGATGTGCGGGGAACCAGTCGGAGACGTCAATGGCGGCAGAGAGGAGCCGTGGCGGGCCGACGGCGTGAGCTCGAGGCAGCAGGGCGACGCCGGTACGGGGGGAGAGAGACCAAGAGGGTGGTGCGGGAAGGTCAGGGGAGGTGAGGAGGCGCTCTAGTGGTGAAGTATTGACCTAGGACTCGCTGGAGGGAGTAGAGCGACGATGGCGGTGATTTTAACTGCATGCGGGGAAGACGAGGCCATCAGCAAGCTGTGTTCGACGAAACCCAAAATTAGTTGGGTGGAAAGATGGAGAGATTGAGGAGGGCTTAGAACATATTTTGACGGGAGTAGCTCGGGAAGGGAATCACCTTGTTGGCCGGAATGGCATGTAGAGAAGGGGGGAGGGGGTGACCGCGAATAGGATGTCGCCGAACAGAAGGGGCATGTCCTCGATGCTTCTTTTGTGAGCGCACAAATGGTTGAGAGGGGTTGAGGCAACGCTTTGGAGCATGTTGGCACAGGCCGAGCTTTGCCAGAGCGGCTGTGCTAGCTCGGAGGTGGCATTGAGGCAGCAAGGAGGTTGTGGGGGGGGGGGGTTTCGAGGCGAGAGCGAACGATGTGATTCAGCAGATTTTTTCCGAATAGGATGATACGATCAAAAAGGGAATATTCTCATTTCTTGAACCATCACATCCAGGATGATTTAGTACCATCCAACCAACCGAACGCCTGCACAAACTCATTTCTTGAACTAAATCATCCCGTTCAACATGATCGTCGAACCAAACGCGCCAAAAATGAAGAAGCTCCGCTGCACTGCACAGATGTCCTTTTTAAAAAATATATTTGCCCATATTGGATACATGAACTGAATAACACCATGAGAATAGTTACAAGAGATTACGTTGTGACAGTAATGTAGCTGCAAATCTCCCAACTGCTAAGCAATCTACCACCTGATTTAAGTTTGTTGATTGGTAAAAGGAGGATGCATCCATTGTAGTCTGCATCTGTATCAACAACATGATTTGTCTGCACAAATGTCCTTGGTCATGTCACATGCCAAATCAGGAGAACTGGAGAAGAAAGAAGCAGCAAACATGTCTATACGGGCAGGCTGTGGTGCGGAGTTGAACAAATACGGATATAATCGTAGACAGCAAAAGGTCGTAAAAGGGCAGCGTGTTTACATGGCTAATTTGATAGAGATAAGTACCGTGCAGATCTTAAAGGTAATAGAAAACAATGAAAGAATAATGAACTATTGTGGTAACTGGCCAAATGCTAAAGCTGTAATATTCTTGCTGGAAATAACCAATTATTTAGCATGCAATTAATCATTCCAGTAACTGGGCTGTCATCTCCAGCTAGAAAGCAATGTTCAAGCTCTAATATTCTTACTTCCATTGCAAATGGAATAATGAACTATTGTGGTAAAAAAACCTTCTGAAGGTGAAAAGATTGCTCCTCTGGTTCTCTATCCACACGACAGCCATCTGACAGGCCGAGCACATCATATCGTAGCCGACATTTTCTTTATCGACAACAGATTCAATTTCGGTACTGCAGAAGTTTTTGCAGAAAATAAATTTGTCCCATCGTGAATAACAAGTGTAATAGTTAGTACTAAAACACAGTTTCACGTACATTACAACAGTCCAGCGCAAAGAACTAACCTGACAGAATGAGTACCATCGAACATACACAAACCGACCTGGCTGCATACTGTCTGCAGATCTGTCTGTTCAGAGGCAAAGCATTACGAAATCACTAGAGTTCAAGATTAATTCGTAAAACACAACCATCACACAAAATCTCTTCCATACTTACGGCAAGTAGCAAGAGTATTCAATTGGAGTCAACCATCACACAGAACGCAAAGAAGCAGTGAGCCATATACAATTCTTGACCCATATCAATTATTGAATACTCTTACTCATCGATCAGACGAATTTACTGCAGAAACCAAGAAAGATCAGAACATTTATTATTGAAGCTTTAGTTGCCCACCATCAGGTGCTGTGTAGACAAGCTGAAACCAACTTTCCCAGGAGAGGAACGATGCTCTAGGCCAGTGGTGCTGAAAAAAGATGCCAAAGTCACGGTTGCATGTGGTGGGATTTTGCAGGCGCAGGACTGATGAGATGATAAAAATAGATACGCATTGCAACTTACAATGAGGGAAGTGGGTCAGGTTTCCCTTCTGAACTTACTATGGTTACTCTGGCTCTTTCAAGAAATCAAGATAACATATCATATCAGCAACTGCTGCTTTCTTTGCTTCAAAGGCTATATTTTTCTGCTCTGGAAAAAAGGCAACCCATTTCTTTTCTACTTAGTCCTTTTTGGGGGGCTGAAACTTTCAAAGCTTACATTAACAGAGGAAAAAGAGTAGGAACAGGAGAATATACCATTACAGTCATCAAATTTATTTTCTGAAGTCAATATGTTGATGATCTTTATAAAAAGGGCAAAAATGGCATATCGTATGAATTCCACAAGGCTTTTATAAGGGAGGAAAACCACATGGCTTTACAAGAGGAAAGTATACACATTAAATGACCCGCATATGACACATCTGAGTTCCAGAGACACATCAATCAGGTGTTCTTTTGTAGAACAGATAATGCCAGTGTAAGATATTTGTTAGCCTTGTCTGGCAAATGAGCCACCTGCAAAACGTACACCATGCATTAGCAAAAACGAAAAAAAATAAGGAAAAAGCTTTCTCGATTGGAAGATTGGAACATGGAGATCCATCCACTATCGTTTCAATTAGAACTTACAAGTTCATACAGTTCGTTCCTTTGTTCAGGAACATACTCGTAGCATACCTGAGTGAGTACATAATAACAAGTTAGTTATTGCAGCACTTAAGATTATTATATCAGTTATAAAAACATCACCATATAGAAGAAAATAGAAGAACAAATCAAATATTACATCAAAACTTTTATTTCTGGCAGTGGAATCATGCAACGCTTTGGGACAAATATCTGGTACATCAGCACAGCTGATAAAATTTTGGTGTTCAATATGAGATAATGTCCACATCATAAGACACATGAAACGACGCAAGCTCCTATAGTTCATGAAGTTCACCTGAGATATTTTGTTCCCTTGATGAAAGATCAATGCACGCTAACCACCAGGTTCTTCCTGGAAAAATAATTGGTTCAATGGTCATGAAACTCATAATGCAACCAGTTTTTGAACTTATAATTAAATTTAGGCAACACTTTGAAAGCAGGGATCCCTTGAAAGTAATCATGCTTTCCCAATCCTACTTCAGATGGTATGATCTAAATATACTCTTTATGTACTGATTGTTTAAAATAGATGGAGGTAGAGTGGTACTAAGTTAACACATATACTAAAAGAGGAAGGTAAAATCACGAGTTCAAATTGAATTGCTAGAAACTTGCTAGAAACTGGCTGAGACTCAACTCAGCCCCCTTTTATATAGAAGGATGCCATACCTGCAGTGGGCCCGGTCGAACAACTGTATAGACAAGGCCTGACCTCCTCAGTGCATCCTCTCCAGCCTACAAGAACATCAGGAGCCTTAACGATTTTATGAACATTTGACTTAGAAAGCATATATGTGTTAAATGGTTCTGAAAAGTAGAACCTTCTTTGCTTTGAGAACTTGTTCTCTTCTGTTAGGTTCAATTCCAGAACCTGCGCATGAGACCAGTTCGAAGTCTGTTTCTTGACCAGTCTGCAACAAATCAAAGAGATGTGTCTATAAATATACTGATAGAAAGGCCAATTCAAACCTGACAAAAATCGGCTCATATTTACCAGTAAATACTCGAGGGGGGGGGGGGGGCAAGAAAGTAGCTAGGCATTGCGATAGCTAATCAATGAACAACTTACAGATAAAGCTTTGATGTATTCCACTATCCACTATTAGCTCAAAGTTTCTGGGGGTCACTAGCACCTTCAGATCCATCACCAGGTCTCTGCAGAGCGAATTAGTAGGTCAAACGCGAAGGAAAAACAAAGGCACCCCCCTACACACTAAGATATCACTCCCGGTACGAAGAACAGCGAAGAATGAAGTAGCAACAATCTCAAAAATTGTAGATCCGTGGTCATGCAGAACGGCGACCCAAAAGGCCAAACGTTGATAACAGAGGATCGAACGTTCAGAGCAGCGGCCGGAGCCGACGAAGGCGTACAGGCGACATACACAAAGAGGTGGAAGAAGCAGCGAGAGAAGCGAGGTGAAAACGAAAAGCACATGCGTGAGCTGAGAAATGCAGAAGCAAGGAGGAGGTGAGGCAGACGGAAGATGTTACTCGTCACGAACCAGGATGAGCAATTTAAAAAGAGATAATTAATTATTTACTACTGTCTAAAGGTGAATTTTAGAATTTATTACTGTATATAAATATGAGGGATAAATTTTAAATTATATATGCTTAAAAAATGATAAATGATTGAACCTTCCGTTTAAAAAAGGGCGCACAAAAAACAGAGCACCGAGCGGACTCGGAAGTCGTAGAAGCTACAAGCGAGCGCATCGCACTGGCCGATCGGACGATGGAGAAGGAAAGGAACAAAAACGGACGGTGCGAAGCAGCCGATCCGAGAGGCGAGAGCTATCGCGTGGCACAGGACGCACTGAACGGCGCACAAGAACCAAAGCGGCACAGTGCATGGGGACTCAGCGAAGGAAACGCAGCATCGGACGGCGCTCCCCACAGGAGAAGCAACGCGCGAAGCAAGCACGCATCAATATCCAACGGCAGGAAAGCAAAGGGAGGTCAATCCGACGGTGCATAAAGAAAACACTGACGTGGCCATCCTTTATATATAGAAAAAAGATTGGCGGGAAACGGTCATCCTCGCGCGCCTTCCCGCGTCCCACTCTAGGGCTCTTTTATCTTTACTCTAAAAAAACTCGCCTTTATCTCTAGTGCGTCTCTCCCCGCGAGAACCCAGACGAGTCAAAGGAGCGGCGCGCTGAACCCACCCACCGAATCGATGCCTCCCAAGCGCAAGTTTACGGCGGCACCGGCGGGGTCGCCAATCAAGACCAGGGGCATGGCTGCCCGGAAGCGCGGCGGGGAAGCTCCGGCGAAGACGGCCAAGAAGGAGGAGGCGGTGGCGCCGGAGCCGGCGGCCGAGCACAAGGGGAGGAAGAGGGCCAAGAAGGAGGCAGAAGCGCCGGCGACGGTGGTGGACGGCGGTGCTGTGGTGAGCGACGGGAAGCGCGTCATCGTCGAGGCTTGGTGAGTGCGTGCGTGTGTGGGTGATTTCGTTTTGGGATTTTGGACGATATTAAGGTGATTCTTAGTAAAAGGTTTAGGGTTTTGGGTGAGATTAAGGTGATTCTTAGTTTAAGGTCAACTTAGTGGGGTTTTGAGTCAGATTAATGGGTGAAAAAGGGTGGAGTTTTTAGCTTATTTTGTGGTCTAGATGGGGTAAAAAGGTGGGAACTTTGGGGCAACTGATTTTTGGGGAGAGATCAACCAAATCATATTTACTTATTTAGCAAATCTCTTCTTTTTCCTTTTGCGTTTGCTTGCGCTCGCGGATTGTTTATCATGGAAAACTAATAAATATATTTCATCTCTTAGGGTTTAATTGCTCCTGTAAGCAACGAGAGGAAACTGTTCTATCCATGTTAAATTTAATTACCTTTTCAATCTGTAGTTAAGTGTGACATAATAGAAACTGAAAGCAGGAGAAGGAAGGTGGAGGAAACAAGCGGGCCTTCTGTTTTATAAGTGTGTGATCCATGAATCATGATCATTTGAAGTTGGAACATACCATGTAATCCAACTTTTAAAGAAGTCTAATAGGAGTCACAAGTTAAAATATATGAAGTTACTCTTCTGGAAAAAGGAAAATTTGATCATATACCCTCCCCTTAGATGAAAATTCAGGATTTACCCTCCTGGCCCACATGTCATTGACCTATGGTGACCCCACATGTCATTGAGGTGGGAGGGTAAATCCTGAAATCCTGAAATTCAGGGAGGGTATATGATCCAATCCCCCCTGGAAAAAATACAAGTGTCCAAGCTTTGACAGGCCCATTTGCAAATTATGGCCCTGTTTGGAACACGGGAATATTTTCCGATTTCAGCGGGAATTGAATTCTTGCATCCCAAATGTGCCCTATGTAGTTTTACTCTGGCAGTTAGCGTCTTCACTTCTGTCAGATCACTGACTGTATTGTAGCCCAGATGTTCATTAAGCTGGCTTGGAGAATCAACTGTCTTCTCAAGACTTTTAACTATTCAAATAGTTAGTTCCTAAAGGAGAGTGGGCCATTTCCCTCTCGGGTTCTAAAAATTGCTGTGTTCAGGAGTTTTTGTAGGTTGTCTTTTATGCAAGCAAACCCCCAATTTTCAATAGAACATAGATTCCCAGCAAGGGAGGTACAGAACCTCATTTCCGTTTCTTTTAACGAAACCTCATTTCCGTTTTTATAATTCAACAAAAGGGAAATACAAGAAGAATATGCTCTTTATTGTTTCTCAGATCAATGGTCTGCTTGGGAATTGGACTGGAGTATATTGGAGATAGTCACATTTTCTTATGATCCCTAACGTAGGGTACTAGGAGTTTTTAGTTAGGTGGATGCAGCCATTGTTTATGACTATAAGTAAAACTAGAACTGTTTTTTGATGGAAAAGGGTGTAGGAGTTTTTAAGTTTCTTGTTTTCTGCCTTGTGTAGAGTAATACAGTAATGCCTGCATTGACATAGGACAAAGCAAACAATTCTTTTAACATCAGCCCAACCTGTTTGTATTCACTATGCTGAACTAATATATTTTTTTTTACTGTAATGAAGTGTTCCTTCCTTGTGGTTCATGGAATTAGTTGGGAAAATTATTTATAACAGGTGATGAAAATAGACATTGCACATCAGAAAGAATACTCTCTAATCTCCTTGTCTGGTTGAATGCTTCTGCAAGTCTTGTCTAGCCTTCCGTATTTGTATTGTATTGAATAACTCTTTCTGCAATTCTGCTTGTAGTTTCCTCTTATCACTTGCTTCTTTATTCACTAGCTTCTTTGTCCAATTCTTCAGCACCCAGTGCAGACAGTTTAAGATCAGAGCTTTGAAGGTGAAGGAGGATCTGGAAAGTGTTGTCCCTGGGGTTTCTGTGATAATCAACCCTGAAAAGGTATCTCCACTGTTAAAACTTCATAATCATCAAGAACTTCACCACACTGGGTTTTTGTGATAATCAACCCTAAAAAAGGTTTCTTGGTTTCTTTTGCCTTTCTTAATTGGTATCATCATTTTTTTTTGTCTAATTCTCAGCCACGCCGTGGGTGCCTTGAGATACGCGAGGAAGGTGGTGAAGTGTTCATATCGCTGCTGGTAATCTAGTTAACTATCTATGTATTTCTGAATCATATAGTATTCTCAGTTAGCTATAACCTTCTTTTCCTTTGAAAGCTAGCTATAACTCAAAAACTTGGCTGTTTGCAGTTCTGTTTGATGGTTTCATACTAGTGACTGATTCAACTACATCAATTACATTGTTTCTTTGCGATGCCATTCTAGTTGATTTTTACTGCATTAGTTAAAGAAGCATCATGATTTTGCTTTGTATCTAAGTAACACACTCCAATTGACATGCAGAACATGCCGCGCCCCTTCACAGCAATGAAGAAGCTCAGCATGGATGAAGTCATCAATGACATTGCGAAGAAAATCTCCTGAATCTTATCAGCCATTCATGGATGCATGGCTCCATTTTGTGATAGCAAGCTTCGAGCTAGCTTGTAAGCCACCAAGTATACTCTTGTGTAGGAACTTGATACTGCACTGGCCATGCGTTCTGAGTCCAGTGTAGTTAAGACATGTCGAATTAATCACAGTGGCAATGAATCACAGGGACGTTCGCAAGGCTTTCCCAAATTTGTCTAGGTAGAATACCTAATCGTTAACCATAATTTTGACATGTTTAACTATTTTGATGTTAATAAACCAGATATTGAAGTGAGGCTTAAGGAAACGTATTTTCTGTTTTAAGCATGCATAGTATAGCTACTGATTTGTCCAAATCATGGCACTGAATAAACCAGCAATTTCCAATAGAAAAGGGAGAGAAATGAACATGAGTGGGGGCACCTTCATTACAAGCTGATTATCGAACCTATCCCTCAATGCAACTTCATACTAGTATATTGGATGCGTTTCATCTAGAGGCATCGCTTTTAGTAAGGTTTTTCTTAGCTTATAAGTAACAGTTATCAACACTATGTCTTTTGACATTATTAACATTGATTGTCCTTCATTTATCATAGATCAAAATCACAAATCACAAATGAAGGAGACTGATATACATAGGGCTAGCAGTACTACCATGAATTTAAAATAAATGTCCGTAAAGTACCTAGGAAGAAACTCTGGATCATCTTGTTGTAGACGTGGCAGGTCAAGTGGACTAAAGTAAGAAAAAGAATGACAAAGTCCATGACTAATACACTGACTGAACCTAATCCATTGCTTGTAAACACCAATTTTATCCTACTGCCGCCTCCATCCACCCGTCAAGCTACTAGGCAACCACAAGCCAGTGTATTAGTCAGCTGCTTTGGAAAATTATAGTAGCTTGAAAATACTCTTGAATGAGGCTCCCATCATAGCTTTTGCACATCACCAACCTCGCCAGCAAATTCTGAAGGGCTGTTTGGCAGGCTCTGTTTGAACAAGTAAGCAAGCAGTCTCTAAAAGGACGCATTTTTCTGCTTTCACCACCATCTCGATTATATGTATTTTCCTACTCTCTGCCATCTTTACAGTTCAAAGATACGTCTTCAGTCGCATCTTCCAGTTTTACTGAAAGACATAAGGAAACGTACACCAGTTCTTCCGGTTCGTACTTCAACAGTGTGTGTATATATCTATATATACATGCATGCTAATTGGAATCTCTTCCAATTCCTAAGTGACCTATCCTTTCATTTGTTGCCGAATACGTTTCTTGTGATCAGATCCACGCGTATGTTCCTTGATTTATCCAAAACTCAAACAGCAATGATGAATTCTGCCTGCTCCTCCGTTGACTTTTGTCTTTTTCTTATTTCAATTCTTCCCGTCGTGTTTCTACCTGCCCAGCGGCGGAGCCAGGAATTTAACAATAGAGGTGCACACTTTAAAGATGAAAAAAAAATCTTGTACGACACATATGTAATTTCATAAGTCCAACATAATTACACAAAAGAGTTCGAAATTAGTTAATAATGCAATACAAATAGTTCAAATAAAATCTTATATGAATAAAAGAGTCCTAAATAGCTAATAGAAATCACAATACCACACGACGCAATCTCATTCCTTGGAAACACTTGATTATGTCATCATCACTAACCTTCGAGAAGATATCTCGCTCTATAAAGGTGACTAAACAATCATTCAATACTTGATCGCTCATACTATTTCTCAACTTGTTCTTCACAAGATTCATCGCCAAAAATACTCTTTTAACGCTCGTCGTTGCCACTGGTAGGAGCAATACCAATTGCATTCTTAAGTGACAAGGAAGTGGTATCAGCTACATGAATTACTCTAAGGAACCGCTCACATACCCGTCCTTTATCAACATAACGCAAGCAAAGAGCAAGTTGTTCTTTGTAGGATACATCACTAGACTCATTAGTTAGAATTAAATAGTGATCATCATCGATTTCTTCAATAATGTGCTTGGTAGTTTGGATGGCACAACAATTAATTATGTCCATTTGTATCTCATGAATAATCATCTTACAATTCTCAGGAGCATTGCTTAAGACAACCTTAGCAACCTCCTTATTGTTGTTCGCAAGCCATTCCAAAAGTTCAAGAAAATTTCCCTTATCGCTAGAATTTGCACTTTCATCATATCCACGACATGCTAGTTCTTGACGTAAAATAAACCTCAAGCATCTAATTGAATAAGACAACCTAGAAATGTAAAGTTGCTTATCCTCTTTAGTTTGTTTTCTAAGAGCTTGAGCAATTGATGTTTAGGTTTACCAAAGAAGTTGTATTTCTCTTGAGCTCGATTATGGATACTTCTTATACTACTCACATGCTTGTCAACTGAGTCATACCTATTCCAATTTCTAAATTCTCCTTTAACAAAAATATCGCCTCCCACAATTTTCTCCTTGAACAAATAACAGACAAAGCAAAATACAGCATCCTTCTCGACACTATATTCAATCCAATTATACTTATCAAACCAACTAACATTGAAGCGGCATCTTTTACCTGATATTTCAATCCAAGTGCCAATTGCTCATACGTATACCTAGTTTAACAAAATTTGCACTTTTTTGGGGTATACCTAGTTAAAAAAAATTACACTTTTTTTTAAAGTATATCTAATTTTAAAAAAATTGCACTTTTTTTTATACCTGTGCACCACAGGCACCCCTGGCGCCGCCCATGCTACCTGCTCTCAGCATCTTCAACTTCCGGGTGCTGCACGGATGTCGCATCAAGGGTATATCTTCCCATGCATGGTGGTTTGAGTGATATCTTCTGCAGCAGCAAGCCCGTTGGCCTCCAATCCATCTGATGCAGGAGCAAACCATTGAGCTAGGAAATTCTTTCTGCAGAGGATTTCCATTGCGACTCATTGGCTCGCACAAATGGATAATCCGGTGTGAGTGCAGTCTTGTTCTAACTGCAGCGGCTCTTGAGGTGAAGAAGAATGCATCTTCAGCTTCCACCACCATCTCTAGCCATATTCTTCCAAACTGTAATGTATCCTTCATTGCATCTACGAATGGAGGCTGCTTTATGTATGGAAAAGCTCTCCCAAGTTAACTCTCAAGATTTTTCAGGGGAAAAAAGAGGCAAAAGTTGTTAGAGTGATCTCAGGTATTTGGCCCAACGGCCAAATGCCACTCTTGACCGCGCCCTGATCGGGGGCGTCCAGCCCTTTTGGCTGGTGGGCCCCTGTCGCCAGCGCCATATAAAAGAGAGGTGGGGGCCGGGGCGGCACGCACGACGAGGTTCACCGTGCCGCCACAAACCCCACCTACAAACCCTAACCGATCTGAGGGTGGCGCTGAAGTGACGGGAAGTTCCACCGCCGTCGCCATCGAACGCCGCCGCCGTTGCCGTCGTCCTTCTTCGCCGACCTCCGCTGCAGCCATGGCCGGCTCCTCCTCCTCTACCTCCGACGGTACACTCTCACTCTCCCCTCTCTTCCCTCTCTCGGATCTAAACCCCAGTGCAAAGAAAAACGAAGAACCAACAATGGTATCAGAGCCAACGGGCAAAGAAGAGCGGGCACTCACAGGTTTTGCGCGCGCCGCCGCCGCCATTTCGCTGCTGAGACGCCGCCGCCCGCGCGCGCACCGCCGGGCGGCAGGCCGGCGACGGGCCGCCTCGCGACGACGCCGCCTCGGTTGTGCCGTCCGGTGGGGCAGCTGCCGAGCTCGAGCGCCCTCCGTGCCGTCGCGCGCGCTCCGCCGCCGCGCCGCTGCGTTGCGCCGCGTGGCGCACGCCGCCGGGCGCTCCACCCGCCCGCCGCCGCCGCGCGAGCCGCCGCGCAGGGCCGCCACTCGCCGCGCGCCGCTTTGCTCGAGCTCGGCCGCCGCCATCGCCTTGCGCGCCGGATCCGCCGCCGGCCAGCCGTCGCGCCGCCGCCGCTCCGCTTGGGCTGTCGGGGCCACCGCTGCGCCGCCGCTTAGGGCTGCCGCGCCCGACACTGACTGGTGCGCCGCCCTATCGCCTGATGCTCAGCTGCCGGCCCGATCCGTTTTTGCGGGTGCAGAGGAGACGAATGGCTAGGGTTAGGGTTGGGGTTTTTTTGTGTCGCCCGCATCACGCGCTCGGCCGTCCGATTGGATCAGACGGTCGTCCTTGAGTGGGCCGATTTTCGGCTGTAGCCGAGTGGGCCGCTGGCCGGGTGGGTCGGCTGCGAAGGAATGGGCCAAATTGGCTAAATGAATAGTAAAAATCCGAAAAAAAAGAGTTTTAATTATTTCAGAAGCTTTTTTGAGTGATTTTGATTGAATTTTGATCCAAAATCTCTGTAAATTTTTGCACCAACGTGTTAATTTTTTCAGAAATTAAAAGTGTACAGTATAATGCTTCTGAATAATGAATTATTTTAGAATAATTACAGTTTCCGCTGCAAAAGTTAATATTGATTGATTTTTCATTATTAAATTCGAACCAACGGGAGAATTTAATTTTGGAAAAATAGATATAATTTTTAGAAATTTATGATATTGTTATTTTCTGACCAACGTTGATAATAACAATATTGTAATTTTTAATTGATGTTTTTTATGCATTATTTCTATTTCTGCCCAACGGTGATGTAGATTTAATGTATAGATAAAATTGATTTAAATTGTATGTCGTATTTTTGACCAACGTTGGAAATAAGACATATGATTTTAATGTTACGTTCTCACTTTATTTGAAACTTTTCAGGCGGATACAACTTGATGAGTTGTATCAGAGAGATCCCCACTCTCAAAGGAGATAATTATGGAGAGTGGAAGAAAAAGATAGACTTAGCGTTTATCTTTGCTGAGGTGGACTGTGTCCTCACTACAGCACGTCCCACTGAGCCTATGGCACCAGTGAGGGATCAAAATGAGGATGATACTGCTTGGCAGAAAAGACAGAGGGACCATGCTCCCTTACAGATGTCTTATGACCTTGAGCATAAGAAATGGACCACAGCCAACAAGAAATGTTTGGCTGTGATAAAGAACACAATTGAGCCTGCAATTGTGGGCTCAATCGCAGAGTGTGACACTGTCACAGAGTACCTTGAGAAAATAAAGAGTCAGTTTACTGGCTCTTCAAAGACATACGCTACACAGCTGATTAAGCGACTTGTGTGTAAAGGTACTCGGCGGTGGCATAAGAGAGCACATACTAAGGATGAGCAACTTGGCATCCAAGCTTAAACCAATGGATTTGGCTCTCAAGGATGAGTTCCTAATTCATTTGATTTTGCTTCCTTGGAAAAGTTTGACACATTTGTTGTCAACTACAATATGCGGCCGAGAAATGGGACTTAGAAAAGTGCATAGCTATGTGTGTGCAAGAGGAGGAAAGATTTAAATCCTCACATGGTGGTTCTATCAACTATGTGAAGGACAACAAGAAAAGGAACTTCAACAGTAACTTCTCCTCAAAGAACAAGGAAAAGCCTCATCCATCACCTCAACGAATAAGTTTGCGGAGACAAAGATCGAGTGTCTTCATTGCAAGAAAAGAGACATTACAAGAAAGATTGTCCCAATTTCTTGAAAATGATTATGTCAAAGAAAGGGATTCCGTTCGACGAGGAATACGCAAAGAAAAGAAAGATGCATTAAAGTCGCAAATGGAGTCCAAGCTGAAGTTGAAGCCGTTGGCGATCTTTCATTAGAACTAGCTGATGGCTTCACTCTTTTACTTAGAGATGTTCTTTATGTTCCCTCTTTACAGAGGAATTTGATTAGTGTTTCATGTTTGGACAATGATGGTTATGATTGTCATTTTGGAAATGGCAAGTGTGAAATAATGTTTAATAAAGAATGTGTTGGTCTTGCCATCTTACAAAATGAGCTTTATTTGTTATCATTATATGATGATGTGAATGTCGTATGCGATAAAGGGAACACCGCGTGCGAGAAAGTGAATGAATCCTCGTCTACGAATGTAAACAAGAAACGAAAGAGAACTCTAGATGCGTCGTCGAAATTATGGCACTCGCTGTTTAGGCCATATTTCGAGGGGAGAATAGAAAGACTAGTTAAGAATGATATTCTTCCTCCATTAGAGTTCTCAGACTTGGAACAATGCAGAGACTGCATTAAAGGAAAATATGTAAAGAAAATTAAGAAAGACGCCAAAAGAAGCACAGGAATTCTACAAATTATTCACACAGACATTTGTGGACCTTTTCCGTGAAAAGTGTGGATGGATATGACTCGTTCATAACATTCACGATGATTACTCCGTTATGGATATATTTATCCAATCAAAGAAAGAAATGAAGCCTTGGATAAATTCAAGATATTTAAGGTGAAGTTGAAAACCAACACGATTTAAAGATTAAGATAGTCCGATCGACCGTGGGGAGTACTACGGTCGACATACCCCATATGGACAAGTTCCGGACCTTTGCAAGGTTTTTACAGGAAAATGGTATAGTGGCCGAAGATTCTACAAGGCGAACCTCAAAGAAATGGAGTAGGTGAAAGACGCAACCGTTCTCGATGGATATGGTGCGAAGCATGATGAGCTATTCCACACCGCCATTGAGTCTATGGATGGAGGCGTTGAAAACCGCCATTCATATTCTCAACAGAGTGCCTAGTAAGTCGGTGCCCAAAACACCGTGCGAGTTGTGGGACAGAAGAGTTCCTCACTAAACCACTTACGTGTTTGGGGAGTCTGCTGAGGCTAAAGTATTTAACCCAAACCTTGGGAAGCTTGATCCCAAAAGCGAAGTTGCCATTTCATTGGCTACCGAAAAGTCAAAAGGTTTTCGTTTCTCTGTCTGCAGATATACAAAGTTTGTAGAAACGAGACACGCTGTCTTCTTAGAGGATGAAATGATGAGAGGAAGTATGGTAGCTCGTGAGATTGACCTTGAAGAGAAGCGGTGTATGCACCCACCCGATGATTCAAGAGCCATTCTTCACACTACCTGTCATTTGCATGTGCGGTGCAAGACAACTGTGGTGCAAGACTGTTATTGTTCCTCCCGTGGCAACAATGAATGAGAATGAGGAACCTGTTCTTGAGATCCTATAGAACACATTGCCACGAGATGAGGGAGCAACAACAGACTCAAGCAGAAGATGTACCAAATGAGGAGGCCCAGGAGGTCTCAAAGAGTAAGAAGATCACTATTTACGATGATTATCAGATTTATCATACAGAGGAATTTCAAATGGAGGATGATCCCATCTCATTTGAAGAAGCCATGAGAAGCGAAAATTCCTCAAAATGGCTTGAGGCCATGGAAGAGGAGATGAGGTCCATGAAGACTAATAAAGTCTGGGACTTGGAAATTATTCCTAAAGGAGCCAAAACAGTAGGCTGTAAATGGGTCTACAAGACAAAGCTTGACTCCCAAGGGAATGTAGAAAGATACAAAGCGCGACTTGTGGCAAAAGGCTTTACGCAAAGAGAAGGGATTGATTACAATGAGACCTTTTCTCCAGTCTCATGTAAAGATTCCTTCAGATGTAACTCTAAATCATAATGTGCTACTAATGCCATTATGATTCTGAGTTACATCAGATGGATGTAAAGACGACATTTTTTAATGGGGATTTGGAGGAAAATGTTTACATGGCACAACCGAAATGTTTTGTCGTGGAAGGAAATGAAAGAATGGGATGCGCCTAAAGAAATCGATTTATGGGTTAAAGCAAGCTTCAAGACAGTGGTACTTGAAGTTTGACAAGACAATAAGAAAATTTGGGTTTAAAGAAAATGTAGAGGACAAGCTGTGTTTATGCAAAGTTTAAAGATGGGAAGTTTATCTTCCTAATCACGTATGTGGATGATATCCTACTAGCTAGTAGTGATGTCATCACATCTGGAGACAAAGAAGTTTTGTCCTCAAACTTTGATATGAAAGATCTTGGTGAAGCTTCGTTCGTTCTAGGGATCGAGATTCACCGGATAGAAACAAGGGATATTGGGATGTCACAAAAGGCATACATAGAGAAAGTCTTAAAGAAATTTTGTATGCATAAATGTAGTCCTTCACCCGCACCTATAGTCAAGGGCGACAGATATGGGGATTTTCAATGCCCCAGAACCAATCGAGCTCGATCAAATGAAATCGGTTCCATATGCTTGGTGTCGGAAGCTTGCGGTATGCTCAAGTGTGTAAGCTACGACTTAGCGTTTGTTACCGGGTTACTGGCGATTCGAGCAATCTGGAATAGAACATTGAAATTGATAAAGAAAGTCTTGCGTTATTTGCAAGGAACAAAAGGCCTCATGATGACATACGAAGATCGATTCACTCCATGTAGTGGGGTATACTGGTTCGATTTTGCGGAGATGATAGAAAGTCTACATCCGGATATGTGTTCACTCATTGGAGGAGCTATATCGTGGAAAAGCTCAAAGCAAACCGTCACTACATCGTCCACAATGTATGCCGAGTTTGTAGCATGTTATGAGGCTACGGGCGGTGAAGCGGCTAAAGAAGTTCATACCGGTTTAAAAGTGGTTGACGACATCAATAGACCACTTAAGTTGTATCTGCGATAATGAACCCGCGATAACGTATGTCCACAACAATAAGTCAAGTGGTGCTTTGCCAAATACATTGACATAAAGTACTATGTTGTGAAAGATAAAGTTCGGGATCAAATTATAAGTCTTGAGCATATAAGTACCGCAAAGATGTTAGCGGATCCGCTTACTAAAGGCTTACCACCCAACGTGTTCAGAGAACATGTAGCCGGCATGGGTTTAAGGGAAAGCCTATGATTCCTGGACTAAAAGATGGCCCAAAGGATTAAAGTAACTATTTCAAAACAGAGAGGTGTATTGTAACTGTCAAATCTATCGGCGATTGACCGTGACGATGAGACATGTTCTATGCACTAATCTGTGATGGAATGTGTAAAGTCAAAAGTAATTAAAGATAAAGTATAGATTGAGATCAAGGGGGAGAATGTTAGAGTGATCTCAGGCATTTGGCCCAACGGCCAAATGCCACCCTTGACCGCATACGATCGGGGCGTCCCCACTTTTTGGTGGGGCCTGCCGCCGCCATATAAAAGAGAGGTGGGGGCCGGGGCGGCACGCACGACGAGGTTCACCGTGCCGCCACAAACCCCACCTACAAACCCTAACCGATCTGAGGGTGGCGCTGAAGTGACGGGAAGTTCCACCGCCGTCGCCATCGAACGCCGCCGCCATTGCCGTCGTCCTTCTTCGCCGACCTCCGCTGCAGCCATGGCCGGCTCCTCCTCCTCTACCTCCGACGGTACACTCTCACTCTCCCCTCTCTTCTCTCTCTCGGATCTAAACCCCAGTGCAAAGAAAAACGAAGAACAAACAAAAGTGACTTGCACAATTCCACTCCTTTACATTATGAACAGAAATGTGTCGCCCTACGGCCGATCAATCCCTTTATATTCAATCACAAGATGCGTGCGTGATCAGTCTGTGCAGAATACGTTTCCTGTGATCTGTTCCATAAAAATGTTTCTCTTGCTTGTTCCTTCGTACAAATCTCACTTTAGGCTAAGTTGGAAGTGAAAACGGTGATGGGGCCTCCAAGCCTACAGGCCCAGCGTCTGTGTGACTGGCAGGCGGGGGCCACATGCAGACGAACAAAGCTCTACTCTGCTCTGCATGTGTGTGTGCGCGCGCGTGTGTTTAGCAACTGTATATACAATTTGATTTTCCTGGATTGACTAGAATTGAGTGAACTGAACTGGGTGATGAATTGAAACAAAACAGAGAGGACGAAGAGAGGCATACACACTGCGATCAATGAAGAAAAGGCTGATATAATTATGTCAGGTATTCAATTCATCTTTATTGTATCGAAGACATATTATTACTCAAGTTTTTTTAAAAAAATCAAATAAATAATGCACGCTAAATCCTATTATCACCCGCGCATCGAATCTCGAAGACGAACAAGATTACAGTAGTTAATTGATTCGATTACAGTAGTTAATTGGTTAAAATTGAGATAGGTCAATTTGGAATGACAAAAAAAGATTAATGAAGTTCGGCTCGATAGTGACTCGTTAGCTCGTTTTAAAAATAATCACTTAAATAATAAATAAAATAATTTTAAATTGAACTATATGAATTTTGAATAAAGCTCAATAATAACTCTTTAAGCTCGATAGCCAGCCGAGAACAATACTCCCAGTCCAATGCAAGTCCTTTCAAACCAACTATGCTTATACTAAAAATCACATTTCCCGCCATCTGTGATGCTGCAGACATTAAACTAGCACTTACTCGAGTTTTTTAATCTTTGCAGCAATTACCTCTCAAGAGGCAAGGGTTTGGGTGAATCGTAGCCTTCCATTGTCTGAGGGTAATTTTTTTTAGAATCTCTGGGTATTTTAGAAAACAAATTGTTAACCCGTTATAGCAGGTTAGTGGGTCAGAGCTAAAAATAACAACCTCATGAATGACATTCCATTAATGCTGTTTGAGGATTCATGCCACGCATGCAACCATAAAACACAATAGTATTCAAGATTTAGTATCTGAAATTCTGAATCTGAAATGGAAGATTAAAATAGCATAATAATACATTAATATATTAAAAGTAGAAACAAGACATGCTTGCTTCAAGTATGAATATTTTATATTATTTTCGTATACATAATTTTGTTGGCGGGATGTGAGTTTTACTGATTATAAATTTAAATGCATAGCGAGGATGTAGAAAAAGATGTTCGTACACTATCCCAACATTACTATATATATATTTCTCTCTCATTTAGAATTTAAGTTTATTGGTATTTCCTTTTTTTAATATTTGTAAATTATTTGGATGTATTTGAACTTCAAAATTTGTGATCTTGTACTTTTAGTTTTCTGAAATTTTGTTTGATTCTTAACATTTTTAGTTCGAAATTTGATAAATTTTATCATTGTTTGACGTTTGTATTTGATATGGGAATATTAGTAAATGATTCATCGTATTCCCTGTTGAGGGCGAACGTTAAATAATAATGTCAAATTAACATTTGTTTCCTTATATAATATGCAACCAAAAGTTTTTATTACCCTTGAATGGTAAGTGGTGATGACATATTACCACCTAGGTGGTAATAGGAATATCAATAATTGGATCTTCCAAATTGGATGGTCTAAAATAAGTTGGGTGTACCTTAAAAAAATCCCATCTATGTATGGATAATTTGATGTTAGAACATAAAGCACAAAATACTGCATAATTCCTTTTTGGAATTTAGCATGGTTTGCTGGGAGATCTGTTGAAATTTATTAGGCGAGAGGCTGTGAAATGCAAGTTATGTTTGCTTGCTGGTTTGTTTCACCACAAATACTCCTGCAAGTGGTTTATCTGCACTACAATTTGCTGCCCTTAACAAGTTTTTACTATTAATCTAATGTTATTCCTTCATTGCAAAGTCCTCAAAAAATGAGAAAGAATAGATTACAAGCAAAGACAACGGGAATTGACTAGTTTTTTCTTCAGTATTCTTTTTTTTAAAAAAAAAATCACTTTAGCAGCAATAAGTCAGAACTCTTCTCTTTGTCCTGTTTACTCTCTCAGTGACTTGTTGGGTAATTTTTTATCCATTGTGACACCATGAAGTCACAAGGTGAAAGTTTTTTACACAAAAGGAGCGGTATAACAAACTCTCAAACGTACACATGAGAATAAAGAAGAATAGGCTAAGATTTCAAATTACACCACTCCAAACCAGTTTTCTGTTTCTGTTCAGAACTTAATCTCTCACTTTCAAACAAAGAACTCCCAAATTCTGTTCAGGACTACAGTGTTCACTCTACAAGCATAGACCTAGTGATGGAATCAGATCAGCTTATTGGAATATGTGATCAGATACTAATCAGCAGGTCATGTTATTGCTCGAACATAATAATACACATATATAGCACAAGGCCCCTCTCAATCAGGACAGGTGAGGGACTTACGGCTTCATCAATTATGTATCGGGTGATTGAACGAGTTGTGTGTCAGTGTTGTGAGGGACGGCTTCATCAATTACTCATCCGCTTCCGATCTCCCATATCACGACTCATGCAGAAGTTCTCACCGTGGAGTAGAAGCTCTCTTGTCAACACAAAACAATCCTGTAAGCAATTTTGTGCCTGTGTGGTGGAAATAACTTTGACTTCAGTTTTTAGTTCTAGCTCTATCAGCTTCGGTCTCCGCATCTGAATGTAATGTCTTCTCAGCTTCCTCCAACATCCTACCTTTCAATGTCAATTTATTTCCTCACAAATTCTAAAGTCTCGATAATACATCCACTGACCCTGATTTACACATGAAACACAAGGAAACTATGTTATACCTGTGCTTCCCCTCCAATTCTATTTATATCCAATCGTTGTTTGTGCAATGCGTTTCTGGTGAACAGTTGCATGCAGATGTTGCATAAGTTTCACTTACTCATGCAGAGTATGACGCACGGAGGGAAGTCTGTGCTTCTCTCGTTCCTTTCCTATGGGAAAAAATGGAATTTTTTTAAATAATATTAATTTAAAATATAACTAAAAAAATTAGTCAAAAAAATTACAAAATCAGCCTACTGTTGCCATTTGAAATGGCTATAAGAGCCTGTCGCTATTTGAAATTACGCCAGGATGTCATTTACTGCCAGTCACTATTCCAACTGCCTATCGCCATTTGGATTGACGATTTGCTTGCGAAGAGTGTGCAAATCGCCAGTTCAACTAATAAAGTTGAACTGGCTATAGAGGTTAGTTATATAAACCCTAAAAATCAGATGAAAAACCATTTTAATTCCAAAAAAAAGAGAAAAGAGAGAACAGAGAGGAGGAGAGGCACGTAGCTAAGCTCTGCTAGGTCGTAGCGTCGGGGGGAGAGAGAGAGAGAGAAGCAGATCTAGTCGTTTATTTTGCATGTAAATGTTCTTGTAACTTTATACATAAGCTCAAAACCTGGTAGGTTAGTAAATAAAAATAGCGATATAGAAGTAAATAAAAATAGCGATATAGAATTAAATGGATTAGATAATTTTAGTTGTATTGTAGTTTGATGTAGTGCATCATTTTAGCTGTGTATAATTTAGTTCCTCATATAGATATTATTTATGGTGCAATATTCAAATGGTTTAGAATAAATAAGCAAAAATACTAATAAAACTTTGTAGGTTTATATTTTTACACGGTAAATATTTTGTTAATACTGAAAATATTTTTTAAACTAGAAAAAATAGCAAGACACCTCTAAAATTTTTGTAAAAAATCCAGACTTGGTACATAGGATATGTAGAGCTGAACTAAAATATTTTTAACTTAATTTTTGTTTCCATTTGTACATGGTAAATATTTTATAAATGCTAGAGATACTTTTTAAACAAAAAAAAAATAGTAAGATACCTATAAAAAATCTATAAAAATTGCAGAGTAGCTAAATAGGGTATGTAGAGCTGAATCAAAATAATTCCAACTTAATGCGAGTTTTCATTTGTACACAGTAAATATTTTTTTTAATGCCAAAAATACCTTTTGAACTAGGAAAATAACAAGACACCTCTAAAAATTATATAAAAAATCCAGAGTTGCTACATATGGTATGAAGAGCTGAACTAAAATATTTTCAACTTAATTTTTGTTTCTATTTGTACATGGTAAATATTTTATAAATGGTGGAGACACTTTTTAAATAAGAAAAATAGCAAGATACCTATAAAAAATCTATTAAAATTGCAAAGCAGCTAAATAGGATATGTAGAGCTTAATCAAAATAATCCTAACTTAATTTTGGTTTCTATTTATACACGGTAAATATTTTATAAACAAGGAAAATAGCAAGGTAGTTATAAAAATTCTATGAAAATTCCAGAGCAGCTAAATAGGGTATGTAGACCTTAATTAAAACATTGCCAATTTAATTTTGGTTTTCATTTGTACACGGTAAATATTTCATAAACAAGAAAAATAGCAAGGTACCTATAAAAATTCTATGAAAATTCGAGAGTAGCTAAATAGAGTATGTAGACCTTAATTAAAATATTGTCAACCTAATTTTGGTTTTTATTTGTACACGGTAAATATTTTGTTAATGCCAAAAATACATTTCAAACTAGAAAAACGACAAGACACCTCTAAAAATTCTATAAAAATCCAAAGTAGCTAAATAGGGTATGTAGATGTTAATTACATTATTGTGAATTTAATTTTAGTTTCCATCTGTATATGTTTTGTAGTATTTACTTTTTGAATTAATTAGATATGTTGTTTCTTATTACTTTTTGTATATGTTTCGTAGTACTTACAATGTATGTACTGAATTTTCAGGTATGGCAGACCCAGGAGACGCTGCGCAGTGGTCGTATGAGTTGCTTGACCCAGCTGTTGACGCGAGTCGCCATAGCTGTCTCGGTACCATCCTCCCCTAGGAGGGTGAGGCGACGATTGAGCTTAGCGTGTTGCGGTTGCGCGCGCCTATGAGGGCATAGAGGGTGGACTCACGTTGGGTTCTGAGGTATGTGTAGTTGTGACCCACCTGTACTCAATTACAGTCTGACTACTTTGGGTAGACTCACGTATGTTCTTAATCCTTTCGACGCAGGTTGAGAGCGGCAGGCCTCCTTCCACTAGCGATGATGGTGGAGGCGATATGGGAGGATGACCAGGACCGCATGGGCAGTGGTCGTACATCAAGGCAGTTTTTTCATACGACCTGATGCGACAATGGGTGTCCCGATCTTTCAGTGAGATGGATAACTCGATTTGGATGGAGACGACTCTCATAATTCGGCTACCAATCGCACACGGCCAATATGCTCGGCAATCGCTGAACCAACTCCAAGATTATTATTAACCTTGCTAGAAGCACGATCGACCTGACCACGAAGGTCTATTCCTGCATGCAATCGAAGAACACGTAAGAACAAGATAATAAGCAATCTGAATTTGCAAATAGGATTGAAATATTTGATAAAGTTGGGATTCCAAAAGTAGTATTATGGTTGGTCTAGTTGACACAAGCTAATACACAAAATTGCATTGTAGCTAACTTTTAACTCAACAAAATCCAAGGAAACTAGAGGGGTGCGACCACCTTAAATAGAGGAGGGAGAGCCGCACATAGCTAAGAGATGGCGAGGCGGTGCTACTATTCATGGATGTGGTACTGTTCATGTGAATAGTATGGGCTCCTTTGGGTGGCCGGCCAGTGTATGGGCCAATTCTGGTACGATTACAAGGCCCAAATTGGCCTAAATAGGTGACGTAGCACTTTCTTTTGATGATTGCAATGCACACATAATGAATTTGGAGGTGAGGCTAGATCCATTGGAAAGAGGATGAGATAAGCTTTCAATCAAGTACTTGTGGACCTCAAACGGAGTCTGTATGTAAAAGTTATGCCCGTTTGAAGTTAGGACTGTCTCCGGAGGCTGGATTGGATTCCAAAATGAGTCTAGCTTGAACTCTTGCTCGTCTTGGACCAAAAGTGATGTGGTGCTGCACAAATATATATTTTTATCATTAGGTAGCATCATATAATTCATATAATATAAAGGCACTCCTAGAAACGAGCTCACATGATAATTTAAGTGAAGCGTACGAGCTCTTGTAATTGGAACAACAAGCATATCAAATATGGTTGTATCCATAGGGGTCATGTTCTTATCATGATCGGTGCCTCCTAATAGCACTGGTTGACCAGTGGAGGCTAGAGATGCACACGTTCCACCTTCCGTGCGAAGAGATGGTGTCGACACTTTAGGACGTGACCTTCCTGATTGGGTTGCCTTGCACGGGCTTCCCCCTGGCGGCTCACAACATCCCGATCATGTGGCGCACGGAGATCCTTGTGAGGTTCCAAGGGGTGTTGCCATCCAGCACCGGCTACAGGGAGTTCATCTGTACCCACGAGCCGTCGCTGAAGTGGATCTATCAATTCTACATAAGTTTTTATAACTATTGTCTTTCTGCTTCAATTGCTTTGTGCAACTTAGTGATGTATCTCTGTCTTCTTGCAGTCAGAGCGTATGGCAGAGGACACACCAGAGTACATGGTGAGGAGGCACTTCGAGGACTACTTGCTATGGTTGTTCGGGTGGGTGATGTTCCTAGGGTCCCACGGTGACAGTGTCAATAAGCACATGATCTTCTATGCACGTGAGCTGGCAGACTTGGAGGTTGAGACGATCCAGTCGTACGACTGGGGCCTGATGGTGATGTGCGTAACATACCGCGCCCAATGCGATGCGTCCCACTGGGTTTGGGACAGCTCCATCCTCTCCGGATGCCCGCTGCTTCTTCAACTGTGGTCCTTTGAGCGCTTCTAGATCGGAGGACCATAGCTATACCTAGGAGCCTACAGCGCTGCCATATACACCGACGATGTGGACCAGTCGACCATGGGTATGGTGTGGTGTCACTGACGGTTAAGTTTTTTAAACATTTTTTCCTTTATGTAATGTAATTTTATTTCTTGTGCTAAGTTTCCGTTGTTCGATTCCACAAGTCACCTTCACTCTGATCATTACGCATGTGTCCTACCCGGACCACGTTGTGATGTTCGATCAGTTGACGGATGATCACATCATCTGGACACTGTACACTCTCGATAGGGTGTATGCACGCGCACTCTGAGGCCTATCGAGCCTGTGCACGTGAGACCACACGTATTGGTGCACGCGAAGGAGCTTGGTGCATGATGTCTTCGTGGAGGAGTACCACGTGCACTGGGTGATGTGCCAGTTCGGTCTACAACAGGAGGTCCCAGTCCCCTAGGGGCAGCGATTGTCCCCAAACGTCCATGGGTAAGTTCACATTTTATTTCTGTCGTAGCATTTACCTTATGTACCTACGAAATAATCATTTTGCCTTCCACAGGTATACTAGGAAGGGTGTACATGCTACGACTTCCTGGGCTGACAGGATGCTCCCTTGGGTTGAGGGTTGGCTCCACACCTTGGCGGACATCGTCTAGGAGGATGCTTCCTGCGACCCTAGGACGTACGACAGGTACATCGAGTGGTGCTCTAGTCGGACGAGGGTTCGTTGTGTTAGGGTCATGGACGAGCCACCACGACACGAGGCCGTGATGATTGATACATACCTGACCCAGCCGGACTCCGCATTCCATCACGTGGTACGTATTGAACAGACTATACTTCTTATTTTCTTCGCAAGTTTTTAGTTTATGACTTGTTAATTAAGTGTACAGGTCGATCTACAATGGGAGATGCACAAGTTGGCGACCTCCGTGCATCGTATGATGCTCGAGGAGCGCTTCAGAATGACGGCGCAGGAGATCAGATCGATCATGGACCAGTTCATAGAGAAGACGAGGCGAGGCATCTAGCTTGTGTCTTGCCGTGGGCCGAGGGAGCTGGTGAACCCACCTGTGCATGGATGGGGAGGGGGTGATCCACGGTGCGTCACGCCCCATGGATCCTCACTCGGACGTGGCAGGAAAGTCCTTGTACTATCATGCTGGGAGTACCCTGGCATAGTTCGTAGGTCAACACGAAACATGGGTCCAATAGTTTGTTTCGAACTCCAATAGTTACTAACGGCAATTTTCTCTGACATGTCCTAAGTTTCACCCGTACATGGGTGTTGGTGATATGCCCAAGAGGCGATAATAGAGATGATTGTATCACGTCTATATTTATGAGTTATTGAATAAATGTTATTTTGTTCCTTGAATGAATCATCAGTTATAAAGATTAACAAGAATGTGACTTCTTAGTGAAGCTCTTTGACTTATATGATGCCGTTCTAAATTTATCTCTGGTCGGATGTCACTGGTCGAAACACTAGTTACCTATCAACCAGCACATGTATTGATTGATGACTATGTTTTACTGATCATGGATATAGAGATATTGAATCAATAATGTGAACACATGTTAGAGAATATGGTGTTGGATTGACCCACCTTGAGACACTGTTGAGATTATTATGATTCTATATGTCATCAGTTGGTCTCAAGCAATGATAATGTATAATCCTTAGACATGAGATCAGCATGATTTCCTACATGTGTAATAGTACACTTAGGGGTTGCTAAACGCTACTCGTAACTGGGTAGTTATAAAGGTAGCTTTCGGGTATGTTATGAAATATGCGGAGGGATATGACTGGTCGGATATGAAATTTACCCCTCCTAACATAACAGGAGAGATATCTCTGGGCCTCTCGATGTGGTCAGATAAAGAAAGTGCATGGCCATGCCATTGGTAGTTGAAGAGTTTGACCACATGAAGTTATCCGACACTCGATCGAGAAAGTATTGAACAGTCCATAGATAACATAATATCTCACTTGGAGTTCAATAAGATATCATGAGGCAAAGGGAGAATACACGAGAAGGTGATTCAATTCGATCAGATACAGACTAATCATATAGAGATACGAGCTAGTCGTAGACTGGTCGAACATAATCACTAAGTGGTCGAAACCTGTCAGGACCCAAAATTTCAATTCTGGAACCCTCTGTGTATACTGCACTAGTCCAGGATCACGCTAGTGCACACAGGATTAACATAGGTAAATATCGATCCACACAAGCGATAAATAAAGTAAACGATTAGTTTGAATAACAAATAAGGGTTTTGACCTTACGGTCGAGGTTACACTTATTAAGCCACGCAGGCTGATAGCGAATAAAATAGCAGCGGAACGAAATAACTCCAGCAGAGATCCCATCAATTCACCATGTGCAACCGATCGGGATCCGGACTTAACGATCACCAACCTTGGCGAACTCCTCCTCAAAGCGGCGTGACTCCTCCTCTTACAGAGGTTTGGGCGCAAGTTTTACAACAAGCGTGAGTACACAACCGTACTTGCAAATCATACCACAGAATGCAATTTATAGATGCAAGCTTATTCCAAACGAAAAGGCTTCTGTGGTTCTTTTGCATAAAAGCAACTTTTGCAATTGAATACGAATAATAGATTGAAATGTAGTTCAAAACAAATAGACAATATTAATTTAACAGTTGTTTCCACAAAGACACAAAGCTAAACAGATTATTTACATAGCCACATGACTTAGATCACATAGCTCCCATCCCAACATTTTATGAAAACTACCCCTCGTGTGAAATCCCCGAGCATGTCCATGACCGCAGACGTGGCTATTCGAATAGATTGATTAACACTCTGTAGAGGTTGTACACTTTACCCACACGATACAACTAGTGTAGCAAGCACTAATCATAACAAAACGGTTCAGAAACTTCATCTCAACATTGACACTCCCGATATGCTTACAAATCGCTATGCCAACCCTAACGAAGCGCTTTGGCATAACACACACCGCTGGACAGGGACAAGGCGAACCGCCCCGTGATGCGACTACCTTGTAGTACACACCTCCACCCATAGCCTAACCTACCACCTGAGTAATCAATGCCAAGAATCCATAACCTACTAAGTTAGGCCCGTCCCATACCAGGCATGTGGTCGTACAGTAAGGCCCAGTTCAATGGCGCACAAAGTTAAGTCCTTAATTGACCAAGGCAAGACTTCCATTTTCTAACTAGATCACAAAGATTATCATTCCCATTCACAAAGTCCACCATATCACAAAGTATCCACCACTTGCCTCAGTCTAAATCCTTTCCCACCCAGTTGGTTTTGGTGCAAAACATGCTATCACAAAGTAATAGCACATAGCACACACAGTTTGACACAAAGTTCCATAGTCACTTAGTCAAATTTAATATTTGCAACTTACATGAGATGTGAGACTCGTAGCATGGCTAAGCAATTGTACTCGCATCTAACCAACCCACGTTGGTGCTATAATATTACCAACTAATAACCAATCTAGGGTGACAAGGAAATATGACATACAAGGCCAAGGTGTAATAACAAATTGGATAATAACTATACCCAAAAGCATTTAAATAAATAATTAAATTAGAATGCAATACTTTGAAAGAAAGTAATTTAAAAACTGGGTTCAAGATGATCAAAGGTATGACTTGCCTTGGAAAAGGTCTAAGTACTGGTCTTGATCTTGAGGTGCTCCCTCTTCTCCAAAATTCCCCGACGAATCGACGTCTACTCGCAAACGAGATACATAAACAAAATAAATAAATAATAGAGGCAAAACAAACTCCAAAAATTAAATAAAAATCTCAGATAAATAGGGCTCGAATTTAGATAAATTTAGGAATTTGAATGGGCTCAATCGGAGTTAGGATGCAAAAGTTATGGGCTCTAGAAGATTCAAAATCTAAAGAAACCCAAATTTGGATTTTTTGGAATTTCCGAATTATTTCTTAACAGAAAAATCATATTATTGCGCAATGCTGACGTCAGCCCTCAGGATTTTGGAAAAAAATATAAATAAAAGAAAACACTGACATGTGGGACCCACATGTCAGAGACACGGCTCACGGTGGACTAAGCCCACCGAGCCAAATAGATCTGAAATCCGGTGGACTACCGCGCGGGCGGACACGTGGCTGCTGACTCGGCAAACACATGGGCGGCACATCAGCGCACGGGATGAGGTGGTGGGTGACGTGGTGTCCACCTCGGACCCGGAGGCGGCGGCGCTCGGAAACCGACGACAACGGCGAACGACGGCGATCCACCGGCGATGAGTGGTACCAGCCTGTAACTCTCGCTATTGCGAACCTGTTGAGGTAGGTCCGGGTGGTCGAGGACGACGGAGATGGCCGGCGGCGAGGTCGAAGCGGTGAAGAGGTTTCGGGCTCGACGAGATCGGGCCTCCGATGATGCTCCGGCGAAACCAAGGTGACCACGAGGTAGCCCTTGTTCTTGCGATGCCGACGAAGCAAACCCCGAGGTCCCGGCGACGCTGGTTGCGGCGGAAAAGCTCGTCGGAGAAGGCGGCGGCGCAAAACGATCTTCGAGCTCCTGCGGCGGCTAGGGTTCGGCGCGAGGGCGATGGCGGCTAGGGTTGAGGTGCGGACACCGAGGGCTACCTCTCCTTATATAGGCGGCGGCTCGGGAGAGTCCGTGTCACGAACGCCCAAAAATGGCATGCGGCGGCGGCGATCGTATCCCTAACGGATTCGGGAACGAAGCATAGGAGATACGGGGGCCCACACGTCAGTGACGGCGGCTCGGGCGCGGACGTGTGCGAAATGGCGCGGCTGCGAAAACACTCCAAGAATCTGGCCGTCCATCATAGATCGAATGGCCCAAAATCAATGGAACATTCGGACCTCCGAACAGATCAGGCACATCTGGCCATCCATCCTTGATCGAACGGTGAAGAACGAGCGGGGCGCTCGGAGAGAGAGAGAGGCGACATGCGGGCCCGCATGTCGATCGAGGCAATGTGAGCGCGCGGCGAGGCTGGCAGCACGGTTGGCTGGAAGAACTTGAGGATCGTCGGCTTCAAAGAATTTGGCCCAAAGCTTTTTCTGAGATTTTAAATAGGTTTTCTATTTTAGAAAATACTAGAAATTCAAATAAGCAAAAGAAAATAGCAAATGAACTCAGAAAAATTCTAGAAAAATCTAGAAAATATATCTGAGCACATAGAACCCAAATAAAATAGTTTTGACTATTGTTCATGTTGGGATTATTCACATTAAATGTTTTGATTGTAAAATCCAATATTAAGCTTTTGAATTAAAATTCAAATAAATCCAAATGGTGATTTTTTCCCTACTAACTATTTAAAAGATTTTTAAAGCTCAGAAAATTGGGATGTTACAAAACCTGCTCGTAAGGAGTTACAAACTAGTCGAGACTAAATATAAACTAGTCATATAGATATACAAGTTGGTCATTACTGATAAGGACCTGGTCATAGATCATGTTGCATTGAGGTTCGTCTGATATAATTTGTGTGTATTTGGGAATTGTTATGTCCTGCTAGGAACCGCTAATGACTCGTGGTCGGAAAGGATTTATGAGTCACAACTGATTACGCATGAACCTACAGGGTCACACACTTAACGGGTTGGAACAAATGTGTTCGGATAGGATCCGCCATGAGCTCTATATAAGAGGATGCAAGAGGCTATTGGGAAACATGTGAGACATGAGAGTTGTTCCACCGAAACTCTAGCCGTCATCTTCTCGAGAGAGCCCTGTCGTGCGACTTGGTGCTAGCACACCGGCTTATGGTGTTCCATCCTTGGATGTGTGGATATCATAGAGGCGCTACTGTGGTTGTTGTTGCGCTTAAGGACGATCCACGACTTTGCAAGGATCGTGATTGATTGTTGGAGGAGACGATTGGTGCCGAGGACGATCGACTACGCTGGACGATCGACTATGACTACTACATCGACGCGCTCTATGTTGGATCAGGCTACTCCAACTCTTCTTCCGCTGCACTGCGCGTCTAGTGGTAACGATCTATGATCTCTTGCTTGCTTGGCTTTCTGGTTTATGTGGTAGAATTTTTTATTTGCCAGCTAGTGTAGCCTACCCGTATCCCTTCAACGGGGTAGGAGTACACGGAGCCGTCCACTGCCTTCGTGCAATGAGGTATGTCTATCTTGTTTGCATACATAACATACTATTTCAACATTTTCGCCATGTTTACATGCATAACATACTATTTTACAATTCGCACACCACTTTGGGACGAGGAGGTGATGTCGCACGAGGAGTCACGCTCCAGGGACTTCGAGTTTGAGCAGGCGTGGACACTACGGCGACAGGGCGGTGGACCTTCACACGACGAGAGCAGTCAAGTCTCCGTTGCTACTTCACAGCTGCAAGGATGCATCCGGACCGAACCAACCGATGCAGCATTCTCTCGCGACACCCCCTTAGGCTACTCGCATCAGTAGGGTAGCTCGGTCTCCTGAGCCTTTAACGTACTCGTACCAGCGTCCACAGCTATCCTGGAGGAGGTCAAGGGCCACGCGTGGCGTACGCCCCAAGAGGGCCCGCGCCGCGAGTAAATATTTGTTCTTGTAAATATCAATCGTGTCATGTAAATATTAATTTATGTACAACTTACATTATTCTAATCTCGTATTTTGATACTATTTGTTCTTGTGTGTACATGTAACCATGTGAGGGAGTTAGCATAACGACACCCCACATCGCCCTGCTTCTAGCCTTTACACCCCACTTTTGCAAAGTGAGATGACTGTACATTGCGACGCTACCATTTCAAACCGAAAAGATCGCACTATGACACACCACCTTTTTAGACCTTAAAGACTGTACCCGGTCACGCAACACGTTGTCACTTTTGCAGACTGAGATGACAACACATTGTGACCCTATCTTTTCAGACCGAAAAGACCAGACTCTGCCATGCCACCTTTTTAGACCAAAAAGGCCACACCCTGTCACGCCACACGCTACTACTTTTACAGACTGAGATGACAACACACTACGATGCTACCTTTTGGATCGAAAAGACCACACTATGCTACGCCACCTTTTCATATCGAAAAGAACACACCACGACACGCCACACACTGCACTTTTGCAGACCAAGATGACAACACATTGCGACGCTACCTTTTCATACCAAAAAGACTACACTCCGCCACGCTATATTTTTAGACCGGAAAGACCCCTTATAAAAGGAGGGAGAAGAAAACCGGAGAAGAAGAGAGCTGGAGGAGAACACTACACCACCACACCCAACACTTCACCAAAGCTTGGTTCACACAACAGTGAGGAAGGAGATATCAAACTCGTCGGCAAACTTCCACGCGAAGATGTTGTGGAAGTGCAAATGGCTTGCTGAGAGGGCTAAACGCCACCCATATTGTTCTATGAAGGATGCACTGGAACCACTGGAGTTCCCACACGCGCAATTTGTGTGCGAAGAACTGGCTAAGATCATCCAGTCCACATACCCAGCGACCGTCACCCAAGCGTACTGAACGTGCGAGAACATCCCCGTAAGCGAATCTTGCACACATAGATTTTTTAGATCTTACGTTCCAATCCACATATCCCTAACTACTTTTGCGCATAATGGCAGCCGGAGATATGATGCAACTTCTTCCAATGGATTGACAGCCCAGACATGTACAATAAGGTGTTCATCGAGCGGAAGTACATATTGAACTATGCGATGCGAGTTGAGACATTTAAACACTGGAAACCTTACATTCCTAACCTTATTGAAAATGCACCGGCGGGAGCCTAGGAAAGCAGGGTAGTGGTGGAGGACTCCCGAACAGGAAGCTAAGTACGATCAGGCCGAGTGCACGGCGAACAAGAGGAAGGCTCCTGCTAGTAAGACCGACAGCCATCGTAGCACTCACCGTCATCTGGGCGCAGTCCGGATCAAAGAGATAAGTTATGTTCAATTTTCATCCTAGTTATTAATTTGGCTCTGCGTTGTGCTATCTTAACTTCATTCAATCGTCCAGCCCGTCTAGCAGAACATGGCTGACTTTGAAACTGGCTGCTGCCGCGGGCAGTCGAGAGACAAGGTGTAGGGACCAATGGGCCGCCAGGACTAATCGATTTCATTCCAATCAACCTTTTTGCCGATTCCAAAAAGGCGTACATGTATCATAGGTGTATTTCGATTTGTTGATTCGTACATGTTGGTGTTTCTAATGTACGTAACCAAACCCAGTGCACCATATAATTCACAATTAAATTATGAAGTTTTTCAAACTTAAATATCTTTTTCCTGATATTTTTACTATTAAATATTATGTAATCTTTTCGCGAAGGAAGCGGTTCCACGAACAATACAATCGAGACAACAACGCGCATGGCAATCCTAAACCTATTTTTTTCATTTTTCTCCAAACAGGTGTGTTTGTGTTATTGCGCCGCCGATCTCACGTTCTCTAGTTCACATTTCATTATCTTCTACAATTTTGGATTCCCAACTACGCGGACCCTTCAAGATATTACCAGAAAACTTCGTAAAATACGCTGAATCTTTAGGCTGAATTCTCTACACATAAATTTAAGCTTTTTTATATAGAGCAATTTGCTATTTCAAATGGCGTCAGATTCTTGTCTTTAATTGAAATGGTGACAGGTTCCTGTCACCATTTGAAATGGCGAAATTGTCCTGTCACTAGTTCAATTAGCGACAGAATCCTCTCGGCATTGTTTTAATCAGCGATAGGGATTCTGTCGCCAATTGGAATGGTGACAGAAAAAATTTGCCATTTCAAATGGCGATAGTAACCTATTTTTGTAAAAAAAAGACTATTTTTTTGTAATTATCTTTTAAATTAATATTATTTAAAAAATTTTGGAACAAATGTCCGATGTTTAGCTCTCACAGTCTCAAGAATAGAACAGTAGAAAGATCATTAGCTAGCTTAATGGATTTTTTGCTTATAACGCATTTCTAGTTAACACAGAGAACATCTCAATGCTTTCCTTTCCAATCATTTTGTAGTACTATAGCCAGCATGTTTTCTATGCTTAAATGGATATATACCTTCATCATGCATTACAAATCTACATACGTTCGTCCTATTTGTTTCTAGCTTGGTTCAGGGCTTCGAGCCAAGGTAGGCTGCCCTCACTTCAAACTAAATGGGAAGTGCAAACAGTAATTAGCCCTGAGATTTCAGCAACGACCAGGTATAATTTCGAAGTGTAATATCCCTTTTAAACTTTAGATGATTAAATGAATGCAAAAGGAAATTAAATGGAATTAATAAAGTGGAATTTCAGTGTTTAGAGGGAGGATTAGAACATGGGCCGAAGGCCCATTGCACCTCAACCCAAGGGGGGCTGGCTAGCCATTAAGTGGAGCCAGGGAGCACCCCTTCCCCCAAACTCTAGTGTGTCGCCCCTACCCCTGCCGCCACCCTCCCTCTGTAGGTCGTCGCCCCTGCTGCTCCTCCCTGTCGGCGCCCTGCAGTGCAGCCACCTCCTCCCTGTTGGCCGACGCCCCACCTCCTGCTGCCCTTGGCAGGTGCCTCCCCTTGCCACCCTTGCTGTCGTCCAGAAGGAGGAAGATCAGAGGGGGTTCGGGTAGAAGAGGAAGAGGAGGGAAGAGGAGGGAAGAGGAAAGGAGAAAAGGGAGAGAAGAGAAGAAGAGAAGGGTTTTGCACAGTTTTTTGTGATCGACGTCGTGTTCACGAAGGGTAATGATCTGATAGCCTCTAGTTGGCTTTAGATAAATTGTTGTTGAATTTGTAGATCGATTCGTTGAGTTGCGACGTAAAACCTTGCGGGGGAAATTAGAGGTATTTACATTCGGATTCAGGATTTTGGCTAGTTAGGAAAAATATGGAGAATTTAATTAGATTTCAAGGATGGTTTAGAACACTAGATTTGGAGTTTTGAGCGAAAAGTTATGACCCCTAGAAGGTTACTATCCAGAAAACGGACGTCATTAGCAGCTGTCGTGAAGATGGGCTGATTACGCCTAGTAAATGAAGTAATTTTAATTTTTGTCATAACTTAAATAAGTTAGGGAATTTTGATTAGATTCAAAAACTGCTATTGTTCATTACTTTTCAAGTTATATAACAAAGATATGAAATTATAAAGTGGTATGTCCTAATAGATTCTGAGGTAGTATTTGGGGTTGGAAACTAGGAAGTAAACTGCAAATTCAGAGATTCGTCATAACTAGGAAGTTGTAGGGTTTCCAGAAAATATATAGTTCGCTATGTTTGGAGTTCAGAGGAGGGAGTTAGGGTCATTTTACTATTGGAACAGCAGGTAGTGTATCCGGTAAAGTTAAGTTAAAGGCATCAATTTTTCGTATAGGTGAGAGGACGATTTGATCAATGTATTGGTACTATGATGGCATGTTTTTTTAATGTATTTTTAATTGCTTGTCAAGGGAGTGTTGCCTCAAGCACCGTGTTGCCTTTGCATCACCCGTCTCCCTAGAAGTTAAAGAGGTAAGTGCAGGGTAGAACGGTGAACAACGGGTTGTCGTTGTCTTGTTATTATATTATAATGTGATTTAATTATGCTTTAGTTAAGCTTATTTACTTGCCATAGTAATATTGATGCTTAAATGAGATTATGATATGTTGATGCAATTACCATGTGGATGACATGGTAATGTTGTTAATGATAAATGAACAATTGCGTAATTCACTTGCATACGGGCCAGGATGGTGAGTAATAATATATTTATGGCTATTCTGGCATGCTCCATGTTAAAATCCTTCAGAGGTAGGGACCCCACCCTAACGAAGGTGGGGGAGAAAAGTGTGTCACCGACGGGTGAACACTTCGCTATATCGGAATCAACTGAAAAGGTACATCATGGTATTTGTATTCATGAGAAATATATTGGGGGAGTTTTGTGAATGAGGAATATGAAAATAATAATAATAATGTGTTAAATATTTAATGAACATGTTTTTTTTATTATTGTATCTTGTACTTGCTGAGTCATGGACTCACCCTTGCTCTATGATTGCTTTAGGTGGATGTTAACAACATCTCGCATGGTAGGGAGTAGTTCATATGGCTCACTTGCAACCATCACAATCGTTCGATTCATATTGCCATGAAAACTTTCAATCTAGTGATGATTTTCCCTTTAGGATTCAATAGACTTGATAAGTTTTGGTTGAATGGTTTGAGACTTGAATTTTCTATTCATTAGCCTTGTTATGACTATTAATCATTTATTGGTTCATTATTCGTTGATGCCATCTAGTATGTTGACACTTATGCTTATAAGATGCTGTTTAATGTTTTAATTGTTGTTGGAACGAAACTTCATCTATTCCAATGTGCCAAAAGACCAATATAACATGTACAGGGTTGGTCAATACGCAAAGAACAACCTAATCTATATACATATCTAGCACCTCCCATCAACCTCATGGTGGATTAACAATACTGAGTTTGGAGATGTAGAAACTATGCTGAACTCTAGTTTATGCCTCGGTGAAGAAATATGCTAACTGGAGATTCGAAGGCACATACTGAAGAGCAATAGCTTGGTGTTGCACCTACGATCTCATGTACGAAGCATCCACTCCAATGTGCTTGGTGAGCTCATACTTCACGGGATCTCGAGCAATGCTGATCGCACCAGTACTATTTGATAAGAGATGAGTCGGTGCAGAAATTGAAACACCAAAATCCTCAAGTAGCCACCGAAGCCAGGTGATCTCAGCTGTCAACGATGCCATGGCTCTCAACTCAGCCTCAGCAGTCGAATAGGAAATGACAGTATACTTCTTGGTCTTCCAAGCAATCAAGAAGGAACCAAGGAAATCACAATAGGTAGAAAGAGATCGGCGATCAGAATGATCGCTAGCTCAGGTCACATCAAAGTACGCCTGAAGCTACAAAGAACTAGAGCGAGAAAAGAAAATACGATAAGTGATGGTCCCACGAAGATATCGCAAAACACGAGGAAGGTGACTGTAGTGGAGCAGAGTGGGAGTAGAGATGAACTAACTCAGGATGTGGACTAGGTGAGAAATATCAGGTCAAGTGATCCCAAGATAGATGAGGCTCTCGACAAGATGGCGGTAGCGAGTGGGGTCCTCAAGAGGCTCACCATCAGTAGGCCGAAGGTGAACACCAAGCTCCATAGGAGTATCCACCATGCGTTGATCAGTGAGACAAGCACGAGCAAGGATATCCTAAATGTACTTCTCTTGGGAGAAGTAGTAGCCCTCAGATGTAGAAGTGATCCCAATCCTAAGGAAGTAACGAAGACAATCCAAATCAAACATCAAGAACTGCTCATAGAGATGCTTCTTCACAAAGGCAATGTATTGAGAGTCGTCTCTAGTAATGATCATATCATCTACCTATATAAGGAGGAGCGTCCGACCCTGAGGAGAGATATCTATAAAGAAGGTAGGGTCGCGATCACTGGCGGAGAAGCCAGCATCAATGACAGTAGAGGAGAATCGGTCAAACCAAGCACAAAGGGCTTATTTGAGCCCATAGAGAGAGTGACGAAGGCGATAAACCATACTATCAGGGACATAATACCCAGTGGACGACTGCATGTAGACATCCTCACACAACTCGTCATTGAGAAAGATATTTTGACATCCAGCTGAGAGATGGACCACTGTCGAATATATGCCATAGCAAGGAGGGTGCGAACAGTGGTCATGTGAGCAACAAGAGCGAAGGTCTCATCGTAGTCACGATTATACTCATGTTGAAAACCACATGCCACAAGACAAGCCTTGTAGTGCTCAAGGGAACCATCCAAGCGAGTCTTGATCTTGTACACCCACTTGCACGTGATGGGAGTGACACGCGCAAGTAAGGGCACAAGATCCCAAGTGGCAGTGTACTCTAAAGCAGGAATCTCCTCTGACATCACAAGCTGCCATTCAGAGTGAGCAGTAGCCTCACGGTAGGTCGTAGGCTCGGAAAGAGCAGCAGTTGCAAAGCTGTAGCGCTCAGGAGGCTTGACAGTGTGACGATCACAAAGATCATATCTGGGAGAAGAAGGCATATCAGGACCTAGCAAGGATGGAGAAGAAGAGCTGGGAACAGAATCCAGCAAAAATGGATGCTCAACTAGAGGAGTAGGCCAACGACGGTAAGAGTAGTGCAAGGGAAAGGGTGAAATCTCAACAAAAGAGCGGGAAAGAACCTCCAGCAGAGAGGGAACATGTGGAGCTGGAGAAGAGGGAGGTGAAGAGGGTGGAGGATGAAATGAAACAGTAGTGGAAAGCTGAGAGTCAGGAAAAGTTAGAAAAAAGATCAACTCAACAAGAGAATCTAAGTTGACAGTAGGGGAATGAGGGTAGTAAGGTCAGGACTCATCGAAGGTGATATCTCGAGAGATCATCATCCTGCGAGCAACATGGTCGTAGCAACAATAACCCTTATGCTTAAGACTGTAGCCAAGAAAAACACACTCAACTGGCTTAGTAGTCAGCTTAGTGCGCTCACGAGGTGGAAGAAGGACGAAGCAGGCATAACCAAAACTGTGAAGGTGACTGTTCTCTGGAGTTTGACTGTAGACACACTCGATAGGAGTAGAACCCTGAAGAGCAGTGAAAGGCTGCATGTTGATGAGGAAAGCAGCAGTGGAGATAGCTTTAGCCCAGAAGTGAGGTGGAACAGAAGAGGCAAGCATGAGAGCATGAGCCATCTCAAGCAAGTGATCATGCTTATGCTCAGAGACACCGTTCTCAGCGTGAGCATCAAGACAAGAGTATTGGGGAAGAGTACCCTGCTCAGCGAGAGAGCGACGCAAAGTAGCAGATAGGTACTCGCCAGCAGAGTTGGCACGAAACACACGAATGATCGAATCAAACTGAATGCAAACCATGGCAGCGAACATCTGGTAAATAAAGAGAACATGACTACAAGAGGATATGAATCGGATCCATGTATGACGAGAATAATCATCAATAAAGATTACATATTATCGATGACCCACTTTCTAAACGAAAGGAGTCGGACCCCAAACATCGGAGTGAACAAGATCAAAAGGATGAGTAGAATTAAATCACTAGAGGGATAGGGGAGCTGTAGCTGCATACCAAGCTTGCAACCCATACAACGTAAAAAGGTGTCCCCAGAAATAGACCGAAGAATACCACGACCTACTAGTGATGATAGACGCGATCCGCAAAGATGACCCAAACGATGGTGTCACTGAGCGAAGGAAGTAGTAGAGGACGCAGCAAAACCAGAGGCAGTGGTAGTGGCTGACTGACTGGTCGAGATAGTGGAAGGAAGATGTAGCTAGTCGAGCTCCCAAAGACACTGCGAGTTACGACGCCGAGGGTCAGTACCAAGTAGATTCCCCGTGTGGCGGTCCTAAACACAACAAGATTCAAACTAAAAAACAACACAATAGTCATGATCAGTGATTTGACCAGTTGACATAAGTTGCATAGTAAGTTGAGGAACATAAAAGGAAGAAGTGGAAAAGATGTCTCAGTCTGCAACAACAAGAGAGGTACCATTTGCAACCTAAACAGTAGAAAGAAGAGCTGTGGGACTCATAGAAGTGAGATGGATAGAATCTGGTGTCATGTAAAAAGAAGCATCAGAGTCCAAGATCCATGGAGACAAGATACCTGACGAAGGAGGAGACGAAGGTGTGGAAGACTGCTGAAAAGCAAGAGCCAGATGAACAGAACCCGAGGAGCCCGAGGACGAGCCGACATCGAGGCACTAGAGTAAGGAGAGGAGCTGTTGCGTGGTGTCACCGGAGGAGCACAGACGAGATGCGCCAGCTCCTGAATGGGAGGGACCCCCAGAGCCCTTCAGGGGATGTCCACCCCGGTGACCCTGGTCCCTTCTCCACTTGTAGCAGTCCTAATACCTGTGGCCGCCATGCTGACAGTAGGTGCAGTACAGACCTGCAATAGATGCAGCAACCACTAGTGCCCCAAGAGCGGGAGGGACCATGGTTGATGATGAAGGAGCAAGTGCTGAAGCAGACAAGACAGTCTACATCTGATCCACGCCACGATGACGAGTCTGCTCAGCACACACACCTGTGAGGGCATCTAGCAAGCTCGGACGTCGTTGGCGAGTCAGGAGCTGAGCATGCACGGTCTCAAACTTAGGTCGAAGACATGTCAGGAAGTCGTAGAGACAGTGAGTCTCCTAGTAAGCACGGAGCCGCACATAGTAGGGGCAAGTCCGACAGACATATGGCCCTAGAGAGTCAAGCTGACGTCACACCTCAGACATCTACCAGTAGAAGTCATCCACGGTGGCATCGAGCTGCTGAAGAGAATGTGCCTGGTGCACGACAGAGAGATACATAGTATCACTCGTCGGCTGGTAGTGAGCTCGGAGGCACTCCCCACATAAGCTGAGTCATCAGCAACTCTGCCACATCCATGGAGATGGCCACAGGCATGCTACTCATCAGGATGGCGGTAGCATGAGCCTCGACATCTGGCCATCTCTCATAGGCATGCAGCTTAGACTGGTAGAGCTCCAAAGTCTCCTCCAATGTAGCATTGGCGACCTCCTGAGGCGCCTGATCCACACCAACAGGAAGAGATGGTAGAACTGGCAGTGTAGGGTGAGGCGGGTAGGGGTTCTCGTCGGTGAGATGACCCAGAGACGCTGGCTGTTGAGGTGAATCCTCAGGTGAACAACCCACTCCCAGAAGTTCGTCCTGTCGAAACGAACCGAAGGGAGCGGGATGGCGAAGGAGCCACCGACGGATGACATCCAGAGTAGAGTGGTGGCCCGGAGTCGGCTACAGGGGAGTTCGAGGGCCAAGGTGGCTCGAATGTCGAGATCCAAGGCTAGAGAGGCCTGATCGAGAGCCAGGGCTGTCGGAGTTAGCTGGATAGCATGCTAGCAGCAACGGCCCAGGGCGGCGTGCTGGCGGCGGCGTGGAGCTCAGAGCAAAGCACGGGAGGTGTGGGCCCAGATCCGGTGCGCTCGGGAGGCGGTGGCTGTAGCTCCGGCAGCAGCGGTCGTACAACGTCGAGGAGGTTGCGGCGGGGCGATGTCGAGAATGCCTAGATCCAGGGCGGTCTCACGTGGATCAGAGAGGGATCTCACTCGGGTGGCGTGGATCCGGCGACAGTGAAGGCAGAAACACGGGATCCGACGGTGGGGACATGGGATTCGGCGGCAGGGGGCTCGGGCGGCGTGTGGCGTTCGGAGCAGAGGAGGTGCTCTGCGATCGAAGTAGAGGAGGTGGAAAAAGGGGTTTCGGGCTGAGGACAACAGCAACGGCGGCGGTGCCCGATGGCAGCGGCGGTTGTCTGGTGGTCAAGGGGCTATGGTTTCCATAGCTCTGATACTATGTTGGAATGAGACTTCATCTATTTCAATGGACTAAAGGGCCAATATAACATGTACATAATTGGTAAATATGCAAAGAACTCCATAACCTAGATACATATCTAACAATTGTGACCCGTGGACAGGTTTTAATCTTAACATAGTTACTGGAATTTATTGTAAATTAATGTTTAAATTAGTAGTTAGTGGAGTTTAGTAGTATTCTGAGCTCAGTGCTGGACCAAGGTGTTACACGAAGTTTCTCTACTAGATATATAATTTGGTTTCCTTGAATTTATTGGAAATTAATCAACTGATCAAATCTTTGCATATATGCAAATACAATATTTCCCAAGTTCTTATCATCAAGATGTTCCCGAATCAGGCATTCAGAACCCACAAAAATATTTCAAAGAGGCATGATAAGGAATTAGACTATTACAAAAGAACCCCTCCTGAATGAAAATTGGTGAGGGACATCTGCAGTGATGATTTATAGGATGCCCCGATGTACACGTTTCACACATTTAGTGAGTTGCTTTGTATTTCTGATATGGCGGTTTATTGGAATCTCCTCTGCGGACATGTATAGATGGTCTCTTTTTGCCGCATAACCCGTCCTGCAAGTAACTATATATATGAATGCGTGGTGGAACTAATTTTGTACTCTTGTTTCAGTTCAAACTCAAACCGCCTCGAAAGTAATGTCTTCTCAGCTTCTTCCAACATCTTACCTTACTATCTTATTTCCCCTCATACATCCAGTAACCCCGATTTACGCGTACGCCAGAGCTCATTCTCAAGTTTTCTGTCTAGAGAAATCAGAACCGAACTCTTTTTTACTTGTACTACGCCAACTCTTTTTATAGCCAATGTTTACCTGTACAATGCGTTTCATGTGATCAGATGCATGCAGATGTTGCTTAATTTTCTTTGATGCAAATTAAGCGTGAGGCAGGGAGAGAACTCTATGCTGCTCATTCCTTTCCAATGGCGATCAGCACACTGCAGGTGCTTTCGCTAGTGGAAAGCAGCTGTCTCAACAGGCAGCAAAAACAGCATTAATAGGTGCACCACTTGCAGTCTTGCATATGGAAGGAATCAAACAGAGGCATTTCAAAAGAAAAAAAAAGGACTTCAGAATTGAAATTTTAAGAGAGAAAGAGAGACTAACGTGAGAGATTTGATGTGTTCAATTGTTCATGGTTCGTGAGCGCGTTTTAGCTATATCTCTAAACTGAGTCAAACTGTTTAACACTGCAGGATTCCATTTTGAAATATTTAGCATGGTACATTGGAAGCAGATATGTTGAAATCTGTAATGTGAGAGGGTGCCAAATATGATGTTGCATGTATCACTGTTTGTTTCACACCCGCAACAGCAGTTTCGCTGCATTAGAATTTGTATGGTACAATTGTGAATACTGACGAATCAAATTATGACCATCTCTTCTCACTCAAATTTGTTGAGAAAGTGAATGCGGCAATTAATCTTGATGTTACTTTTAACAACTTTAACCATTGAGCTAATATATCCTTCAAAAAGAGTTAATGTTATTCCATTTGCCAAAAAATCCTCAGGAAAAATGAAACAAAGAAAGGAATGACCAAATGAAGCAAAGATAATGGGCATGGACTAGTTTTTTTTTTTTTAAAAAAAAAAAATGAATCATCAATAAGTCAGAACTCTTCTGGTTGTCCCATTTAAACTACTCTCATTGGCTTTGTTAAATATTTTGATTATCCACTATGACACCACAAAGTGAATGTTTTCTCACACAAAGCCGAATCACCTAATCAGCCGTTGTAGAGTTGCGGCGTTAGCTAAAAATGCTTTGGGGCTGCAGAAATGAACTCTTCCAACGTTTGAAGCCTGAGTGTTGCAACCATGAAAAAACCGACCGGTTACCGGTAACCGGATTTCCCGCCGCCGATCGGGTGAGCAGTAACCGGCCGAAAAATTTTAAATTTGGATTTGAATTTACGACTGCATAATATACTTCCTAAGTAGATTTAGGCCTTTTTGTGCTAGATTACATATTGAAACATGTTTTTTTTCACTTGTTATCTTTCACTTAGTTGTTTTTTTATGCTTTGATAGCACTGGATGCTTGCAGCCTTGCACAGTTGCTCCTTGGATGCTTGCACAGTTGCGCTTTGTTTGACAGCACATGGACTGTCCTTGGCATCCAAGGATAGTTCATGTCACTAGTACAGAAAAGGTCTTCACAGACGGTTCAAAAACGTCATCACAGACGGTTTCGCGAGCCGTTTGAGTCTATGGGTCAGTGATGACATGAGTCATCACATACTATCACAGACGGTTTGTAGATAAAATCGTCTGTAATGACTTTTCTCTATAGACGGTTTGTAGTTGAAACCATCCGTGATGACTTTTCTCTATAGACGGTTTGTAGTCGAAACCGCTTATGATGATTTTCTCTATAAAGTCTCAAGCAATGGATGCTTGTGCCTTTAAAAATAGCATCATATTATATATATATATATATATATATATATATATATATATATATATATATATATATATATATATATATATATATATATATTGTAAGTAGTCCTCGCCACTTTTTCAAAGTCGTCACGCACGAGATGAGGAGGATGAGGCAAGCCACAGAACAACTTCATCGAGCCCGCAAGTTCAAGAAGTATGGTCGAGGAGATAGATGTCAGACATCCAATTACCTAGATGTTGTCGATAGGTAATTGGATGTCTGATGCTCTCGCACCATGCTTCTTGAACCTGCAGGCTCGGCGAAGTTGTCCGTGGTCGCTGCCTCATCCTCCTCATGCCGGGTGACGACTCCAAAGTGGATGAGGGACTATGAACAATATATACATAATATATATATGATGCCGGTTTAAGGCACAAGGCATAATCGCTAGAGACTTTATAGAGAAAAGATCGTGATTCATGCCGATGAAGCAGCCACGCAGCAGATGTCCGTGGTCGCTGCCTCATCCTCCTCATGTCGCTTGGCAGATTTCTTAGACATTCATGGTAATTAAAGAAATCATGATCCAAAGGTGCATACACGACGCGCAAGAACGGCAAGAAAACACCACCACCACCAAAGACAACCTACATCCAGGGGAGAGAGGCAGATCTGGCCGGGGTGAGGTAGCCGAGGGAGTAGAGGTGAGCGGCGTACCTCGATTCGGCGGCGTAGATGGCGGGGCGAGCTCGATTCGGCGAGAGAGATGGCAGGGCGAGCTCGATTTGGCAGCATAGATGGCGGGGCGAGCTCGATTCGGTGGGGGAGACGGTGGGGCGAGCTCGATTCGGCAAGGAGATGGCGGCGAGCTCGATTTGGTGGGGGAGATGGCGAGGCGAGCTCGATTCGGCGAGGGAGATGGCGGCGAGCTCGATTTGGCGGTGTAGATAGCGGGGCGAGCTCGATTCAGCGGGGGAGATGGCGGGGCGAGCTCGATTCGGCGAGGAGATGGCGGCGAGGTCGAATCAGCGGCGGGGGAGTCGCGATACGGGAGCCCAAAGTCCCGAACCCTAGCGTACACTAGGGAGTGACGAGTTAAGGCGCAAACCCTAGCGCGCGGGTTCCTATTAATAAAGGTATATCACAGACGGTTCTATTATGGAACCATAAGTGATACGTATCACAGACGGGTCTATAATAGAACCGTCTGTGATATGGTCTCATATCACAGACGGGTCCACAATAGAACCGTCTGTGATACAATAGAAAGAGACAATTTGGGCCATAGAATGTTGATCTAACGGTGAGAAAATGTGATATAAAACTATGCTAAAATCGCTAATTTTATGGCAAGTAGTCCAATACATCTGCAAAGAAATTGGCATACACATGCCTAATCCTGCAATCATTGCCGCAGAAGACGGCGTAGTCATCCCACCCTGACACGCCGCATGGCGGTGCTCGTGCACCGTGGCCATCCTCCGACAAACGCCATACCCGCCCGGCCGCCCGACCATCTTCCCCACGCGCGCCAGATCATGTCCACGGCGAGCCTCTAGCACCGCTCGCACTCGGTTGGTCCTCTGGCCGCTCGCACCCGCCGCCGGCCGGCTCGCCCTCGACCTGCCTAATGTACTGCTTCCCAACGTCGCGCGTCTTGCTGGCCGTGTAGAGGAGGAGGCCGATGTAGGCCGCGGCCTTGTGGCCGGCAACGGCGTCGGCCGCCCATTCAAGGAACACGAGGCCGCGTTGCATGCCTTGGGGCGCGAAGACAAGCGCGAGGCCGACAATGAAGCAGGACTCCAGGTTGCCGACGCCGGCCAGGTGGTTGACGACGGTGAGGTAGCGCTCGTTGTCCTGCCACTTCATCGCCTCCTCCCGCTCCAGCGCCACGTGCATCCCCACAGCGCGCACCTTGAATGCCTTGTACATGGCCTTGCAACTAAAATTCAAGACGATAGAATCTTAATACAAAAATTAATTACTGGATATTGGGCACAAAACGAAATCATCACGAGATTTTATTTTTTTGCGCCGTATCAACTGATACGACTTTTCGGTTTTGTACGCTACAGTCATCTTCACAAACTGATTATAACCAGACCTACCAAAAACAAAAGAAAAGAATATACGTACGTGGCTCGTAGGCTGCAAAGGTGTCGGGACCCAAAATTATGATTCTGAAACCTTCTGTATATAATGCACTAGTCCAGGATTACACTAGTGCACACAGTGTCAACATAGGTGAATATCAATCCACACAAGCGATAAATAAAATAAACGATTAGTTTGAATAACAAATAAGGGTTTTGACCTTATGGTCGAGTTTACACTTATTGAGCCACGCAGGGCTAATAGAGAATAAAATAGCAGTAACGTAAATAACTTCAGAGATCTCATCAATTCACCACAAGCAACCGATCGATCCGCACCTTAACGATCAAGAACCTTCGACGAACTCCTCTCGAAAGCAAAGCGTAGACTCCTCCTCTTCTGTAGGTTTGGGCGTAAGTTTTACAACAAGCGTGACTACACAACTGTACTCGCAAATCATACCATAGAATGCAATTTATAGATGCAGACTTATTCCAAAAGAAAAGGCTTCTGTGGTTCTTTTGCATAAAAGCAACATTTGCAATTGAATACAATAATAGATTGAAAACATAATTCAAAACAAATAGATAATATTAATTTAACATTTGTTTCCATAAAGACACAAAGCTAAACAGATTATTTCACATAGCCACATGACTTAGATCACATAGCTCCTATCCTAAACATTTTATGAAAACTACCCCTCGTGTGAAATCCCCGGGCATGTCCATGACCGCAGACGCGGCTATTCGAATAGATTGATTTAACACTCTGCAGAGGTTGTACACTTTACCCACACGATACAACTAGTGTTGCAAGCACTAATCATAACAAAATGGTTCAGAAACTTCATCTTAACATTGACACTCCCGACGTGCTTACAAACCACTATGCCAACCCAAACGAAGCGCTTTGGCATAACACACATCGTTGGACAGGGACACGGCGAACCGCCATGTGATGCGACTACCTTGTAGTACACATCTCCACCCATAGCCTAACCTACAGCCTGAGTAATCAATGCCAAGAATCCATAACCTACTAAGTTAGGCCCGTCCCATCAGGCATGTGGTCGTACAGTAAGGCTCAGTTCAATGGCGCACAAAGTTAAGTCCTTAATTGACCAAGGCAAGACTTCCATTTTCTAACTATGCCACAAAGATCATTATTCCCATGCACATAGCTTCCACCATATCAAACAGTATCCACCACTTGCCTCAGTCTAAATCCTTTACCACCCTGTTGGTTTTAGTGCAACATATGCCATACACAAAGTAATAGCACACAGTACACACAATTTTATCACATAGTTTCATAGTCACTTAGTCAGATTTAAAGCTTGCAACTCAAATGAGATGTGAGACTCGTAGCATGGCTAAGCAATTGTACTCGCATCTAACCAACCCACATTGGTGCTACAATATTACCAACTAATAACCAATCTAGGGTGACAAGGTATTATAACATACAAGGCCAAGGTGTATTAACAAATTGGATGATAACTATGCCCAAAAGCATTTAAATACATAATTAAAGTAGAATGCAATACTTTGAAATAAAGTAATTTGAAAACTGGGTTCAAGATGATCAAATGTATGACTTGCCTTGGAAAAGATCTAAGTTCTGGTCTTGATCTTGAGGTGCTCCTTCTTCTCCAAAATTCCCCGATGTATCGACGTCTACTCGCAAACGAAACAAATAAATAAAACAAATAAATAACAGAGGCAAAACAAACTCCAAAAATTAAATAAAAATCTCAGATAAATAGAGCTCGAATTTAGATGAATTTTGGAATTTGAATGGGCTCAATCGGAGTTCGGATGCAAAAGTTATGGGCTCTAGAAGTTTCAATCTAAAAGAGAAACCCTGATTTTGGATTTACTGGAATTTTCGAATTATTTCTTAACAGAAAAATCGGATTATTACGCAAGCAAGACGCAAGCACAGAATTTCGGAGATAAAAGAAAATAAAAAGAAAATACTGACATGTGGGATCCACATGTCAGCAAGATGGTTCACGGTAGACCAAGTCCACCGAGCCTATTGAATCTGGAACCAGCTTGGGTGGCACGCTCGTGCTCACGCGGCGCTGACGCGTCGCCACCTAGGACGATACGCACGCACATACGCTGAGGTGGCGAGCCACGTGGCGTGACACGTCAGATCGACAGGCGGCGGCGCTCGGGAACCAATGACAACGGCGAACGGCGACGATCTACCGGCAGTGAGTGGTACCGACGTGTAGCTGAGGTTATTGCGAACCTCTGGGTGCAACTCCGGGTGCTTGGGATGGACGGCAGTGACCGGCGCAGCTCGAGCGCGAGTGGTTTCGGGTTTTGTCGGACGGACGCTCCGACGAGGTATAGGCGACGGCGAAGGCTCCTGGAGGTAGCTCGGACGACGACGAACCCGGCGGTGCAGACCACGAGGGCAAGGCGACGTCGACGACGACGCAAAACGGAGAAAAAGGCCGGCGGTGAAAAACCCTAAAACTCCGATTGCGGCGGCGCTAGGGCTCATGTTGCGCAATAGGTTGAGGGATTATGGTGCGGACGTCGATGCGATCCCAGGGGTGCCTTTTATAGGGTCCGGGGGGGCTAGGAAGGCGTGCGGCGGTGGAACCCTAAAAAGAGTCCAAGAGGGCCTCGCGAGAAAATGGAGATTGAAACGGAAAAAAGATGCAGAGAAGATAGAGATTGAGTTTGGTAAGGAAATCTAGAAGGTTTTGGTTAGGAAAGTCCCGTTGTCGTACGAGGCTTGGAGGTCTTTAATGGCGGATGGACGGCGGAGCTACGCGAAGACGGCCGACTCGAGACGAAGACTGGCGACGTGGGGCCCACACGCCGTCAAAGCCCACACACGCACGACGCCAAGAGAGTTAACCATCCGGATCCGATCGAATGGCTCACAATCAAGGGGACGTTCGGGTTCCCGAACGATCACGCCGCATCCGATCGCTCAACCTTGATCGAACGGCTCAAAAACGTTGGTGACGCTCGCCGCCCGAAGGCACAACGCCATCTGACCGATCAACGAGAATCGACACCGATGTTTAACGCTCCCGCGAGGAGAGAGAGAGGAGTCGACACGCGGGACCACCTCAAAGGGAGGCTGCTCACGCTAGTGGTGTGTAATGAATGTAGTCGGGCCAAGAGGGTTTGGGCTAGGTTTCTACCAAGAGCTTTTTCAAGATTTTAATTAGTTTTTCTATTTTATAAAATACCGTAAATTCAAATAGGCAATGTAAAATAGCAAATGAACTCGTAAAAATCTAGAAAAATCTAGAAAATATATCGAGCACATAGAACCCAAATAAAATAGTTTTGGCTATTGTTCATGTTGGGATTATTCACATTAAATGTTTTTGATTGTAAAGTCCAATATTAAGCTTTTGAATTAAATTCAAATAAAACCAAATGGTGACTTTTTCTCCCTACTAACTATTCAAAAGATTTTTAAACTCAGAAAATTGGGATGTTACAAAAGGTCAGCCATGGGCTGAGGAGAGCTCGCGGCCACGAGGCCGACGATGTGGACGACGACTTCGTCTGTAAGATCAAGGACGGAGATCGCCGACCTCCTCGCCCGCTTGGTCCTCGCCGTCATGCTCCGCGTGCTCACCATGGTGTACTATTCAATATCATTCGTGCTCACCATGGCGCGCAATAATATCACTCTTATAAAACGTCGAAGAGACACATCATAACGTCGGCGAGCGAGATGAAGAGACGCATGCATAACGCGCGGGAGCCGAAACATTTAATTATCACAGACGGTTCTGATAAAAAAACCGTCTGTGATGTATACCATTATCAAAGACGGTTAGTTAAAAGAACCGTCTTGAAAGTTTCACAGACGGTTGTTTGTTACAAACCGTATGTGACAATGGTATACTTCACAGATAGTTATTTTTATGAACTGTCTATGATACTTCACAGACGGTTTTAAGCACGAACTGTCTGTGATATTTCCTCTTCACAGACGGTTTTTAGCGCATCCATTTACACAGACGGTCTCTAAACCAAGACCATCTGTGATTGCATGTAATACAGACGGTTTTGGCCAACCATCTGTGCCTTTCTGTAGTAGTGTGTGCTGTCAAACAAAGCACAACTGTGCAAGTATCTAGTGCTATCAAAGCATAAAAAAACAACCAAGTGAAAGGTAACAAGAGAAAAAAAAAACATGTTTCAATATGTAATCTAGCATAAAAAAAGACCTAAATCTACTTAGGAAGTGCATTATGCAGTCGTAAATTCAAATCTAAATTTAAATTTTTTGGTGGTTACTGCTCACCCTATATGGAAATCGGCACGGCTGTTAGTAACCGCCGTTTTTTCCATGGTTGCAACTAACTTTGTTCAATATGCTTGATGTTGTTCTTTAGAAAGCGATGCCTTCTCAGCTTCCTCCAACATCTTACATTAATATCCTAATTTTTTCCTTTTTCTTTTTTCATAAACTCTCAAGTCTCATGAATGCATCCACTGACCCAGCTGATTCACACATGAAGCACAAAGAAGGCGACTCCTTTTCTACTTGTACTTGTCCTCAAAATTCTTCTTTTTAATAGCCAAACATTGTTAGTCCAATGCGTTTCTGGTGATCATACGCATGCAGACGTTACTTAATTTTTATCTTCTGGTAATCTCAAGGCAGGGAGAGAATAAGTTCTATGGCTACACAACATCTTACCTTCTAATCTATTTTTTTTTTCATATGACTCTCTCTAGTCTCAAGAATAAGTTCTATGGCTACACAAACACAAAGAAGCTCCTGTTCACTTGTGCACTTCCCCAATTGTTTTTATAGCCAATAGTCTTTTCTACAATGCTTTTCTGGTGATCAGATGCATACACATGTTGCTTAATTTTCTTTCATGCAAGTTGAGCATGAGGCAGGGAGAGACTTCTCATGGGGCAACAGAAAAAAAAATCCCAACACATTTCTTCACCTATTTGATGCTCTCAAGTGTTGAGCACAAGACAGCAGAAAGATTGCCAGCGCGATGCTTTTCTGCATTTTCTAGTACTGTGGTTGGCATCGACAGAGAGAACATCTCAACCATTTCCTCTCCAATCATTTTAGGTTTGTGATTCTGGATAATATACAGCCGCACGAAACGATGTTGTACGTTTGAGAATTTGACGCAATCCATGGCTGGAATTATTGGGACTAAGTTATGCGTTAATTTTGAGAATTTCTAACTTTCAATTAAGCGCTCAAAAGGATGTTTTTATGTGGAATTTGAATAAGTCTGGAATATTTTTGGTACAGTCTTTATATGTGGCACTAATTGGCAATCATCTAGCCCTTATTAAAAAAAAATTCTAGCAAATTAAAATTCCATTAAAAGTGAAAATATTCCTATGGTATCTCAAAAGAGGGGTTGTATGAACTAAAGATAATCTGCTTAAAAAAAATTAGAGGGGAAACAAAAAGTGTTGTTTCTATATTAAAGAGGAAACAATTCAACACATTTTTATTGACTATCCATTTGCACGTCTTGCATAGTGAGTTGTTCAATGTACGTTTAATTTATTTCTCCTGACGAACATAGCAAACATGTTCGAAAATTTGTTAGCCGATATTCCAAAAAAGTTAAAAGTCACAACTCCTGGTGAGCGCTAGTGTCTTATATTGGTCTATTTGGTTATATCGGAATGATGATGTTTTGACAAGAAGATTGTCATTAGCCCCTTGCAGGTTATCTTATTGAGTCGGTATTGGTTGAATGCTTGGGCAATCTGCAGAAAGCAGACCAGAAGGAGCTTATATTGGCCGGAAACCAAAGGTTGGAGTTTGTGGTGAAGCAAAATTTCAATCTTCATGGGTGGCGGCTTAGTCACAGGATTTGCAATGATTGAATTTTCTTTTCAGTCGTCTTTGGGTTGTAAGGCTTCAAACCACTTTTAACAACTTTAGCTCTTTTGATACATTAAACTTTTTAATAAATTGGGATGTGTGCATCCTCGATGCATAGGCCGAAGGAGATGTTTTATCTTTTCCATTATCTAAAAAAAATCAGCTTCCACCAACATCTTACGCTAATATCCCAATTTTTTTCTTTTTCTTTTTTCATAAACTAGTCTCATGAATGCATCCACTGACCCAGCTGATTCACACATGAAGCACAAAGAAGGCGACTCCTTTTCTACTTGTACTTGTCCTCAGAATTCTTCTTTTTAAATAGCCAAACATTGTTAGTACAATGCGTTTCTGGTGATCATACGCATGCAGACGTTACTTCATTTTTATCTTCTCGTAATCTCAAGGCAGGGAGAGAACCTTCCGCTGCTCATCCATCTCCCATGGGGAAAATCTCCAATATTGGTACATGCAATTGATGCCACAAACCTGACAGAGAGCATCTCAATGATTTCCTTTCTGTTGGAACCGGTGACAACCCTCTATGCGAGAGAACAATCACAATAAGCATTCAAGAGACACGGAAACTTGTTTATAAGGTTCGACAAAGCCTACTTCCCTAGGAGCTGAATCACGGCGGCTCCGTCCGTACGAAGAGTTTTTTTTTAAAGTTCATATTACACCCCTGAACTTTGCGGAGAGTCCAAAATACCTCTTGGACTCTAAAACCGTTTGGTTTACACCCTCAAACTCCCAATACCATCTCACCTGACCCCCTCGAGCCGAAATCAGTTGGTTTTGGCCTACGTGACGCCACGCTGGAGCGGTTTTGCATCGTGGAGAACTCCCAATACATAATACCATCTTATTTATCTCCTTCTTTCTTTTCCTCACTCGCTCCTCTCTATTATTTTTTTCTAGAGAACTTTGGCTCCCTGGCGTTCTTGCTCCTGGCCGGACTTGGTCTTGGAGCTCCCTCCGTCCGTCGGCTGCCGACGCCACCGTCTCCGGCTCCCCTGCGCTGCCCCAACTCGCCGGCCCGCACCTTTGGCCTCCATGGCGCTCCTCCTCCGGCTCCCATGGCGCGCCGCCGTTCGGCCCATCACCCGGTCCGTCACCGGCCTTTGAGTCCCTGGGCTCCCTCTGCCACGCCCTCGCTCTCGGCTTGGCTCGATGCCACGCCCATCGCCCTCGCCCTCATCGCTCTCAGATGCGGCGCGCGCTTCTCTCGCCCACTACTACGCTGCGTTTAGCTCGCCGCCTCCTCTCGCTCTCCTCGTGCGCTGGTTTGGCTCGCAGAGCTCCTCGCCGCCCGGGACAAGATTTCCCCTGGTTCCCTTCCTTTTTTGATGATTTAGTTTTGTGCGGTGGTGGCGACATCTGGGCTTCGTTGTCTTCGCCTCCGTCGGCCCGTCCGACCGCCCTCCCCGCCGTGCCCCTCCGACCACCGCCGGTCAGTTCAGGCCTCGCCCTCGTCGGCCCCGGTGCTATCCGGTCCTCGTCCACGCCGTCGGCAAGCCCGAGCTTCCCCGTTGTCGACGCCGTCGGGATCCGGTCGTTGTCTTCCCCGCTGGCTAGATCCAGTCATGCGACTCACCGCCGATAGCACTTCGCCTTGCGCCTTGCCGCCTATAGCACTCCGCTGTGCATTCACCGTCGACATGCTTGGCCCTGCGACTCACCGCCGACAGCACTTCGCGTATACTACATGTGTATGTGGCTTGTATACTGTATTGTACAAAGGCGAAACCGCTCTAGCGTGGCGCCACGTAGGCCAAAACCAGCTGATTTCGGCTCGAGGGGGTCGGGTGAGATGGTATTAGGAGTTCGAGGGTGTAAACCAAATGGTTTTAGAGTTCAGGAGGTATTTTGAACTCTCCGCAAAGTTTAGGGGTGTAATATGGACTTTTTCCTTTTTTCTGATCAGGGTTACAAGAGGTCGACGGTGTTAAAGTATAAATGAATTGCTCGTCTTTCCTCATAAGTTTAAACTTTTAGGTGAATTGGTTGGTACATGCAGGTTGGCAATTAAAAATAATAATTGTAGCTTACTTCTATTTCATGTCTTAAGCCTGAGAGAGTCTACACGTGAGGGGGAGTGTTAAGTATAAATGAATTGCCCGTTTTACTCATCAACTTAAGCTTTTGGATGAGTTAGTTGATGCATACAACTCAATAGGCGGTATATATTTATACCCTACTTTCCAGACACAGCCTCCTCCTCCTTTCGTCTTGTTATATATGAAGCCATACACAACACTTTTCAATCATTCAAGTTTATACGATCATTTAAGATTGTGATACTATACAAGGCATGCGATTGAGGTTTTGAAGCGATCCAAGGATCAGTTTTGTTCCATTTCTGGTACAAAACAAGATTCCATTTGCTCCCAGATTAATGGACATCTAAAATATAGCTTTAAAAATAAATAAACAAGATTAAGATATGTTCCTCGTAAAAAAGAGAGATTAAGATATATTAAGATTTATCAGTCTCATTCTCAAGTTTCCTAGAAGAACACAAGGAGCAAACAAACCAATTCTTGCTGTTCCAATTTCAATAATCTCTCCGGTTCTTATATGTATAATAATTTTTGGTACAATATGTTTCTTGTGAGCAGATGCATACTTGTGTTGATTGATTCTGTCATGCAAAGAACATGGTGGACAGCAAAAGAGAAAAATGTAGTGAGCATTCTTTTCCCACAGGAAAATATTGAATTTTAGTTCGTCCGAAGCAAATAGTGGACAGCAAAAGCAGTTGGTCAGCACTGGAATTTGCTAGCCTTAACAACTTTCGATTAAACTATTAACACTGACACTGAACTCCAAATATATCCTAAGTGACTACGGAGTACGGACACCTCGTGTTTCTCTCCCCGATGGAACTGTCTCATCTAGTTCGTGATCGGTGCTGCGCTCCATGACCTCGCCGACGGTGATACTGTTGGCCCCGCCCACAACAGCAACTTATTCAAAAAACTTTCACACTGAAGCATAGATTGTTTGTTTCTCCAGACACTCAATGCTGCAAGTAATTCTATGTCTGTGTTGTGGGACTAGCTAAATCTTCATTTTCTAGCTCTAGCTCTGCAAGGCTGACAGTGCTCTTCGAAAAGTAATGTATTCTCAGCTTCCTCCAACATCTTACCTTCTAATCTCTCTTTTTTCATATGACTCTCTCTAGTCTCAAGAATAAGTTCTATGGCTACACAAACACAAAGAAGCTCTTGTTCACTTGTGCTCTTCCCCAATTGTTTTTATAGCCAATAGTCTTTTCTACAATGCTTTTCTGGTGATCAGATGCATACACATGTCGCTTAATTTTCTTTCATGCAAGTTGAGCATGAGGCAGGGAGAGACTTCTCATGGGGCAACAGAAATAAAAAAAATCCAACACGCTTCTTCACCTACTTGATGCTCTCAAGTGTTGAGCACAACACAGCAGGAATATTGCCAGCGCGATGCTTTTCTGCATTTCTAGTACTGTGGTTGGCATCGACAAAGAGAACATCTCAACCATTTCCTCTCCAATCATTTTAGGTTTGTGATTCTGGATAATACACAGCCGCACGAAACGATGTCGTGCGTTTGAGAATTTGACGCAATCCATGGCTGGAGTTCTTGAATTTTGATGCAAGGCAACCTCCATCCTTTCCATGTACATAATAAATAGTTGAAACTCAACTATAGATTACATTTGCTGCCAGCTTATTGGACACTAAATGCATGCCTTTGAACAGGTAAACAGGATAAAGATATGAAGGAATGGACTTGTTCTCCATTTGCCTATACACTATGATAACTTGGCTATCTAACCTTGCAACAAGTATGGCATTCCTAATTTTCCTACAGCAGCAATGGATCACCCTTACAACAACCTTTAACCCTCCCTAGGCAATTGCAGATTTGCAGGGTTATCGATGTCAACTGAAGAGTCTGCTGTTTACCCCAGCCCTGTACAGCTGCATGCACCCGGGGCCAGAAGCACGGAGCTTGACCTCGTTGTACGCCGGCACGAAGAAAACATCACCTACCTTTGCTTCTCCTTCGTCAGCAATGGAATCTGCCTGGATCTTGCCTTCCCCTGTCATGACGAGAAAGATGGATGGGCCGGGCACAGGTGACATGGTAACTGATTCGCCTGGAGGTAGCAAGTAGCGATCGACTTCAAACTCATCGAATGGGGTGTGTAACGTGTCACATAGGGCTGTACAGGAACTCCCGCAGAATTTCTGGGAAGATCTGCATGTAGAAGCCAAATGTTTAGTATTACTCTAGGGTATCGAACATAATTTTTTAGAGGATATTAAGCTACATGTGGAAGCATCATGGGCCATTTGGATATCCTGACTTAGTATGTCGATGTAAGAAAACTCCATGTGTTTTGAAGAATCACTTGTTATTGCTAAACTATGAAGTGAGGAAGTGATTCTAGTACACTAGCAAGTAGCAGCATAACCAATGAGGGTTAACCTATCGCGAAAACAATAAAAGACACACTGACTGTCAATAGATGATGACCAGCTGCATGCTAACAACAACAATGGATAAATAAATCAAACAAAAAGCTGCAAGCCAAAAGAACGATATTATAAACAGGATATGGGTGTTGCTTATAAATGAGGAACAAGAAAAAGAAACCTGCTTGTATGTCAGCATTGAGCAAAGAGTTTGGACGTCTCTGTATTTAGGAGTCAGACCAGCACGAACAACATTGTCTGAGGTGGCCATACATTCAACGCACTCCCCCGAGAGATATGCGTGTGGTTCGTTGGCACCAATGTAAAGTGCTTCACCAGGGCTGAGCTTGACATAGTTCAAGAAAAATGCTGCTAAAACGCCAACATCTTCTGGGTACTGCTTCTCTAGTGACAAAATCAGTTGCTCCTTCTTTGTCAAGGTTCTAATCTGAATGAAAGAAGATATTATCAGCATAAACAGTTGAATTACAGAATATCAGGTTTGCCTAAACATATTCATGAATTTTTCTTCAAATATAGAAGTAACAGTCGTACTACACTATCTTTGTAAACATGTTCATCATGGTGCTGAATTGCTGATCTTGCCTCAGAGATAAGGATAGACAGAACGTGGAAAGTAGCGAAAAATAGATCAATGTGCTCTTCAAAAAAAGGTTGAAAACAACATTAGCACAATGAAATATTCTGCTTCCACTGGCTTTTAATTTCTCTAACCATTCCATACGTGCGAACTAAATTTCGTAGACATTTCAATCAGAAAAGTTCCACAGTCACAGGGGAAAGAACAGGTGGAAGACTTAACAGTACTACATTTTGTACCTTTCTGAGAGTTACAGCTACCTGTTTTTGCTGAATACTTGAGGCTCAATAAACCGAAGTGCAACAGCAATCAAACCAACATGATGTTTGCTACCCAATAGTCCAGTACACTGCTAAATGAATACTTGGTTTCAGTAATCAGCAATATCACCTTGTTAGCTACATCCAACCATATTTGCTGCTCAGTCCGATCCATTGTCTCATCTTTTGTTGAATCTTCACATCTATCATATTCTAACCAACCTACCCAACCTAAAACTCTCATAATCTTTTTTAGTTGCAATACAAGGTGCTTCAATGTCCAGGAGTTCCATAGATAGGATACTCAACACAAGGTTTGCTATCATCTCAACCTAGAATGTGTTAATTTACTTTTGTTGACACCATAAAAAACCTATTGTATGCTAGTGTGTACTAATAGCACTTTTGCTCCCAGTGGAGTGGTTCAATAACCATTGGTACTTCACATTCCTTCAGCACATTGAAATGGTACTCTGAAGCGGCTCACGAAATTCCTTTTAACTCATTGTATAGCATAGCATGCACATAGTACATCTGCTAACAGTTGCTATTTCAAACTAATTAACTGAGGAGTTTCATTCCCAAATTCAGTAAATCAATCCTATCTATCTAATCTTCTTCACATTATATGGTTGTCCAGGGCACCTTCAAGAACCTAGAATGCAACAAAGCACTGAAGAGCAAAACAATCAAGGCATATTAACAGCTAATCGCAGTGTGCATTTTCTTTTAACTCTTAATGATTTATGGTTTCATCTACCACAGGATTGGCCCACAAGACACTCAGATTTGGCAGCACTCAACTATGCTTTTCCTAAACATCCTTTCACTTCCATCATCATTTAGGAAAAAAATGGAAGACCTTTCCATGATAGATAGACAAGACGGACAAAACAAGTAGCACAAAAGTAGAGCATTGGAGAAGGAAAGAAACTGACATCAACCTCCCAGCTGACACAAATTAGTGGTAATTCAAATAAACATAAAATGTCTATGTCAAGAATAATTCAGGAAAAAAAATACCTTACTCTCACCATTCAGGCGAGACTTCATTTTTGTAATTGCTTCAGAAACTGTTTCTTTACTTGCTGTCATTAACTTAGTAAAAGCTGATTGTAGATGTGACCTTACTCCAATGCCTCCATCATGCTCTTTGACAGTCATAAGCTTCACAGCTTCTTCTTTGCCAACTAACTCTCGAACCTCAGGTACAGTCCTCAAAACATCCTTGAGCTCCTGGGCCACAGTACAAATAAGACAGTTCATAATTCTATAAAGGATCAACGCTCACAGTTCCAAAAAGCTCAGAGCTAATAAATAGTTCACATTGTCAACAATTGAGTGTCTGCAACACTTAGCATTTCTTTTTGGAAAGAACGAAAGGATTCATACAACAGAATTTGCGGTATTCAGAAAGAGACAGAGTTTACTAATAACCTATAAAACTTGATAGTTCTCCCAAAATGCATATAATAAAATTTTCTTTGTTCCTTACTTCCTACTCTAAAACAGTCACTCAATGCACCTATCTAACCATCAGCTAAGAAAGTTGGAATGCATCTACAAATATTTCAAGCTACATGCTAACCAATAAGAATCTAAACTTTGCTGTAAACATTGTACAATAGTTTACTAATTATCCCAAGGAATAAGTCCATTTTACATCCTTGAACTTCGCAAAAAAGTCCATTTAACACCCTCAACTACAAAACCAGGTATTTAACACCCCCAAACTTACAAAATCGGATCAATTTACACCCTAAGGCAGTTTTGGAGGGCGGTTTTGATGATGTGGATCCCACGCAAGGTGGTTTTCGCCATACTGGCAGCCACATCATCGGGTTTTGGTAATAAGGATTCAATTAAAGGATATTAACATCCACATCATTAACCTTTTTGTCACTCCTCTCTCTGTACACATCCTCTTTCTTCTTGTCATCATCCCTCCCCTCATTTTGATCCACGTCAGCAAAATCCAATGACATGTCTGCCAAAATGGCAAAACCACCCTGAGTTGGATCCCCGTCAACAAAGCAGCTCTCCAAAACTGCCTTAGGGTGTAAATTGACCCGGTTTTGTAAGGTTTGAGGGGTTAAATAGCTGATTTTATAGTTGAAGGTGTTATGCGGACTTTTTGGAAAATTCAGGATGTAAAATGATTTTATTCCTTATGCTAATAATCTCTTATTTCTCCGTCCATTATGCTTGCATGTGCACTTCAAATATCTGTGCACCACAGCAAATTCAGCCATAGTAAACACTGGACTGTACTATGCCGATACAAGTATTTAACGCTGGATTTTGCTATCCACCAAATTTTTGCCACCAACCTAACCAGCAAACACTTCCAAGCGCATCGCTGGATGTGATTTGGACAGAATCTGTGCATGGGGCCAACAATATGCCACTGGCCGTGGGGGATATCCATAACAGATTGCTGGACAGCGTCAATGTTTGTGGAGCACATGACCACAGTACCTCATGAAAGGCGTGCGATTTGCCAGCATGTGCATGGTTAGTTTTTTAACCTCTTCTTCTGACATTTTTTGTTAAAACACACACAAATTACTCGGAGGGATACAAATGATACTTTAGAGAACAATTAGCGCGATCGTTGGGCTGCCAGTGAGCTATTCCTTTTTTATATAGTTTCAAATCTCATTAATTATTACCGAATTCATCAGCAGCCAGATCCCCACTTGACATTAGACATTAGTCAATTCCCTCCACCAACCCATCAGGAATCATCCATGGAATCCGCTTGCCACGTCCAATAAACAATCCAACTAACCCATCAGCTCCCCTAACTAACTGATTGACGGGCGGCATCAGCTGATGCTATCCAAGATCAATCCCCAAGTCAACCAACCCATCGATCAGCGCCATCGCGGATCGGGAAAAAATAATCGATCAATCAGCACTACGCAATAGCACGACGTGCGCACGAGCGAACGCACGCAACGCAGGCGCACGCACCTGGGTGCCGACGAAGCCGCAGAGGGCGCGGAACTCGGTGACGGCGACGGCCATCTCGGGCTTGTGGTTGCCGTCGCGGTACGTGGCTGGACGCAGCGCGTGGAGCGCCCTGGCCAGCTCCCTGTCCGGGTGCGCCTGGATGGAGAGCGCCTTGGCGACCGACAGCACCTTGAAGAGGAACGGGAGGTCGCCGCCCCAGCGGGCCGCGACGGCGCGGCCGAGGAGCGCGGCGGGGCCGCGGGCCAGCCACTCCCTGAGCGAGATGTCGTCGTCGGAGGCCAGCGACGACGGGGCGGACGGGTGCGTGCCCATCCACAGCTCGGCATAGGGCCGGTCGGGATCAACCCCCTCTTCCCCTCCTCCATCCCCTCCAGCGAGGCGCGCGACGAGGGAGGCGCCCCCGCGGCGGCCCCACTCGTAGTGCTGCACGGCGCCGCGCAGCCGCAGGACGCCCCGGGACGGCTCCAGGTCCGGGTCGCGGTCGCGATCGGTGGGCACGAGGAGGCCGAGGCCCATCGCCCCCAACCCTAGCCCCAGCCCGAGCCCCATTTGGGAGGGGGCGGAGGAGGCGGTGGAGGAGGCCATTGCGGCGGCGGGAAGGGGGAGGGGGTGGTGGTGGAGGTGGCCGTTTGGGGGTGGGGGCGAGTGGGTTGGGCAGTTGGGTTTTATGGAGGGAAACGGGATGGAAGCGGTGAGGCGAAGAAGGGGAAGAAGAGAAGACGAGGAGAGAGGGAGGCGACAGCGAGAGGGGAGGTGGGAATGGGAAGGACCGAAGGAGGGTACTCTTACCGCGGCGGTTTTGTTAGGTTTGTGACTGGCTCAGGGCTCGTATTGTGGGGCCACGTGTCAGTCTGTGATTGCGTCGCGCAGGTGGGCCCGGTTCAACTTTGCAGTTAAGACCTCGTGAGATTCGGTATTGGTGGTACAGTATATCTCCTGTTTGGTTAAGGTGGCAAGTGAGAATATGTAAAGTGAAAGGAAAAAATAGGAACAGCTACTGAACCATCGTTAATCACTCTTCATATACTCCGATCACAAACCTTAATCCGTAAAAAAAAATCTGATGTATACTAATCACTTGAGTGATAATGTCATTAAGCAAGTCCAAATGTATGTTTTCTCAAAATGACAATGGCGTATAAATCACTGTAATGATATCCATCCTACGTAGATTAGGAGCTCTGTGCTGAAGGAGCTGATGGACACTCAAGCCGGTCCTAGGACTCACCCAGTTGGGTGGGGAGAACCAAGCAATTAGCGGATTAGCCTGTTCCCAAATGTAGTCTTTTTTTATAATCATCTTTGTTTGATTAATCCAATTGAAAATGGGGATGGAAGGTAATTTCTTGTTGATTATTTGCCATAGTACATAATCATAGTCTCAATCAACTCCCTGTCATCGAGATGTGGATGGAAGGCCACGGGACCAGTTGACAAGAATGCAAATTGCCAGGGGGAGTGTGCTATTCTTTACTTCCACGAGGGCTCATCCGTAACTACACACCGCGAGAAGCGACACACAGTAACCATTCTACTCGCCGCCACGTGGGGCCCACAGATAGGACCCACGAAACCTTATGCAGTACGACGTTTTTGTCTGACCGACGAAGACGATCCCGGGAGCGAAGCGAGGGTTTTTGGCTCTCTTCACGACCGCTTGCGGTTCCCTATTTCCCAAGACACCAGAATCATCAAAGTTTGCTGGTACTATGTTCATATACATCATTGACTTCATGTATATTGTCACCTTGGGCTTGGCAGCAATCTATATGTATTGATCCTATGCAACGCTACCATTCACCTTCAGTAGCTCCCATAAACCCTATCCTCTCCTATTCGTGCAGGTGATCCACTCATTGACAAGCTCCTTCGTCGCTGTCTTCATGTCAAACTCCTTCTGGATGCAACTCCTCAGCTCATGAATATTCATCGCATCCAGCCCCTCCGCTCGGACCACCTTGTACGCATCTCGACAGATCCAACCCATCAGATCTACCCCATATGAGACCGTCGTCATAAAACACAAGCACGTCTTACATGTTCGATGTTATTTAAATCCATAATAACCCAATTTACTATACACAATCTAACAAACAGGTCACACAAAGTAGTATATATTTCTCTACCCCACAAAAATAACCACACTACCCAACCTAACCAAAATAACAACTTCGGGGTAGTCAGTGCATAGTAAAAAAACTACAAGATTAGTTACGACTAATTAGTTATGGCTAGTTAATTGGGACTAAATTAATTACAACTAACTAATTACGACTAATTAATTGGGACTAATTAATTATGACTAATTAATTGAACTAACTAATTATGACTAATTAATTATGACTAACTAACTACAAGTAATTAATTTCACCTAAATTAAATACGAAATATTAATTTTAACTAATTAATCACCACTAAATAATTAGAACTAATTAATTACGACTGATTAATTAGGACTATTTTAATTATGACTAACTAATTATGAGTAAGTAATTACTACTAACTAACCATGACTAATTAATTATGACTAAATTAATTGCAACTAACTAATTTGGATATATTAATTACGACTAATTAATTATAACTAATTTAATTACGACTAAATAATTATGACTAACTCACTACGACTAATTAATTATGACTAAATAATTTAATACTAACTACATAGTTAATAAACATAATGCATACGAGAAAAATTACCTCCTCTAGAAGATCTTCATTTTATGTCGAACTAACTCTACTAAAACGACAGCTAAATCGGTAGCAAATCGAAAATAATTCCTACTGATCGTGCTACCTCTCGTTCGTTATATCCTCTCTGTCTCTACGCATAGTGGAATGATCTTGGTGTGGATGAATGAGAGTATATCGCTAGGTTATATAGTTGTGCGAAGGCCGACCGCGAAGCGACGAGACAGAATTTGATTCCCTCCCACGGGCGATGCGTCGGGTTTTTCTCGCATACGGGAGACAACGAGAATCCAGGGCGTGCCCAAAATCATGGATTTTCGTTTGAAATATTAAAAAAATCACATGAAATGATGGTTGCGGAGGCAGCGTCTGTGCCCCTAGCGCACAGACCAAAGGAGGTCTGGCCCGCAAGGGTATGGTGGAGGCTTGTCCGGCCCCTAGGGGCACGGACGTGGCATCTCTCCAACCCAGGGGCACGGTGGAGGCAAGTTCGGCCCCTGGGACATGGACAAGCCTACGTGTCGCATCCGTAGGGCTTTGCGGTGCCATTTTTGCGCTTGTCACGGAGAGAAGGCTACATTTGCTACTGTTGGTGATATATCCTAGAGGCAATCATAGAGATGATTGTATCACGTCTATATTTATGAGTTTTTGAATAAATGTTATTCAGTTCTTTGAATGAATCATCAGTTATAGATCAACAAGTATGTGATTTGTTGGTGAAACTCTTTTAACTTATGATGATGTCGTTCTAAATGTATCCCTGGTCGGATGTCATTAGTCAGAACACTAGTGTCTTATCGACCAACACATGTATTGATTGATGACCATATTTCACCAGTCATAGATATAGAGATATCGAATCAATAATGTGAACACATCTTAGAGAACATGGGGTTGGATAGACCCACCTTGAGACACCATTGAGATTGCTATGATTCTATGTGTCATTAGTTAGTCTCAAGTAATGATGATGTATAATCCTTAGAACTGAGATCAGCATAGTTCTCTACATGTGTAATAGCACTCTTAGGGGTTGTCAAACGCTACTCCGTAACTGATAAGTTATAAAGGTGGTTTTTGGGTATGCTATGAAATATGCGGAGGGGTGTGACTGGTCAGATATGGGATTTACCTCTCCTATCATAACAAGAGAGATATCTCTGGGCCTCTCAAAGTGGTCGGATAAAGAAAGTGCATGGTCATACCACCGGTGGTCGAAGAGTTTGACCACATAAGGTTATCTGACACTCGATCGAGAAAGTATTGAACATTCCATGGATGACATAAATCTCACCTGGAGTTCAAACAAGATATCGTGAGGTAAAGTGAGAATACACGAGAAGATCGTTCAGTTCGACTAGATACAAACTAATCGTATAGAGATGCGAGCTAGTCGTAGACTGGTCGAACATAATCACTAAGTAGTCGAAACCTGGTTGTAAGGAGTTACGAACTGGTCGAGACTAAATATGAACTAGTCGTATAGAAATACGAATTGGTCGTTAGTGATAAGGATCTAGTCGTAGATCATATTGTATTAAGGTTCGTCCAATATAATTCGTGTATATTCGGGAATCGCTATGTTCTACTAGGAACCGCTAACAACTCGTGGTCGAAAAAGGTTTTTAAGTCACAACCGAACTACACATGAACCTATAGGGTCACACAATTAATGGGTTGGAACAAAACGTGTTTAGATAGAATCTGTCATGGCAGTATATAAGGAGATGCTTGAGGCTATTGGGATAGAGGGTCAATTGATAGACGAGAGACACGAAAGTCGTGACTTGAGTTGCTCCACAAAAACCCTAGCCGCCATCTTCCTGAGAGCCCTACCATGCGAGTTGGTGCTAGTACACCAGTGTACGGTGTTCCTTCCCTGGACGTATGGATACCGTAGAGGCGCTACTGCTACTGCTGTTGCGCTTAAGGACGATTCGCGATCTTCGTGAGGAACTACAGAGGTTGCTGGAGGAGACGATCGACTACGACCACTGCATCGACGTGCTCTTTGTTGAACCAGGCTGTTTCGACTCTTATTCCACTGCATTGCGTGTCTGGTGGTAACGATCTGTGATTATCTATTTGCTTGGCTTCTTGGTTTGTGTGGTAGAATTTTTTTAAAAAAATTATTGCTATCGTAGCCTACCTGTATCCCCGTATCCCTTCATCTAATCCGTGCATCAATAGTGCCAAATGTGCAAAAACTTGCGAAGTGAGGGGCCAACTTGACCTACGACAGAGTAGTGGTAGCTAAGAGCACCTCTAATGTATGCTTTTCACCTGTACTAAGAGGAGAGAGAGGAAGTTGGTATCGGTACCATACATTAGGGCCAAATTTGGTACTGGTACCCGGGGGGAAAAAGTCAAACAACCCTACCAGTCAGCCCGCAGCAGTCATCATCGCCCTCACCCGGAGGAGGAGGGATCGCCATGGTTGTCGTCTCCCGCCGTCGCCGTTGCTGTAGATCCGGATCTGGCTAACCGAGGTCGATGACGAGGACAAGGAGGCCGCCGTCACTACTGTCGGATCTTCATGCCCTCCGCCGCCTCTAGATCTGGCATGAGCGGTGGCATTGAGGGGGAGGCGGGGGAAATGTCAGGACCCAAATATGCATATCTGGACTCTCTATGTATAATGCACTAATCTAGGATCACACTAGTTCACACAATGTCAACATAGATGAATATCATTCCACACAAAAGACGAATATAATAATAAACGACTAATTTGATTAATAAATAACGGTTGTGACCTTATAGTCGAGTTTACACTTATTAAGCCATGTAGGGCTAGCACTAAATAAAGAGACGGCAGCGGAACAGAAAGAACTCCAGCGGGAACCAATCGACTTGCCACAGGCAACCGACTGGGATCAAGACCTAGCGATCACCATCTTCATAAAGCTCCTCGAAAGCAGGCGATAACTTCCCCACTTCAGCTGAATGATTGCAGCAAGAATGAGTACTCAACAAGTTGTACCACAAAATGGAATTATAGATGGTGGTTTATTCCAAAGGAAATGACTTCTATGGTTATTTTGCAAAAAATAATATTTGCAATTGAATAGAAATAATAGATTGAAAGCATAATTTAAACACAAATAAACAATAGCAGTTTAACAATTATTATCATAAAGAACACAAAGCCTAATCAATTTATTTCTCACGACCATATGAATTTAACCACACAGCTGTCCCATCCCAACTGTTTTTATGAAAATCTATCCCTTGTGTGAAATCCCCGACCATATCCATGACCGCGGACGCGGCTATTTGAATAGATTGATTAACACTCTGTAGATGTTTGTACACTTTACCCATAAGATATAACTAGTGTAGCTAGCACTAATCATAACAAAACCTTTTCGAAACTTCATCTTGACAATTGACCCTCCTGATGTATTCTATCATTGTACCAACCCTGACAAAGTGCTTTGGTCCGACGCACATCGTTAGACCTAGAGACGGCGAATAGTCTAACCTACATGCCTAAGTAGTCAATGCCAAGATTCCGTAGCTTACTAAGTTAGGCATGTCCCATACCAGACATGTGGTTGTACAGTTATGGTTCAGTTCAATGGCGCACAAGATTAAATCCTTAATTGACCAAGGCGAGACTGCCTAATTTCTAACCAAATTACCAATATTTATATATTTTTTTCAAGCACGAAGTTTCACCATATCACCATTCTTTCCATTTGTCTTAGTCTAAATCTTTTCCCACCCTATTGGTTAGGTCTATTACATGCCATCAATGAATAATAGCACACAACACACAGTTTTTACATAAAGTTCCATAATCACTTAGTCAAGTTTAGATTTGCAACTCAAAATGATATCAATAACCCGTTGCATGGTTAAGCAGATTATTCGGGTCTAACCAACCCACGTTGGTGCTATAATATTGCCAACTAATAATTAACCAAGTTAGGGTGACAAAAGATCAGGGTAATACAATGAGCAAGATGGATATAATCAAATGGGTGTATAGCTAATCCTAAAATATTTAAAAATTAAATAATTGAACTAACATGCAATAATTTGAATCAAGGTACTTTTTTTAAAAAAAAACTAGGTTCAACATGGTCAAAGGTACAACTTGCCTTAAAACAAGTATTGGTACTAGTCTCGAGCTTGATCAACTCCTTCTTCCTCGAAAGTTCCTGAAGTATCAACGTCTACTCGCAAACGAAAGCGAAAAACTAAATAAATACAAAATAGAGCAACAAATGAACTCCAAAAATTAAATAAAAATCTCATGAAGGTGGGGCTTGAATTTAGATGAATTTATAAATTTGAATAGACTGAATCGGAGTTCGAACAAAGGAGAACAGACTCTCAGAAGATTTGCTATAAAGGTAAAAGAGAGATAAGAAAAATATTCCTTCAGTTGAAAAGAAAAAGGGAAAAGAAAAAGAAAAAGGAACTTACAGGTGGGTCTGGGATGTAAGAGAGAGAAAGACATGCAGGACCCACATGTAAGAGAGAGGAAGGAAGGAAGCTATAGTGAATCAAAACATAGGAGTTGGCCGGTGGCGATGGCAAGCAGCGTCGACGACGAACATCGGCGAGGCAACGATGGCAAAGGGGGAAAACAGAACCCTCAGAGCGAGGCAGTCCTTTGGGAGGCGATGGCACGACGAAAATGGCGACGGCTCGCTGGTGACGGCGATGGCGGCAAAGAAGGAGCTTTAGCCGATGATGGAAATGGTGGTTTGGCGACACCCTGGGGAAACAGAGTGGAGCATGGGCTCGGCGGTGGCACGGGGAACATGGAGGGTAGCTTGGGATGCTCGAAGAAGGACGGAGGTGGTAGCACATCGGCGGCTGGAGGTGGAGAAGAAAGGTGGGCGACAGCCACTCGGCACGGTGGCAGATCTTCACCAGAGAGGGAGGGAAATGGAGAAGGTCACTCAGGAACGTGAGATGACGCGCTAGGATAGGCGAGGGCACTCACCGGCAGGGAGATCAAACGGAGGGTAGAGCAGTCAGTTTTGGGGGAGATAGGGCGGCGACGAGTCGGCAATGCTCCAAGGATGGTGATGGAAGTACGATATAGAACATGGGCATGCGAATCCAACGGTGAAGACGATGAGGACGGAGGAGCAACGACAGAACGGACGATGGAGGCTTGCGGTGGCTAGCGGGTTCTTTGGCAAATTCTAGCGAGGCGAAGACGGCCATGGGTCCGGTGGTTAGGGCAAACAAAAGAGGGGAATGTTGCGGAAAAAGTGACGTGAGTGGCGCACTTAAATAGAACCAGGGAGGGAGTATTTGCATAGAAGACGGTGGCGTGATTCATGTCTAGCTCGGACACGGGCTAGAGTCCGGAGGAAGAAGAACTGGAGGAATGGGCTAGCGGCTGAGAGCGCTGGCCCGCACGACAGTGAGAGGAAGGAGGGAAAGGAGGAGGCTGGCGGCTAGGTTGGCTTGGTGCGGGAGGGAAAAGGAACGGGATGGGCTGGCAAAGGGAAATTGGCCCGAATAAGTTTCCTGATATTTAAATAACTTTTCTATTTTAGAAATACCAGAAAATCCAAATGACAAATTAAAAATAGCAAATGAACTCGAAAAAATTCCAGAAAAATCTAGAAAATATTTCAAAGCATAAAAAATTCAAATAAAATAGTTTTAGAATTAATTGATATTCATATTAGTCACATTAAATTGTTTTGATATTTGAAAGTCCCATTTAAGCTTTATTACATTCAAATAAATTTTGATGAATTTTTCAAATGACTAAACTACTCAAAAAGATTTTGAAACTCAGAAAATTGGGATGTTTATAGGAAAGGAGTGAGAGCGGTGGTGCTAAGGGGGGTGCGGAGGAAGGTGGCACAGGTGGTGGCATAGAGACAACGTAGAGGAAGAGGGACGTGAAGTGGCGGTGGTGGCGACGTCCGTGCAAGAGAGAGAGAGAGAGAGAGAGAGAGAGATCAGGAGAGATGGAGTGGAATAGGAGAGAGATTGAGGGGAATATAAGTCCGTGTGGGTCCCACCTTTTGGAGATGAAAGGAGGTACTAAACACTAGACGAAAAAAGTAGACTTAGCGTCTATCTGATGTGCAATGATGTGGTATTTTCTTGGTGTTTGTGGTGATACCTCACACTATGGATGCCCTAAGATCAAAGGCCAATGGACACAGTGACAAACAGTAAATGTTTGGAGCAATTCACACCTTGTAATTAAGTACCTATTTTAAACCTTGTTCTACCTTACTGGGTTTTGTTACCTATATTAATAGGCAGTCCTACCTGTTCCTAAAAATACTTATTTTTCTGGAGGATGATAAGTATTTACCAAATTGAAGGACCACAAAATAACGAGATAACTTGATGGGCTTGGGATGGGCTTGGGATGGGAAAAGTTACGTGGGCTTGGTCAGCCATTCAGTTACGGCTTCCACTCTACCTTCTTGTTGTGACGATGCACTACCTCTCACAAGAAACATTTCCTGGTTGAGCATTCATCAATTTACTTGGATATCAGCTCTTTTTTTTAACTTGGATATATCGTCCTTCAAATATAATTCCATGTAAAAGAGACTGTACATGCCAGTGTTGCAACGAGACCGTAAGATTGTAATAGATAATAATAAATTTACATTAAACCAATGCTTGAATTACACTCAGACAAGTAGAGTTTTAGTTGCATTGCTTGTGACAAATGGGGCAGTGACATGGCACAAGGATTCACCTGGCCACAGGAAACGAAGCCACCTTTCCTGAGCCAGTACCAACAACAAAACGGGCATCCGGACCTAGCTGAAGCATCAACTGTTCTGCATGTGTGTTCAGTAGTTGAGAAGAACTACTGGAGTCGTTAGCTATTGCTGCGGTGTCTCGTGCTGTGGGGTGGTGGGGGAGTCTGGGGCGATGGTGAACTGGAGGTTGCGGCCCTGGGCTGATTGCAGGATGAACGCCACCTCTGCCGCCGCCATTGCTGCCTCTTCCTGTCAGTGATGGAAGCATGAAAGGTTAGAAGCCACATCAATGATAATTGCACGACGGTGAGCTCTAGATTGATTTCAACATGAAATGCTATAATCTTTCCTTGCCAGAGAATATATGCTTTTGAATGGTTCAAAAGGATATGACCTAATTCATATCATGAATCAAACACAAACTAATGGATGATGTCATCGATATTGGTTCAAAAGTACCTGTCTTTGTCGCCGGCGATGCAGAATACTAAAGATCCACGCCATGACATAGCATGGGAGCAGAAATCCAGCAGCTCGAAGCAGAAAAAGCTGCCAAACATCGAATGAGATAAAAAGGTTCAAGTCAACAGGAAGCATCAACTGATCCACTAATATCAAAAGAAAAAAAAAACACTTGACTCACCGAGAACATGGTAGAAGAATCATCATCTCCTTCGCTGTCTGAGATAGACAATGCATGCCTCAGCAGCAACAGGGCCATTAGCTGCAAACAAAGTAAAGATATTCAGATGTTTTATCTTGAGAATACAAGAACTCTGATACGAGAAATTTGTCCAAAATGGGAGAAGAGTCAAGGGGGCAGGCAGGATTGGAGGGATGGATAGGCTTGGTTCCTATTAGTAAAGCAACTAAAAGCACTGTTCTTCGACCCAAAAACAAAACTGTAAAGAGAACCACAATATTTCTAAAAGCACTGTTCTTCAATTCACAAACGGCACTGCAAGAAGTGCTGGAGGCTGGACTAATTGTCCTGAAGTAGCCATCCATATATTAGTTCAGCTTATAAAGACAATAAGACAAGGAAGTACTTACAATAAGTGCAGCAGAACGGCAGAATGCAGCACCATTAGCATCGACACCAGCATATTCATCGTACTCTGTTTCAAGAAGACGACGCTGTGCAGCTGCCACAGCAAGAATTCTTGGGTCACGCAAATCAAAGGAGTTCCTGTAATGGTCCAATCACCACTGCAAATCGATAGTCTTGACTTAGATATGTTCTAAACTTCTAATACACTTGAATATAATACAATTGAAATGGCCAGACTGGTGAGTTAAACAAAATAAATATCGAGAAATAACTTGCCTGATATCTATGGTGGTCTCATCTGGTTGAACACGAGGTGGTGCTGTGTACCCAGGCTTATATTGCTGCAGGGTATCATCAAAGCCTCAAAGGAATTAATACACAAGAATGGAAAGGAACCCAACAAATCTACAGACTGGAAGAACCAATTAGTATTCTACAAGAATATAACTATATCTGAAACATTTGAATCAATCATAAAAAGGCAAAAGACTAACTTTCTTTCAAATTTTTTATTATCTGTATGGTAATTATTGGTAGAAGTCGAGAAAGACAAAAGTAGAGGGGAATCAATACTAGATGATATGTATCTCATAATATTATACTTACAGCTCTACTAGACAAAAATTGGACGAAGAAAAAAACAGTAATTCTGTTTAAATTAACAAAATCGGCAACCACCACACATGGCAGTAACCCCTCTAGTGCAACCCCAAGTCCACAACACAGCAAATGCACATAGTCATGGTGCATAGCGGACTGAGAGAAGTGCTAGGTGGTGACACACAACTACACAAGGCATGATCCTCCATGGAGCGAGGCCTTCATGCAAGCAGAACAGAAAGTACGCAGCAAAGAACAATAAGTGCGCACAATGTTGACAGGGAACTCAGCTGTTGCAAAAGCGATGCATAATACTGATGAGGTTGCAGTAAGGGCAAGACAACCCATCAGGTTGGTCAAAACATTTGACAAAAAAAAAGTCTTAAGCAGAAATACGGGGGTTCCTATTTCGGATGTGCTCATGTATGTATATCAACATATGTACTATCATAACTTTGGATCAATACAAAAATGCAACATGTACCACTGGAATTAACTAGAGAAAAATACAAACCTCGTGGCATATTTCACATGTAATGTCTCCTTTCTCATTGCACCAGCGTTGCACACACGCTCTATGAGCATACTGTACATGAAAAGTAAAACTGTCATTTCTAGAGTACAACATAATTTGACAGACAAAATATGCAAACTCTTTTACACATGATATACACGGGCAACCTCTATGTGATTACAGAAGTAGAATATTTGCTTAATAAGTTTGAACTGAACAACCTTCATATCATGTGCAAGTGCAACAGGACAACATGATTACACAATTAATGTACTAGGAGTTAAGTGACTACAGAGAAGCAGCATAAAAGATAACTGTGCAGGATCAGCAGTTCCGATGTCAATCATCATTACATTATATCGAAAGAATATTTAAAACTTCAGAACAAGTTCTTACTTAAAAGAAATGAAGTAAATAAAGTTGTAATGAGTCTCACAAAATTAGTTGTCTAATTTTCACATAAATTCGACTGGAATTATTGGGTTATGGAATGATTAGTGATGTTATCAAGTAAAAGAACATGATATGTGGATGCACAAAGCTGAATCAACTCATTTATCTCATGAGTTTCTGTCAGCACTCAGTAATGCGCCAGAAATGTAATGAAATACTGTTAGACAACTCAATGCTGAAATATCCGAATGCTCTGAAGTCTGAAAGATGGCAAGCACCGATGAAGTCTGAAAGATGGCAAGCACCGATAGAGACAAAAATGGAAATAACTAACAGGCACAGTGAGAGGTTATAGATATGGTTGTGGTCGGGGCAGATGATTTGAGTAGCCTTGATATGTTCCCACTAGAGTATTAACTATTACTACCTCCGTATTTTAAAGAATGACGCTGGCTAGTTCTTTAATGAGCTACCGGACGTCAAGCTCAAACAAACGAAGGGAGTATGTGATAAAAATGCACTTCTGTTTGTAGGATCAAACTTGGATCATGCTATGCTAGTAGAAGATATGCACTATTAAGAATTCAAATAATTGAAGTGAAACCACCATGCTTTATTGTTGTTACAGATTGCATGAATGTGGGCTTGCATTACTTACTACCAAGACTATCCTAACCATAGTAGCATTCTGCTTTTGAAATTTAGTGGCCAAGGTAGTACTATAAAATAGCATAGTGGTCATTCAACTCTTGCCTGAGTTCTTTTTTAAACAGTACCGAATACTGACATAGCTTACCCCTTAAGGTTGCAAAATGGAATTGCAGCTTCGTTGTTTAAAATTCCACAATGCCAAATCAACTTCACTTTGTTAAATGTTTTACATAAGAGATTGTGACAATCACATCCTACCCGCGACCACTGTCCTATGAGATCAAACGGGTTGGTTCTTTGTTGAAAAGTAGATGACATGACAAGTTAAGTAGTTAACAACCATCCAACTTGACCATCGAGGAAAAGGGAGCACAAGCACGAGCATGCTTACATCAACATACATGCCGTGGCCCAATTGTGCATAATTATAGGATGAACCAATTTTTATTTTATACAGAATGTGTTTCCAGTTAGTGCCCTCCAAAGGTGGATGGTTATCCTTCCAGTAAACCATTGTTGCCATCGGGATAGAGAAAAATTTATATTCCCATATGATACTTTACCAAATATATATACACAGGGCTACTACTTCACTCGAAACATATCAGGGAAGTAGGGAACCTAATATGGTGAACCAATTTATCTAACATGGCGAATCAATTATGTGGACCATATCAATCAATTTATCCACAACGATGACTGGCATGACTGGTTCATATTAAACCATACTACATGTGACTGGAAACGACAAACACATGCTGAAGCCAAAATCGAAACTAGGGAGGACCCCCACTACATATGTCTTGCATGAACAACAAACTGCCTAACAATAATTATTTTCAGGAGCATAAGAACCACATGCAAGATCTGGAAATGAAGATTTGAAGAGGAGCTACACCTTGAGACTGCCGTTGCAAGCACACGGCTTCTCGAGATTCTTGACACTGTCCTCCTCCTGGCATATGCGGCACTCCGCTGCCTGGATGAGTGGCTCATCCTCCCCACCGCCCTCCTCGGCCAAATCAACAACCGCTAACGGAGCCGAACCGTTCATCATATCCTCGGGCAGCTTCTCGGTAGCCTCGTCATCCTTAGCGTTTGCCAAACCGTCCACATTCACCACTACATGGTCGCCCATCCCAAATCCCTCTTCTTATGACACCCTTCTCAATCCCCAGTCACAAATCAAACAAACTCCTGCAAGAAATTATCGCAACAACCATAAGAATGAACCAATGATCCGGCACTTGCAAGCAGCAAGACGGTGCGAACAACATCATATTGGCCAAGAGGCCCAAGATAGGATAAACCATAGGCCCGGTGGCCAGTGCCACTTAAAAATGGAGAAAAATTGAAGAGAGAGCGTTTACCGAATTAGGCTAGCTAGTCTACTCCTCAGCCCCAAACCCTACTACTGCCTCATCTAGCTCTGGAGCAAAGCAAACCGGCGCAAGAAGCCCCAGAAAAAAAAAAAAAAACCTTCTTCTACGAATTGCATGAAGAGCCTAACCCTAACCCACCCGGACCGAACCAGCGGCGAAACGAAGCGACCCTCCCCGAAGAATTCGACGCGACGGGCCGCTCCACCTTCCAATTAACAAAAGACGCTCCGAACAAAGCAATCCATTCCGGGGCGAAGCACGCGAGGAACCCGTAAAAAACTAAAAAAAATTCCCCGGTAGAGAAAAAAAAATACACCAAAATTGGAGCCTTCGCCGAGGACTTGGCCTCAGCGACGGAGCAATCTAAGGCCGAATCGCGCAGAGGGGAGCCCCGAACCCGCCGCGAGCACCAGCCAGACCGCATCGAATCGCATGGCGGGGGTACCCGCTACCCACCCCACCGAACCGCAGCCATCTCCGACGCTGCAAGCAGAAAGGGGTCGACGAGGCGAAGCACGCACCTTCCCGGCGGCGACGACGACGACGAGGAATCACGCGCTCCTCCCCTCTCCTCTCCTCTCCTCTCCTCTCCTCTCTTCCCTTGTAATCGCCGAAGTCTACGAAAGTTTCCTCTCCTCTATCGCTCTCTGATTCGTTGGCTTGGGTTTGGTCGTCTAAATACCACGCGTTTTTTTCTTCCTCTTTGTTCCGTTGCTCGTGTAGAGGAAGGAAGAGTCAAGAGTAAATAAATAGAAGAATAAATAGGCGACGACGCGGTGGCCGCGGCGGAGGGGGGAAAGGGAAACGCTGGGCTCGCGCTCGTAACGGTCAAACGCGGCGCGCCCCGCCGGCACGGCGCCGTCTTGTGCCGTTCTGCACGACGCAGGTCGGTGGACGTCCGATGGCAATCCGACGGCTTGTCCTCCGTTCTCCTCGTCGGGTTCGTACGGCGTCCGCTCACGTACGTACGCGCTCGCGTGAATTGTGGTCACCGTTGACAGCGCCATTGTTACCTGCTCCTTGTTTTTGCCGTTGGAGACGGGCGAAGCTGTGATTTTGGACCGTGTTTTTTAAGTAATAGCAGAGAGAAGCTAAGAATTGGACCCAGGGTTTTGTTGCAGAGACCTTCTCGTGCTATAACCATCGTATTGTGAGTTCTCTGGCATACTTGTGTACAGCGGCTCATCAAAGCACGGGCAAGTGCTCGTCGGCTCTCTAAAGCACAGGCAAATTAGGGATACCCCGTAGCGTCCGACGTCCACCGACTCCAGCTTGGCAACCACCGTAGGTTGCTTCGCGCGTACGAAAGCACAGGCAAGTGCCTGGCCTGGAGGGCCCTTGGCTCCGCCACTGCTTGTGTATGTCGAGTATGCCAAGACCCCTTTTGTATGTAACCATGTATATTTGGTTCTAGTTAATTAGAGCATCTACAACAGTTCACATCAGCTGTTACTAAGGGATTGCTATAACAGTATTTAGGTGATGTAGATGAGAGAATATGACGTTGTTTTTAGATGAACAAACTATCAAATTATTAATACCAAGACACAAGAAACAACCAAATACTCTATTGGAGACTTACTCGTTACCTAAAAACGCATTTTGTGGGTTTCACTGACTTAAAACAAAATATTCACCCGATCATTTGTGCAGTTCGACTTTATTATTGATATGATAAATGGGCTAAAACATATAGGCCATAAAGTTATATTTCATTATTGATCATCAAGAATAATACACATTTGTAACAATTAAAGTCTTAGACACAAACTCAAGAAACAATCCATTAGAAGACTTGTTTTTTTTATTAGATTGAGTACTTTCTCTGCTCTTAGTAACAAACTAAAAAATAAACTATTGTAGATGCTCCAAAATAATACCCATTGTTTGCATTTTCGGTCTCATGCCAGAGCCAACTACGAAGAAGTATGTCTATTTTTTAGCACTATCTTAGGGGCTTGCCAATAGCAAATAAGTTGCATTAGTGTTAGTACTGATTTAAGCAGTGTCATGCGTCCTCCCTTTGACATCATTGGCCCTTTCCATCCTACAAGTCGAGCTGCGATTTAATTGAGCAGGAGTTGAAAACGGACCTTCTTGAGTTCCTACAGTGACAATGGCAGACTAAGGTATTTGCATGGGAATTGTTGGTGTCTTGCGGGCACGTTCTGATGTATGACATCTAGGTCCATCTCATTGCAACAAATCGGCATCAGGTCCAATAGATATGTCCAGGACATTGAGTCGAAGGCCTCGGCTATGTCCAGTTTTAGGAGCAGCATCTGGATATTCAAACAGAAGTGTTGTGCCTGATTTTGAACATGTAGAAAATTGTCTTGGATGTGTCTATTCTTGATGAACACACTCTGACACGGTGCGATCAAATCAGATATGTGATAGCTTAGGCGCAGCGCTAGCATTTTCATGAATATTTTGGCGATGTTGTGAAGCAGGCTGATTGGTCTATAATCACTGCTGTTGTTGCGTATTGCTTCTTGGGGATTAGAGCAATGTTGGCATTGTTTAATCGTTGTAGGTTGGTCCCGTTTAAACTGTATAGATACTCCATTACTGCAAATAGATCCTCATTGATTATCTCCCAGCACTTCTTGTAGAAGGCGCCTGTGTAGCCATCTGGGCCGAGCGCCTTGTTGGACGGAAGTTGTTGGATCACTTCATGTAGCTCTTCTCGCGTGAACGGTTCCTCCAGGATCCACAAAATCCGTCGTAGGAATCTGCAAATGTTCCCAATTAATTGCTGCTCCTGTGTGAGCTGATGATGTCCCTAGCAGGCCAGTGAAATGGCCAGGCAAGATCAGCTCCTTTTCTGCATGTAGGGTATGGGTACCTTGTGGCGTTGCCAACGATCTAATGAAGTTCTTCCTTCGACGCATGTTAGCATTGAGGTGAAAGTATTTTGTGTTTGCGTCCCCTAGTTTAAGCCATGTGAGTCTCGAGCGTTGTTTCCATCTCATTTTTTCAATGATGATTAAGCTCAAGATTTTGACCTTGAGCTCTTTCCGGAAATTCCTTTCAGCTTGTGAGAGTGGCCCAGGATGAAATTCCCGACCGGTAACCGCCGGTTACTGGCCGGCTACCGGCTACCGGAGGGTATCCAGGAAACAAAATACCGGAACTACAACGTCCGGTTTAGCCAATTCAAATTTTAAATTTTGATTTTTGAACGAATTTTAAACGAATTCGATCGAATTTCAACAAAAACGGTTTGGCGGTTCACGATACGCGCGCTTGGTGGAAAAATGCCCGGGAACGGTTACATGAACCTTGGAGTGGCCTCAGCTCCATTGTCTTATCTAGCTGAAGTAAGACCTCTTTTGCAACCAGTAGTTGCATCTTGGTGTCGCCAATCGTTTCCTTTCGTCATTTGGTCAGCGTTTTGCCCGTTGTTTTTAGTTTTGCGTGTAGTCGTTTGATCGGATCCAAGTACGGGCATTCCTGTTGCCAAGCTTGCTGTTGGACCGAAAAGACGACTAGAGGGGGGGTGAATAGGAGCACGATCACTTTTTCTCCTAAATCAGATTCAATACGAATTTCACTCCAATAGCTATAATAGCTATGAAGATCAACATACAAGCACAGCGGAAGACTTGTATTGAATCAGATCAACACTCCAAAGCAAAACAATAAAAAACTCACAACTCAAAGGGCTGAGTGATCTGACTGGAAATACAATGGCGGTCTGACCGGCGGCTAATGGGCGGTCTGACCGGCGGACTCAAGAACAGTGAAAACAGCCCGAGTTCAAAGTCACAAAATAATTTAACTTTTGAACTACGACTCTAAACTTTATGAAACTTGACATACACCTTCTTAAGGATGTTAGGAACCTATTTCAAGCAACGATCGTAAAGATCCTTGCTAAAATTCTGACATTTTTTTTGTTTGAGTGAAGGTTGTAGTTCCGGTATTTAAACGAAAACATGATTTAAACCTTGCTCGTGGCTAAGAGATGATCAAGATGATCCTAGATGGGTTCTCACCTGTTACAGCAATCAAGATCAGGGGCAGAAACCAAAGGAAAACCTGAGAATCAAAACGAGCCCCAAAATCACAAAATAGAGAGCAAGAACGAAAAGAGACTCATCTTCAAGGAATCTTGCATAGATTGATTTGCGATTGATGTTGATTTACAGCCACTCCATCCGGAGGACAAAGACTCAACACATCAGCACACAATCAACCCAACTCTCTAGAACCCTAACATCTCCACTCCTAAACCCTAAACACAAACTAGGGTTTACAATAATGAAAGGGTTGGGAGGTGCTGGCCAGCACCCTCCCCTATTTATAGTGGAGGCTAGCTTTTAGAAGAGTATTCCTATTGGGCACCCGTTAAACCCACACACAAATGGGTTTAATTCACGCACGTATTTTAAAGCGTCGTTTTCAGCTTCTCTTGACCTAAACCACTTCTCCTTACTCCGTCTTGCGCCGCGGTTTAGCCAAAAGGTCATCAAGGCGGTTTTTAGGTGAAATTATCAAAATACCCCTTCTCAGTCCTTCTCCGAAGACCGAGTCTAATCTTTGTGAAGCAGTCACATGCTTTGCCATGTGTAGGTTGATCAACAACTCTCATCATATCGGTAAGTCTCTCCCATCTGGCTCCCACCGAAACCACCATGGCACTTGCACCGACCCCCGCGCGCGCTTGATCCAACCCGTCGCACCAAACTGCCCGTTCGGTCATTCTTATTCATTATGCGCCATGCTTGAGTCCATTGACTTAACCCGGCATCCCCGATTGTTCTGAACCTCAGCTCTTTAAGCCTAGTCCCGATTATCCTTGTCGTTGACCGTCATTGACTTGCAAGCTTCCTGCACAACAATAAACAAAGAAATCGATTCCAGGAACAAGTTCTTCGTAACTTGACCCCACGTTAGTCAAAACATGTATCAAGCAACACATAAGTACTGAAACCCATGAACTTGACCTAACAAGCAAACATCGCCGCCACTCATGGCTGGCAACTTAAGTCAAAACCGATTAGACCATCACTCATGGTCGATCTGACCGCCCCACGGCCGGTTTGACTGCCCCCTGGGACTTAGCCAAATTTCCACCCTGGAAATCCGAAACCTCTTTGAAAATTTCAAACGAATAGAATTTTTGACTCGAAACTCCTAAAATTATGAGACCAAGTGAAGTAGAATTCTCTCACTTGCCTACACCCTCTATTTTTGGCCCAGCTCCAAAAACCAAAGGCACTTTAACGGCCGGTCTGACCGCCACACTGGCCGATCTGACCGTCACCCTGGCCGGTCGAACCGCCACAAACTTACAACCAAAACCACCAGAGGCATCGCCGGTCTGACCGCCAGAGGTGGCCAGTCAGACTGCCACAAGGCCGATTGGACCGCTGATAGATCTGAAACTTTGCCAAAAACACGTGTTTCGACAAACCATCAACACCATTGCCAATTGTAACATCATTCTAAGATTATAAACATATCCCTATGATATCCACACTTGCTGGACCACTTCAGTGAAACCTGTCATGTTGATCCAGAAATTTTCAAAGCTGAAACACTTGGCTGTTTATTGATTTTTATCACATGTAAGTAAGAGGGGACAGTGGTCTGAGATTGAAGAGGCTAGTGGGGTGAGCTGCGATTATGGATATAGGAGGTCCCAATCCCCATTACAAAAAGCTCGGCCTAGTCTTCTCATAGTTGGATTTTCATGCTCATTGCTCCAGGCGAATCTTCTGCCATCGAGGTGCACCTCCTTCAACCGACAACCAGTAACGAATCCATGAAATTGGGTCATTGGTGTCACCGCATACTAATCTCACTAGAGTCACCTTTGATTATGCCAAGTCGTTGGGTCACATGACCCCAATAAATGCACCTGGATCTGCCCCTGCTAGCAACTGTTGAGTACAATTCTAAACGACCCCATTAGCCGTCGGTTTAGGTTCTGATTATTAATTTTTTCTCCGGCTTCGTACATGAGGCTGAAGTTCCCTATCTCTAACCACGACTCTTGTATTTGGTTTCCCAAAACGCGCAGTTCCAGAAGGACCGCCTGTTTCTGGTAGTCAAGGTGTCGGCCGTATACTGTGGTTATACGCCATCGCCGTTCATCTATCTCGGACGCGACATCGGCTGCGATTGCTCTCTCGGTAATCGGCGGCTTTGTGATGTTGGCTTTGTTCTCATCCCATAGCAGCAATGTTCCTCCTCGCGTCTTCCGCGCCCGTAGTTGCAGGGATCCTGTGAGGACACCACCTGTTATTTCCCTGATGAGTTGCGGTGTTGCATTTGGAAGCTTGGATTGTGAGAATGGCTGCGACCCCGTCGCGCCGTGCTGCCGAATTTAGTCCCCGAACTTTCCAACTAATAATTTGCATGATATTGGTAACCTCCTGGTGGTGCCCCAAATCTGCCAAATCCTTTACAAGCCACCATAACATCCACAGCGACAACATTAGAGCTAACCTAACTAACAGTACTAGTAAATTGAAGCGCACAGCTAAAAACACTGAAAACAGAAAAGCAGCTGAGCTAAAAAACCTTGAGTTTTTAACTTATTTAGCGTGTTTTAAAAACGAAATAGCAAAAATAGTCTATCATGTATGAAATGGGAAAGATGACGCCCATACCGTAGTAAAACGCCGCGGCAGACCACCTGCCGTTGACTTAGAGCGTGGCAAGACACGTGGTGAGTTTCCAACTGGCGGCAGACGGTTTGCCACTAACCCGGTCCGCAGCAGGTCGATAGGAAGGCGTGGCAAGAGCGTGTGCGGCGCGACCTACCGCGCACTGGGTTAGCGGCAGACCCTTGTCGCGGCGTTTTCGCACGGTAGGAGTATCTTTTTTGTCATTTCTCTCGCGGTAGAGTTATTTTTTACCATTTCACTTAAAAAGAGGCTAAATGAGTAAAAAAAACTAAAAAAAAAAAACCGAAGCATTAAGAAAGTCTCCTGGGACGTGCAAATCATCTATACCACCTCCTCAGCTGGGAGCAGCTCCTGTGCCGACACGGCTCCTACACCCTAGCCGAGATGGGCAGCTTGTCGAGATCACATCCACACAGCGGAGCTCAAACTCCCAGTAGCTTTCATCTAAGGACCTGTTTAAAATAGGGGGGTTTTGCCAGAAATTTCAGTGAAAATGCTTACGCTACATGTAATTTACTCCCGTTTTAAAGAAAAATTATAAAATATAAGTGTTTGAGAGTATACTAGAGATTGTCTATTAGACACGTTATCTCTAAAAATAATATAACATATGTTAGAGATAAGATTGTTTCTAACTATTAAAGATACCTAACGCGAAAGCATCTGAGCTTAACTTTCGAACAGGTCGCGCCACGCTGTGTGGCACGAATTATTTTCGCCAGGCCGAGCTGGACATGACGACAAACCAGGAAGCCGGCAAAGGTTCGAGAATCGAGATGCTTATTGCCTTAATCACTTATTGCACGGAAAGATGCAGCCACGCAACATAGAAAACATCCGTCACCACACGGGATATAGAATTGATTTAGAGACTATACGCGTCAGCGAACACGGCGTAATTGCATGAATTATTTCCAAAGAGACTTTATTCAACACGTACCTATACGCGGCCTATACATATGCGGCAGTTAGTTCAATCAGTTTGGTAGGCAAGTCGTCGCTGAAACCTGAACCAGTCAAGTCAATTAAACATGCATATATATACTGATTCTATCCTAATTATTTCACATGCCATAGTATATATATACACATAAATATATAATCAATTAAAATCCCCATCGAGCAACAAACCCTCTGGTCCATATACGATCTCGATCTCATGTAGTCACTCATATGTTACAGCAGGAGTAGTAGGGAAAAATATTTCGTTGAGTTTTTTTTTCAGTGGGCAACGAAATAATCCAAATGACCGAAATTTCGTTCAAACCTTGAGTGGGATTCAATCCATGGTCTCCAGGAAAACAGCATGAGAGCCTTGCCACTGGGCTGTCTTCAGTTTGTTGTTTCTTTATTGGTTTATACTCTCTTTAACCCTCTAAATTCAAACAAAATGAAAAAATTTGAACGAATTGATTTTCTTTCGGAGGGTAAGAAAGGACCAAAATTTTGCCGAAATTATGAACCCTGGTAGTAACAGTGTGTAGTACATACATATGTACTACGGTAGCAAAAGCAGGGGCGGAGCCAGGGATAGACCATAGGGTCGAGGAGAGACATGAATTTGGCACTATTTTGTATGATATTACGGATTAATCGTTATGAAAAAAAAAACATATTGTTTTAATTTTGATGGATCCATGTTTGATAGTTCAAAATATGTTTTGCAGTTCATTCCTCCTTCAAAAAGCCTATAATAGTAAAAGCATTGTCTTTCACACAATGGATCACGACATCTACTAATACAACATCATGATATTAGCTTTTCTAATTTGTACATCCCATCTACAAGCTGCTACAAAAAAAATATGTATGTCACAAGATAATTAGAGCTCGAACTATACTAAAGAATAGAGCAATGTAATAAAAATCATGATCGTGAAGGATAACACTTTGAGGTCTTGTTTGGAGCGTAGATAAAAAGGTTTTAATTGGTCATGAATTAAGCTTTTCAACTCCATAAAAACATGTCAATCACACCATAAGTTGATTGACAGGGACCAATGCTAAGCAAGTCTTACTCGTTGGCTAATTACTAAAGGAATTGCATGAATCATATGGGTCCAGACCCCTACCAGCCCCCCTTCCCTCCAACCGGGAGCAAAAGTTACAGTGCAAATACAAGCAGTAAACAAGCCACATGATTGCTACTGAGACTCTGACCAATTTCCAAAAAGCACGGTGCACTGATGAAGTCGTGACCACACGGATCTAGACACTGTCCTACATCAATTCCCTGCTATCCGCTTGACATTCCCCACAAAATACCTAGGGTTGCCACTCACGCACAGAAGACTTCGTAGAGTCGATTACCAGCCCCTAGTGGACAAAGTGGGAGGGATGGTTGGAAGGGCAAGCTCTTGACACCAGCTGGCTGGATCATCCAGGTTAAAGCGGTTCTCTCCTCGACCCCGATATACTTAATTTCTTACAGTCTTCAAAGCACCAAAGGGAGTCCTCAGCGCATTGGACCACACCCGACACCGTTTCCCCTAGGCAGGTCAAGAGGAGATCTCGGGAGGGAAATGTAAAATCAGATGGGAAAGGTCTGTCACCCAACTCGGCTGGGGGCCTTAGCATCCTCAATCTTTAGCACCTCTCCTTGGCCCTCAGACTCCGTTGGCTCCGACATGAATGGAAAGCCCGACACAAACCTTGGGTAGGCATGGAACTACTGTGCGATGAAGCGGACCGATGCCTCTTCGCTGCTGAAGAATCTAGACCCGCCATTATGTGCTAATTGAGTATTTTGGTAATTAATGACAATCATCATGTGGATTAACATTTTTCATGAGTTGGTGAAATAGGTTATGTTCCATAATGATGAAGACTTTGAATGACGTCATGAGTTGATCGTCATCAAGTAAAGAGCTTGGAGTAAAGGATGCATCATGTGTTGATGCGTATCAAAGTTCAAGAAGGGGAGATGATCATAAGTTGATCATCAAGTAAAGAAGACCCATCATGTGTTGATGGAGGTTAAGATTGCATCATGTGTTGATGCATGACAAGACTCGGGATGAAGGATGTCATCATGTGTTGATGAGCATCATGTCAAGATCCCGAAGCAAAGAAAATCATCATTTGTTGATGATATTCAAGTCATCATGTGTTGATGAGCTTTCAAGTCAAGAACCCGGACTTGAAGTGACGATGTGCGTCATCAAGCTTCAAGAGGATGCTCAAGGCAAATGTATGACTAGCTAGGGCTAAGGATGTGTTCCTAGTCTTTTACCGGTCTTGGTGTTTGGATGGAGACCGGATTGTTAGTATAGGTTGTCGTACTATTAAGAGGGGTCTTGAATAGTAGCTTGAGTTAGTCATGTGTTGATAGCTCATTGTGCTTGCTCTAGCTCTCGTTAACATGTTGCCTATATTTGCGAGTGTGTTTTGCAAATGATCGAGGCTCATGGTTAATCCTTGTAGCATGTGACTTTAGTTTGCAAATGTGTTTTGCAAATGGTTTAAGTCCATGTACCTTATTCCTTGTGGCATTGATTCTATAAGTTGGCAAATATGGTTTGTAACTTGTTGAGAATCATGCTTTCAACCCTTGTTTGCATCTTGCATCAATTGGTAAATATGTTTTGCAAATTGAGTTGAAGCAAGTTGTAAAAGGTCAGCTTTTGTTTCCTGGTCCGGACTGACCGCCGTTGTAAGTCCGGACCGACCGGAATCCCCGGTATGACCGCCATGTGTTGGCCGGTCTAACCGGTGAACGTTCGGACCATCCGAACGTGTGGTCCGATCGGACTCGAGAACGTGTTTTTCTGGTTTTGAGTGCCGGACTAACTGCAGGTGTAAGTCCGGACTGACCGGACCCCGGTCTGACCGACGGTGTTAGGTCGGACTGACCTGACTCGCGGGTGAAGGACCTGGTCAGCTTTTTCTAGAGAGGCGCTTTTTTTGGTTTTAGCTGGTGCGGTCTGACCGGAGTGCTTTGACCGGTCTGACCGGGCTGGTCCGGTCTAACCGACCTTCGGTTGGCGGTTAGTCCGGACTTGGTCCAACGACTAGTTTTATAGCCGTTGGAAGAGTGCGATCGGCCGAGGCGAGTGCTGCGATCGGGCCAGCTCTGCATGATTTTTCAAACATAACTTCTCCTAACGGCTGGTTTTTGTGTGTGGGCTATAAATACCCACCTTGGCCGTGTAAGGGGATGTTGCTGGTGCCATTAGACTTACCCTTGAGCAAAGAGCAAGCCCTCTACACTCATATGTGCATGTGTTGCACTTAGTGAGCTTTGAGAGGCAAACCCTAAGTGCATGTGTTGCAATTAGGTAGTGGATTGAGTGTTCATTGAGCTTAGACACTTGATTGGTTCAAGTGGAAATCGTAGACTTGTTACTCTTGGTGTTTGCTGACACCTAGACGGCGTGGAGGCGTCGTGCGTCGGTGATCTTCTCAAAGAAGGCTTGTGAGAAGACCCGAGCGGTTTGTAAGCGGTTTGGTGCTCGCCATCTCCGAAGTGGAGGAAGAGCAACCCTAGTGGATCGAGGTGTTTGGTTCGATTTGGAGCCGGTCCAAGTGGTTGGACTTACCTCGAGGTGTTGGTTCGGTTTGAAACCGGTCCAAGTGGTTGGACTTACCTCGGAGGTGTTGGTTCTTGTTGGAGCTGGTCCAAGTGGTTGAACTTACCTCAACGTGGATTAGGGGAGATCGGCAAGTCTCCGATCACCACGGGAAAACATCGACGTATCATTGTGGTTTGCATTCTTATGCTTTACTATATTGCAATTTACTTTCTTAGAATTAAATTGCTTAATTGTATTTGTATGAATGCTTGCATGATATATCTTTGTATGATTGCAATAGCTCATTAGACTTGTTGTTGGTGCACTTAGTTGAAACTATTTGATTTAGGTTTTAATTGTGTAAAACCGATTTGTTATTAGCTTCCGTATTAGAAAACGGTTTTAGCCAAAGAAGTTTTTAAAACCGCCTATTCAGCCTCCTCTAGTCGCCCTCCTCGATCTTGCAGCTGCGGCCATAGTGGTTTCTCTCAGCGATGGAAAGGAAGCACGGTTCTAGCACTCCTCCTGGCTACAAGGTGCGGCCCCAAAAACCTAGCTCCAACAATTTTCCAAATTTCCAAAAGGAAGAACACAATTGTGAGTGCTGCGCTCTAAGACTGGAGATGGGTGCAGGACATTAATATCTTAGGGGGACTGACGACCCAGCACATACAACAATTCGTAGAGTTTTGGACGAAAATAAGCCAAATCCAGCTAGATCCAAATACCCCGGACGAGATCACCTAGAAACTGACCCTGGGCATACTCGTCAAAATCTGCATACGCTCTGCACTTCCTTGGCTCCACAACAACGAATTACCAACAAGTAATCTAGAAATCAAACACCCCCAAGTGCAAATTCTTCGCTTAGTTAGCCATCCAAAATAGGCTTTGGACCTCTAATAGACTGGCAGCGAGGGTTGGCCAAACCAGGGTACCTGCCCTCTTTGCAGATAACTCCTAGAAACATCTCTGCACCTCTTCGCCCATTGTAGATTCTCCACATGCATTTGGACTGCTATGGCAGATTGGCTAGGAGCTACTCAGTTCAAGCCGCCCCATTGGGGGGGGGGGTGTATCGGTCCATTGAAGACTGGTGGGCGAAGATCAACGAGATGCGAGAACTCCCTAGAAGGATGACGGCCACGGTCCTCATTCTAGTAACCTGGGAACTCCGGAAAGAACATAACATCAGAATCTTCTGTAATACTTCATCCACCCTGACGGAGCTCCTGGCTAAGATAAAAGAGGAAGGAAGAACATGGTCCGTCGCTAAGGCCAAATGTTTGGATCAATTCTTAATTTGTAATTAAGGCCCTACCATAAAAACATGTTACTTCTGCGGTTTTGTGCTACACTCCTTCTTTATTAATATAATGGGCACATCTCCTGCCTGTTTTATTTTAAAAAAAGTAGAGCACAGTACTACTGAATACTGATACTCTGAAGAAGTGGATATATATAACTCTGGTCCATGGCTCAGTTCCTCCTCTCTTGCCCCCACGGTGAGTGCCGGTCGTTGGCGCCGGAGCCCGCGTAGTCGTCCATCTCCAACTCCATCCTCCCGTTCACGTCGCCGGCGTCCGCTTCTCCGGTGAAGGCGGCCTGGTTGATCATATCAAAGATTCAAGTTGCAGTAGTTGCACCCGACGAAACATGCTCTGAAACTACTACATTGAACAGACAGTAAAACGTGAACAGCACCTTATTACTTGAATAGATCCTAAAATAAGTGTAACTCCAAATTTTTTTAGAGGAACAACTGTAGTCTAAATTTATTGAGATAGCTGATAGGTAGACCATATCACCTGATCATCTGCTCCACTGGAAGCTGGAATTGCCTCGGTCTCCTGCAGCACCCTTAGGGCTGTTGATGCATATGGAAGTTGTCAAATCCCAAGATTTCAGTCAGAACTGTTAAATTTCTAGATGACATGCAGAAGAAATAGAGGAAATAATCTGAGAAGATTACCAGGTGGAAATGAAATTTCAGCACTTGAAGCATGGATTAGATAGCAGAAGCCCAGCAGTACCACTGTCAGGTGCAGCGCAGGCAATCTCTCCATCTGTCTCTTCCAGGCTTTCCTCAAGTATTTCTACTATTCTTCTGCATCCATGAGGGTCATATAGAGCGCTGAAATGTAAGCTATTTTATAGCACCTTTGCCATGGAAACAAGGAGCCATAGAGGCCTCTGAAGCATCCTCCACAATCATGTGTGGCTAGCTATGGCGCATCTTTATTGATCTATAAGTCCCTTTTTGAAGTGCTTCGTTAGCTCAGAGGACGAGCTTTTTTATAACTAGAAAGTTGGTGAGCATTTCATGGACAATGCTGTTACGAATATTGTATATGTATTCAAGAGGCTTAATAGACAATATATATAAGAAGTACAAAGGGATATATGTCATACATGTATAAGGAAATACAAAATAGTTTCTATTCTCACCCCCTCAAATGCAAAACGTATACAATAGCATTGCATTTGGAAATGGTTGATATTAAATAATGAAAAATCCAAAATCCAAATCTTGGTAATGTCGTCGTAGCGTGCAGCTCTTGAAAAATATGTCGAGTATCAAAAGATCTCCTCCCATCCAGGGTCATGCGATGGCCTATAAAGCACAAGATGCAGGGGCTGAAAAAGTAGAGGCAAGCAGGAGTAAAGTTGATCATAGTAACACGACGAAGAAGATGATGAAGCCGATAAAAATAGAAAAAACTGTCAAATCAAGCCGAACAGGAATAGATAGAAGAATGACAGCGCAGTGCACAAATAGCGCAACGGAGGCGCAGTGCATAAGTAGCGCAACGGAGGGGCAGTGCGGAAGAAGCACTGCAGCCTTAGAAGTTTGGAGTGGCAGTTAAGAGAGAAGCGACGGTATCATAACGACTTCTATGATCTACAACGGCTCGGAGAGAAGAGCGACGGCGGTCATCATGTAAAAAGAATTTCTATACTTCTACGACTGACAATAAACTTTTGGATTCACATGGTTTAAACGAACTCAAAGATTAAGTGGTACAGACTTGGATAGACGTAACAGAAAAAAAAAAGACTCAAAGAAAGAAAGAACTAATTAGCAGCGGAATAATCACGTAGTCCGACGCAACCGATCCATCCCAATAGCCATCTTTCTCATCTCTCCCCGTGTCTCCACTGTAGTCATCAACTCCTCCGCATCCTCCTTCGGCCGTCTATACATTTTCTACCTCTTCTCTCCTTCCCAAGCAGAAGCACCGGAACTTCTTCTTGAGGAGCATGTGCTCTTTCCTGAAGCGATGGAACCTAATTACTAGGCGCGCGAAAAGGAGATGCAAGAAGATACATATTGCGAAAAGGGTGAGCAAAGAATGGGCATCAAATAAGATTAGGAGGAGCTTGCAAGAAAGAATTAAAGGAGTCAGGGATCAAGAGGAGAGTGTACCATGCAATTGCTTGCATATTGGATGGTGACATGGTGCAGATGATGCTGGGATTTTTTGCTGCCTGAGGACTGTACCTCAGCTGCTCACCAATCCGGTACCGACTTTTCTTATCCTGGTGCAGGCAGTGTGGGCTGCAGATTTCAGGTAAACTAAAGTTTGTCCGTTTCTTTTAAGCGCATAGTGGATTCGGCACTTAGATAGATAGTTTGTTAGTCTCCACTAAGCCAATATATCCTATCTGATGAAGTAAAACTGTACTTAACAATTCATCAAGTTAGTTCTCCCCAATTGAACCTTGACACCTAGCAAAGGACATTCTGTTGAACCAAAATAGCAACTAGAAGAGGGGAGGGGGGGGGGGTTGTTGTGTGTTGGGGGTTGGTTTGAATAGGAGCCTACTCGTTCTTTCACCTCCGGTATTCAACATCCTTTTCACTGTAGTTGCTATAAAGATCAAAGTCTTGAGATTACAACGGAAGACTTGAGTTGAACCCGATAGAACCAAAGCGCAACACGTGCAGCCAGTGTGACTGCCAAGCCCAAGCTAGTCTGACCGTTGATTGAAAATCAACACGATGATAGATCTACAAATCGATCTAACTTTTGATATAATGATCTAAAATCTAAATCCCCTGAGATTTCAAAAGTAGCTCAACAAGAAGGTCAGAAACCTATTCCAATCGACGATTGTAGCCAAGGTTTCACGAATTTCTTGATTGAGGACAAGAAGGCTCAAAACCAGGGGAAAACCTAAACTTGATCTAAAGGCTTGCTCGTGGATGAATGATGGTTAAGATGATCTTAGATCAGATCCCACAAGCCCTAACAAGATAGATCACAACAAAAGACCAAGACGAAACCCCTAGAATACAAGAATCCCAAAATCACCAAAGAGAGTAAAAATAAGATAGAACTCATCTTAGGACAAACTTGATTGGATTGATTATGTGGATTGTAGGTTTACAACCACTGCACCATGGTGGACAAAAGTTCACTCATAAGCACCCAATCTCTCAATACATCTCTCTCAAACCATAGTCTCCTCTATTTTCTCCACTATCCCCAAATTTCAAATTAGGGTTTTCAAGGTTTGGTTGTGCAAATCTTACATCAACCCTTATATAGTGGATGCTAGGTCTAGAGAGAAAATCTTACCAGACGCCCGTTAAGAACACAAGCACAACCAAGTCTATACTCATGTACGCTTCTCAAAGCGGATGACCATCTGGATCTCCTGAATCTGTTTCTTCGTAATCTTCTTCTTTGCCCCATCTTGCACTGCGGGTTTTTCAAGGTCACCAACTCGGTATTTTGACGAAGATACCAGAATACCCCTTCTCGATCCTTCTTAATGACTAAGTCCAATCATCGTGAAGCAATTCCATGCTTCACCACGCATAGGTTCATCAATGGCTTCCCACATGCTAGCAAGTCTCTACCATCCGGTTCCCACCAGACCACCTTGGCACTTGCTCTGGCCCCAATCTGTTTGATGCAACCTGTTGCATCGAACTTCCCGTTTGGTCATTCTTGTCTATCTTGTGCCATGCTTAAGTCCAACCACTTCACCTGACATCCTTGATCGTTTTGGACCTTAGCTCTCCTAGCTTAGTCCAGATCATCCTCGCTATTGACAGTAGTTGACTCTAAGCGTCTCTGGGCAACAATAGATAAAGAAATCGATTACAGGCACAAACATGCATCATTCAACACTGAATCACATGACTTTGGTCAAATCTGTAAATTCACCACTGCTCTGTGCATGAACTTGCCCTGGCTGGTCAGATAGCCGGCCCTCGACCGATCTGACAACTAGCCTCTGGCCGGTCTAACCACCAGCCCTGATAACAGGGGACCGGTCAGACCTCCCCCCGGTGCTAACCAACGGCCAGTCATACCGTTTCCCAAAACTCAAAACACCCTTCTCTGGACTTTTCGGCAAAACTCTATATAGTTTCACGTCTAGTCTTCATTTTCAATAACACCTAATGCAAATACTCCCACACAAGTGTTTGGTATGCAATCCTCAAAATCCCATACAACAGTTCCGACAAAATGCTAAACCAAGGGTTTCTTCCCAAACACCTCAACATCGATGCCAATTGTTCAACACTAAGATTAGCGACATTAGCATTACAACAAACATTAGCTCACGCATGCATGTAGACAAAACTTTTGTGGAAGATCTGAAATGCTTGAAATAAGTACTGAGTATCGTGTCACCGGTATAGGTTATCAGTTATCACTGAATTCCACAACGTTCATTAGTCACAAACACTAGCATCTTAGGTCATGTACAATGAGCTTACATTAGCTGTCTATAGTCTCTATCATGTAGGATTTAAGCTGATGTGGATAAAAGAGAATAAAGAAAGAGAAATGTGTTGTCTACAATTCTGTAGCCGACTGTATCATCAGAACCAAAGAGGAAATGTCTTCGGTCCACGAAAGTATTAAAAGATTGTATTATCTATAAAAACAAGTGAAAGGACAACTCATTGTATGAGCTGTCTATAGTGTTGTCTACTGGTGATATGAATAGTTGCTATAGACAACAGCTGTTTGTACCATTGTACATGCTCTTATGCGCGCCCAAAAGCATCAATGGATTATTTTTCTCATTTATTCAAAATTAAGGCAATGCCCATGCAATGAACTTCTCGTTTCTCTGAAAACGACAAGCTGATAGAGAAAGCGAAAGATCTCATAGAGATATATGAACACGGTACGTAGACTAGACGAAATGATACACTTTGTTTCATGAAATTGCAAACCTGAAAAAAAAATGAACAGTAAGTTGGAGCAATATGAGAACAAATACTGATATTAAGAAATGAAGAAGTATCTAATTAAACAAAAGATAAGAATCAGGTAGTTTGCTTTGTTCTACACTTCTTGGTCTCGAGTCTTTTTTGACTTAAGTATCTCAGGTCTTGTCTTGTTTTTTACCCCAAAGATTGGCTTCCCTGAAATTTCGGTACAACCACCATGCATATTCTACTTGAAAAAAGTTGTCAAGTACTAAATACTTTCTTTTACAAATTCTCCTATATGGGACCTAACAAACATAAGTATTTAGAAAAAACTTTGGGATCGACATAAAGGATCTCAAAGAAATTCTCGCAGAGAAAAGGACCTAAAAGAAATGGACTGTCCAGCCCAGCCTGGCCCATGGTCAGTCCATTTTTTTGGACCGCCCTTAGCCCGTTCTTGCCCAAAGGTCACAACGTGGTTTTTCTTGATCCAGAACCAATATTCGGAGCTGACATGATAAGTTCAGGCATTTTCTATCTGCCCTATTCCAGGCCGGGCCGTCCCAAGAAATACCCAGTTCATTCAGTATTCATCTGATATGAAGATCATACTACTAACACGGTGTGTTCCCCCAACGTGTACACAACTAAGGAGATCACAGTGTCTGAAAACTACTACTCTCTCCGTTTCTAAATAGATGTCATTCTACGATTTTGCACATCAACTAAGACATGTATACAAAAAACCATCTTGCCCTCCATTATTTAGTCACTTATTGCTCTTAGATGTTGTGTGTATTCTAGTCCATAATAGTAAATGTGTAAAATGACATGTATTGATGAACAAAATTTGAAAGCTAGAATAACGTGTATACGGAAAACGGAGGAAGTACATGACTATTATCTGTGAGAATGAGACAGGGGATAAAGTTATAAAACTCTTGACTCCTCTCTTTCCAGGAAGCTTCCAATAGAGCGAAGAAGATTACCACTTACAAGAACCAACAAGAGCTAAGACCATAGACTCTGAACCTGTCAGACAAACTGGTCATCTTGGTGTCTGCTCTTCTTCCGTACAGATTTTCAAAGGGGAAACATCTTGTGATCTACTTAGATGTTTCAGATTGATTCTGTTGAAGCTACAAGCCTACAACTATAAACAACCACCAAAACTTGGCTTCCTATATAACCTCTATTGCTACACGGACCTTTTTCTCACCAAAACAACAATATTTCAGAGTTCATCAGAAGCCAACTAGGCAACAATGGAGAAGTCGCCAACCACTGCAGCATGTCATCTTGAACCAGTTTTTCAAGAACCAGCTGGTATTATCATCTTTCTCACCATTCTCACCTGGTCCATCTCAAAGCTTCAGAGGTTCCTCCCCAGTTCTTGCCAATCCTGCAGTAGTTCTGTCGTCAAGACAACCTCGACACCGATTCTCGCCGACAGAAAGACATGTAAGACACTGAATAAGAATGAAAATGATGAGATGGACTTGACTTACGAAGATGCCGAGGCCGTCATGAGAAAGATAGGGCTTAATTTTGATCAAGAAAGCAATGTTATCTTCAAGGCCATTGGCTCTGACTATATTTCTCAGCTGTTCGACGACGATGAACCGAGCTTGCAGGAAGTGAAAAAGGCATTCTTGGTGTTTGATGAGAACAATGATGGGTACATCGACGCATCAGACTTGCAACGAGTCCTTCAGAACCTAGAATTAGGAGCAGGGGTAGGGGTCAATGAGTGTGAGCAGATGATTGCTAGATATGACATGAACAAGGACAGGAGGATAGATATGATAGAGTTCATTAAGGTTTTGGAAGCCAGCATTTGCTAAACCAATTCCTTTCTGTATTAGTTTTTCTATATTCATAAGTTGAATTTACATGTTGTGCTTAAATGAATTACTCCATTTTCCTCAAGAGTTAAATTGTGGATGCTTCACTAAGCCTGCTCATCCCATGAATGCAAAGCTTCATCATGCTTGGGCATAAATCACATAATACAGCTTCAGCACGTGCCTTATCTCTGAACAACAGAACAACAAAAAAAGTTTGACCAAGATACAAATTGGTTTTAAACTCGACCTGTAATCCTAAAATCGTAGCTTGCTCAGCAGGATCGCAAATCGTAGGATCGACGTAAAATCTAATATCCTATCTAATTCTGCCAAAGAAACATATTTTAAAATGTACTTTGTATTTTAACACTTCTAAATTTTAAAAACTAGCAGTGCGGCCCACACATTTGCATGGCTAGATTAGTTTTTATAATTTGTATAAATGCTTCAGAATATATTAACGTATCTTGTAGACTATTTAGATTTTAAAGACATTCTAAACATTAGAAATGATAATAGAAGTTTGAAGAAAAACAAAACAATATGAATGTAATTGAAGTATGAGTTTTGATGGAAGAAAACCATTAAGCATAATAAGTTGTTGGGGTTCTTAGAAACTAACTACTCTCCATCATGCATATATCATGTAGCTCCATATCCCTAGTCTTACTCTATTAGTTTTTTTTTTCCTTCAAATTGTATGTGTTAAGAATGTTAAGAGTGTTGTACATTCACTTTCTCTCTCTAGCCCATGTTGCCCATGTAGCCCATAAGGCATATGTAACAATGTCTATATATACCTCTCAATTAATGAATAAAATACACAGTTATGAATAGCAAAATCTCGCTCTTATCTTTTCTAACAGGGTATCAGAGCCCCTCAACTCTAACCCTAACCCTAGTTTCCACTACTGCCGCAATCGTTGAGCTTCCCCAGCCGTGGGCTGGCAGGCCCTGAGCGGCGTATCCGGATGCTCCGCTTCCTCTGCTCTATCCTCACTTGCCTCCTTTGAGCCTCTGCTCTATCCTTCGATTCCCGAGTGTGTCTTCCTTGGAAGCACTACCGCATGGACTCTTCGAAGCACCGTCGCCTGGATTCGCCGCCTAGATCTGGTGCCTAGTGGATCCGCCGCGTCGCCACTTGGCTCTTCAACCCTGCGTCGCCATCCATGCCTCCTGGATAAGCCTTCGACGCGCGACCAGATCCCCGCCGCCTGGATCTGGTGCCTTGGCCTTCAACGCGCACCCGGACCCCCGCCTTCGAGACTGTAGCGTTACCACTGGGGATCCTCTAGGCGACGTCCTCCTCACCGCTGCACCTCCTGGAGCACCCTCTGCTACGGGCGCCGTCCCTCCTCTACTCTAGTAAGTGTTGCACCTTTATCTGTTTCTCTACTCCGGTCTCCAGCAAGCGAAGCCACCACCGACTGGCTGATGTCCTCCTCTGCTCCACCTCAGTGACACCTCTTGCTGTTCAGTACTTCTCTTTTGCTATTCTGCTCATATGGATTGCTCTGTTTTGCTCTGTTGATTGTGTTTGTTGCTGTGGTGCTACCTGCTATTGTGTTTGCTGCTATGTGGTTGTGGATGGCCAAGTCTGGCTCGATGTTTGGGGTAGTTCATACCTCGTGTTCACAAACATCAAGCTTGACGGGTTGAACTACCAAGCATGGGCTTTCTCAGTCAAGACTACTATTAGGGGTTATGGTTTGGTCTCTCATTTGACTAATGATCCTCCTGATCCGAAGAAGGTTTGAGGCAGTCACGGCTTGGTAGAAAGAGGATAATCGTGTCATGACTGGCCTTGTTATGAGTGTTGATGTCTCTTTGAGGATGAGTCTTGAGTATCATACTTTAGCCAAGCAGATGTGGACATACATTGAGAAGAGATATGTTTAGTCTAGTGGTGCTCTTCGCTTCACATATCTCAAGAACCTTTATAGTATTCAGCCCTAGCAGGACCAAAAAGTGGAGGAGTATTACAGTGCTTTCACTCATATCACTGGCCCTCTAGAATCTATGACACCGAAGGCTGCTACTGCTTGCCAGTCTTGTGTTGCCAAACATGAGTATGTTCAGCAGACGCTCATGTATCAATTTGTGATGGGGCTTCGATCAGAGTTCGGGCCTATTCGCACTCAATTACTCAACTATCCCACTCCACCGACTTTGACTGAGGTGCCCTTAGTTTGATTGCAGAGGAGACTCGTCTTCATTCGCTTATGCCTACCTCAGGATTCTCACCACATGCTGTCATAGATCTCTCACAACGGTCTGGATGTACCAGAGATGCACCCACAAGAGTGCTGGTATGTTCTCATTGCAAGAGGACTGGTCATCATGTTGACAAGTACTTCAAGTTACATCCAAATCAGTTTGTTGATTATCGTGCTAGACATCCATCTGATTGTCGTCGTGGAGCACTGTCGGGACCCAAAATGCAATTTCGACCCTCGTATACTTGCACTAGTCCAGATCACGCTAGTGCATACTGATGGCAACATCGATGAAATATCATTTCCATATACAAAGATGACTAATAAATAGGCAAATAACAATAAATATCGAGTAAAGACCTTAAGGTCAAAGCTTACAATTAATGCCTCGGAAGCGAACAACTCAACGGTAAGTGCAATGAACGAAACGGAATAACTTCGGTGAAGCCCATCCATATGCCCACAGCAATCGGTGGGTGCGCGACCTAGTTCTTCTCGATCCTTGAAGTAGACCTTGTTGACCGATGATTCCTCCATTTCAGAGGTTTGGCGCAAGTTTTACAACAAGCGTGAGTACACAACCGCATACTCGCAAGTCATACCACGTAATGCAATTTATAGATACAGCTTATTCCAAATGAAATGGCTTCGTGGTTATTTTGCGAAATGCAACATTTGCAATTGAATATAAATAATAGATTGAAAGCATAATTCAAAACAAATAGACAATATTAATTTAACATTGTTTTCACAAAGACACATAGCCTAATCAAATTCTTTCACACACCATATGACTTAAATCACACACATTGTCCCTTCCCAAAGGTTTTATGAAAATCTACCCCTCGTGTGAAATCTCCGAGCATTGTCCATGACCGCGGACGCGGCTATTCGAATAGATTGTTTAACACTCTGCAGAGGTTGTACACTTTACTCACACGATATAACGGTGTAGCCATGACCGATCATAACAAACAGTTCGAAACTTCATCTCAACATTGACACTCCCGATGTGCTTACAAACCGTTATACATATCACAAAGCCCATGCATAACACACACCGTTGGACGTGGACGACGAATCCTCCCGCGATGCAACCACCAAGTAGTCACACCTCCACCCTATCACAAAGCCTAACCTACCACCCGAACATCAATGCCGAGAATCCATAACTTACTAAGTTAGGCCCGCCCCATACGTGCATGTGGTCGTCACATGAAGGGCTCAGTTCAATGGCGCACAAAGTTAAGTCCTTAATTGACCAAGGCAAGACTTCTATTTTCTAACTAAGCCACACATATTATCATTCCCATCACATAGTCCACCATGTCACACGTCTCCACCACTTGCCTCACCCAAATCCTTTACCACCGGTTGGTTTTAGTGCAACACATGCCATCACGAAGTAATAACACATAGCACACAGCTTTTACACAAAGTTCCATAGTCACTTAGTCAAATTTATAATTGCAACTCGGTGATGATGATGACTCGTTGCATGGCTAAGCAATCTACTGCATTACTAACCAACCCACGTTGGTAATGCCATAGCACCAACTAAATATGAACCAATCTAGGTGACAAAAGATTATGACATACAATAGACAAAGTGGATATAACAAATTGGATTATTAGCTAAACCCAAAAGTATTTAAATAATTACTTAAAGTAAATGCAATAATTTAAATCAAAGTAATTTTAAAAACTGGGATTCAATATGATCAAAGGTATAACTTGCCTTGCTACAGCAATGATGATCTTATTTTATCTTCAATCTTCTACTTGCTTGATCTTCAGCTCCTTCTGACGATTCAGGGACTTGGCGTCTAACGAGAAAGAAAGCGCAAAACAAACTAAATTCAAAAGACAAATCAAATAAACTCCAAATTGAAATTGAATGGTACTGGAAGGTAGATATTGAATTTAGATGAATTTAGAAACTTGAATGAGTTCAATCGGAATTCGGATGAAGAAGATATGACTTTTGGAAGATTGGAATTCACATGAAATGATGAAAAAGTTTACGGAATATTCTCAGAATATTCTATTCCGAAAATATTAGAAAAAGAATGAGTGTATGATAGGTGGGACCGACTGGTATTTATGAATTTCTAGAATTAAAATAATTCCAGAAATAAGGTAGAGAGAGTGACAAGCGGGACCAATAAGATAAAAGGATTTTCAAGAATTAAATTAATTCCCGAAAATAGAATTAGGGGTTGACATGTGGGCCACTGGTCTATGGACCGGGTCCACGGAGATATGCTAGTCCACGGTGGACCAAGCTCATGAATAGGGTTTGACTAAGATTGGTGACATACGGAACCCGTATGTAAGTGAGAGAAATAATTAGGGTGTTTAATTTGGACGATGACATGTGGGGTCTACATGTAATAGAGAGATAGATATATGGTTGTGATTAATTGGATGGAAAAGGAAGACGGAAAGAAAAGATGAACAGAGAGGAAGCTAAAGCCTGAGTTGGAAGGTTTCTACACACATTGTCCACAGAAGAGACATAGATGAGAGGCTTCACCATCTAGTTCGTGGCACAAGTTTGACAGAAGGTGGCAAGGATTTGGCATTGTGGTGGCAAAGCCAAAGAGAGAACAGAGATCACATATGTTGAAACAAAGATAGATTAGAGACAAGCATGGTCTGTTCTAGATGCATGGAATTAGCAGGAGACAACAAGGATTTTAGTGATGAGAAGGTAAAACAAAGAATAAAGAAATATGTCTGATGTGTATGTTTGGTTCACACATGAGAGAAGGGAGACTAGAGAAGAAACAACATGGCTAGCAGCCACAGAATAGGAGCTCCAGGTCAGTTCATGTCGGCATGATGGTCTGATATTTCGCAAGAATTAGCACCAGATGACAGAGCGATGAATAAAGAATAGAGAATTAATACAAGGGAAATTTATATGATGCTTGGCCTATTCATTAGAGAAGAACCAGTCAAGGAGATACAAAGAGCAACAATAGGAACTGAACCAAAAACTCACGTACGAAGAACATAGTTCATGAAACGCTACAGTGCACATATATGAACAGTACACGCGGGGTGGCCGGCGACCGGAGGCGACGTAGCAGCGGCGAAGGGGTAAAACGGAAAGGAAACGACGAGCCGGACGTGATGGCGCGGTCGGATTTTGGAAAAACTCACCGAGGAAGCGACGAACGCGATGAACACGGTTTGGCTTTAATGGCCGACGGTGTTCCGGCGATCTTCGGGCGAAGTGGATGGAACCATGACGTAGAGGGCGACGACGCGAAGCCAACGCCGCAGACGGTTCGGCCAACGGACGTCGGACGAAGGCGCAGTTCGCCGGAGAAGACTTTTAGTTGGAGCTCGGTTTTCTGGAGATTGCGACGAAAATAGATCGGTTTGGAGGAAACCAATTCAGGGGATTGGAAGAGGGGATCAACACGGACGCGTGAGCGCAAACGGCTCGCATTTATATGCATCGTGGAGGAAGATATGGAAATTTGAAGTTTAAAGTTTGAAACGGATACGTACTGGACTCTCGGTTGCGTTCGGGAGGAACACGATGAACAGTGTTTCGCGTATTACTGTAGCACGTGGGCAGGAGAGAGAAAAGCTGATTTTCGAAATTAAAAGAAATCCCAAAAATCAAGGAGGTCAAATAAAATAGCAAACAAATCCGGAAAAATCTCAGAAAATACCCAAAAATTCCTTGGAACACAAGGAAGCCAAATAATACAAATTTTTATTTAATTAATGTTTATATTAGTCAAATTAAATATTTTTAATTTAGAAAATTCCCAATTAAGCTTTATTAATTCAAATAAAATTGGTGAAATTTTCCAGGGACCTAAACTACTCAAAAGATTTTTGAAAAGCCAAATTTTGGGACGTTACAAACCTCCCCCCCTTAAAGGAATCTCGTCTCCGAGATTCAGGCTGGCTATAGAATAGGATAAGGAACTCAGCCTTCGGGTTCACTTCTTGCTTTCAAATTGCTTTGACTTTGACAGAATCGCTCTTCTGACCACTTACAGAACAACGCCTTGCTTCTTGCAAAACTTCACGCTTCACTGAAAACTTGACAAACTGACTCTTAGCTGAAAGGTATCTTGAAACTTAATTGCTTCTACCGGGGCTGCTCGATCAGGGCTTGAAGGCACTTCTGGAGTGGAGGAAATATTGCTGCTGTCTGGCAACTCAGGTTGGCAAACTATCTCTTCTTCCGCGCTTCGGAATCTGAACTAACTAACACATTTTTGTCAACTCTGTCATACAATTCTTTAGCACAAAACTCCAACAGGTATTCTGAAGATAGACATGGCTGCGAAGGTGAAAATCTGTATAATCTGCATAGCTTTTCTGCTTGAACCAAGCTGCTTAAATTCCATTTAAGATTAAGGATCCTTGGTCTTCTGCTTCATGATTAATGCAACATCCACATACTTTGTAATTTGATCTGCTTCTAGCTGAGCGATGACTTACACAATCAACCACTGTGAACTTCAGAGGGTGACAACTTCAACTGGCTGACAACTAGTGTTGTAGCGGAAATCTGCATAGAACACTTACTTGCTCGACTTGGTACTATGAGTTAAGGCATAACTCATTAATCTTTTTTTTTCAATTTGTCCGCTGATTTGGGCGATACACAAAACTGAACTGAAATGACCATCCAAGCATCATATAGACTTTGTCGCTAATACAAGATAAGCTGGGATCCTTGGTCTAACACTAACTTCTCTGACATGTCGTGCAAATTGACCATCTCTGTAGATCTGACACTGCACCCATGCTAACAAATACCATATCTGCCGTATACAACCTCTGTCGTATACCACTCTGCTAAACGATCTCCAAACTGGGTGATATTGACAGGAATGAAGTGTTAACTTTCTGTCAAATGATCAGCAATCACTCTTCAAGAAATTATATCCCAATTGGGTCCTGGGAGATCCCTTATCTGAATTCTCAGTGATAGGAGTACTTTGACTAGCCTCTAACATGTTGGCTAACTTTACGACATACAAAGGGTAACCCATTCGCGATATTTCACCTTATTTTGGGTCATCACAATGCAACTTTGAGATCTTTGTACACCTTGGTACTTTCAGGGAAACTGGAATGCTTACACTCACATGTTGGTTTGAGCATCAACTACTTGAGTTTCTTCTCATTAGATACGTAGATATGCTCATTGATCCATGGATCATTCTATTCGCCTTCAGCGGGTTCTCACGCTTTCTTGGCCTTACGTGAGGACGAATTTTCTTCACAAAACTGTCATCTCACTTTTCGGTCAAGATCGATTTCTAGCATCGCTCAAATGCAGGTTTCAACAGATATCCTTGCAATCGACTCAAGACTCAACTTCCGACTTTCACGAGTAACCTTGGTGACTAATCAATGATTCTTGCGGTAGCTCTTACATTTCAAAGTATTCGCCAGATCGTCCGTGCAGAGGAACGGATTTCGACTTCACGGTTCTCAATCCAATAACCGTCTTTTTTGCCCCATGGTAGCAACTTCGAATTATGACTAGGATAATTTTCGCTTGACACTTGATTATTAAGAAGCTGCTGTGAAACTTCTTAGCACACAAATTCTTGGATGTTCCGTGATAAAAGCTATCAAGGTTCTTTCTGGTATCTGGCAATACGAACACTGGAGTTGTGATTAATCTCTTTTGAAATTCTTTCAAACTCATTTCACTTCTAGCGGCCTGGGCGAACTTCTCTTCTTGCAACCGGTGAGGGGCCTTGGCTAACTTGAAACGACTGTCTCATTTATCTTCAACTAACACTATCTCGAAACGACTGCTTCACTGGTATTCAACTGACACTTCTAAGCTGACGGGTTTGATTTGCCACTGCCTTTATCTGATAAAGTCATCTGATCTACTCTATCATTTTTGGCAAACTCGTTGGCAACTTTTGTCATAATTCATCTGTGACGTAATTCATTCTGGAATTGACTGATCCTAGGTACCAAGTCATAGACAACCTTGGCTTCTAATACGGTTGCATGCTGCATAGATCACTTGCAATGGCAATTGCATACTCTCTTGCGGATGTGGACATTATCCAATGATTAGATTCTTCAATCATTTACTATTGTCTCACTGCTATGCAAAATGATGAGTTGGAATTCAACATCACATTCCATAGTTACGGCTCTACGGCCTTCAATCAACATGACTCAACGTTTGATTACTCAACTTGCAAAGGCAGACTCTTGGAAAGGTATCCAATGATTTAATATCCACAATTTCTTTTTCTCCGTAACTTGCATGCAAAGATGTCCACATTTTTAGCTCTTCAACAAAGGAAAAGTTACATTGATTCTCTGACTTTCTTGGTAACATCACCGTTCGAACGTCTCTTCTTTGACTGCTTCGCTGGACACACGGATCTTGCTGCGTTACCACCTATTCTGGGTGTTACAATCTTGACTGAACTAACTTCTAGCATTCTTGCATCTAGAGTTAGTGACTGGTTCTTCTGAGGACACTGGCTAACGTAGTGACCTTTTCCATGATTGTTGTGGCATAGACATGTCGAATCTTGCGATTTTTCTGACAAGACTATGGCAGAACGACTATTCTGGGGTTCTTCATCCTTCAAGAAGGATAGTCGCTTTGTAGGGCATCTCTTGGCATAGTGGCCTTGCTCACCACATTCAAAACACACTAGTGACGAGACTGGCTTGTTTCTCTTTTGAGGTGGGCTGCTGAGGTCAATATTCTGCTTTTGTAATTCTTTAGCTGACATATCTTGTACTGACAATGGTTTGCTTTCTCTTGCTAATGTTCTGACCGTAGCTCGAAAGTTTTCTCGCTGACGTTGCATTGCAAAAGTCAACACGGAATACATAGGGCACTGGCTCGGACAATGATCATCGCTTTCACACAAGAAACATGTGATCTTACTCATAGGACATTTTCCAACGGAATGGTTTCTTTTGCAATTGGAACAATTGATATTGTGCTCATCAGCACTATGACCTATTTCTCCACAGTGGGTACATGCACAATTTTCTGACTTATCTGGTTGGCAGCACTTCAAATGACAATGACCGTATGGGATGTAGGATATCAGAATAGCAAGTTTCTCTTGATCACTCTTGCTTGATGTCGCGTGCTGTTGGCGAAAAGCAGCGAGGAACTCTAACCATGTGATGGTATTTTTGTCCTGATGGGCGGCATGAAAGTTTTCCCATCAATTTAATGTAACTCCTTCTAATTGATGAGCAGCATAGAAAACTTTCTCATTATCATTGCACTGCACAATAATTAGCTTTTCTTCTATGGTGTGAATCCAAGATTCTGCATGGTTGATCCTTCAAAGACAGACGGTTTGTTCATCATGAACTTTGAAGATTTGAACTAAGGGTGCGTCGTTGGGATGGCAACGAGTTGTGCATCCTTGCAAACATTACTAATGTCCAACGATCGCATCGTTGCTGGCATGAGTTGATTCCGGGCGGCAGGAAACTAGCTCGGGTTCTGATGTGTCACTACTAGCACTGGAGATAGTAGCTGGTTATCGTCTGCTATGGTACTGACACTGGCAATGGTACGACGGCATGCTTGATTATTCTGATTCAACCAATTGATTAAAGTAGTAGTGGTCTGATTCTGCTGAGTCATCCTGTTGTTCATGTTCTGCATCATCACATTCATGAGTTGAGTCTGAGCTACCAAGAATTGTTCCATAACTGGATCTGCTACTCTGCATCGACAACCGCCCATGGGGTTGACAACACCTGAGCTGGCACATACTGTCTCAAGATTACTGACAAGGTTGGCTTCACTGGGGCTCTTTATCTGCTGGCTGACCAGGGCTTATAAATGAGAGGGAAAAGCACAAGGTAAGGGAAGACAATCTACTAAGGGAAGCAGGTTTAACCCAAAGAACACCAAGGAACACACAAATAGTCGAAAAGCTATTAAGAAGCATAAAACTCACAGCCAAACTACACCGAAGAAGGGAAACAAAGATCTAATCGTCTAGTCGATTAAACTCTAACTTAACAGGGCGACTTGGTTCAACACACGGGAGGAACCTACACTGATTTATCCTATATGGTTGGTCTGAAGAAAACTCGATCTGATCACGGTCTTCATCAAACGTTGATTGCTTGCGATCCTTGCAGGCGAATCTTGGAAAAGACGGGGTGACGTACAACTTCTTATTGGTCTTGAATTCTTGCGACGAGCTTGTCTTGAACACTTGGGAAGATGTCGACACGTTGTTGTTGGTTGCGTGGTCTTCAAACAGTTGCTCAAAACTGCTCTTGGGCATCCACCAAGACATTTGACATGGATAACGATGACTATAGAAGTTATGAGGGGAGAGAGTCCAATTTAATACTCAAAATGGTGAGGACGAATATAGATGAGAAAGGAATAGAATGGAAGAGTATAGAAGCTAGACAAGATGAGAATAGCACATCATTAAGATTTTCCATTTGTAAAATAAGTTTTGAACTTTTCCTTACAACGGCCATTCTAACTAAGGTCACGACCTACAGTCGATATGGCTCTGATACCACCTCTGTCGGGACCCAAAAATGCAATTCGGACCCTCGTGTATCTTTGCACTAGTCCAGATCACGCTAGTGCACACAAGGGCAACATCGATGAAATATCATTTCCATATACAAAGATGACTAATAAATAGACAAATAACAATAAATATCGAGTAAAGACCTAAGGTCAAAGCTTACAATTAATGCCTCGGAAGCGAACAACTCAACGAAGTCGCAGCGAACGAAACGGAATAACTCGGTGAAGCCCATCCATATGCCCACAGCAATGGTGGGGTGCGCGACCTAGTTCTTCTCGATCCTTGAAGTAGACCTTGTTGACCGATGATTCCTCCATTTCTGTAGGTTTGGGCGCAAGTTTTACAACAAGCGTGAGTACACAACCGTACTCGCAAGTCATACCACAGAATGCAATTTATAGATACAGGCTTATTCCAAATGAAATGGCTTCTGTGGTTATTTTGCAGAAATGCAACATTTGCAATTGAATATAAATAATAGATTGAAAGCATAATTCAAAACAAATAGACAATATTAATTTAACAGTTGTTTTCACAAAGACACATAGCCTAATCAAATTCTTTCACACAGCCATATGACTTAAATCACACAGCTGTCCCTTCCCAAAGGTTTTATGAAAATCTACCCCTCGTGTGAAATCTCCGAGCATTGTCCATGACCGCGGACGCGGCTATTCGAATAGATTGTTTAACACTCTGCAGAGGTTGTACACTTTACTCACACGATATAACCAGTGTAGCCGCACTGATCATAACAAAACAGTTCAGAAACTTCATCTCAACATTGACACTCCCGATGTGCTTACAAACCGTTATACATATCACAAAGCCCATGCATAACACACACCGTTGGACAGGGACGACGAATCCTCCCGCGATGCAACCACCAAGTAGTCACACCTCCACCCTATCACAAAGCCTAACCTACCACCGAACATCAATGCCGAGAATCCATAACTTACTAAGTTAGGCCCGTCCCATACCAGACATGTGGTCGTACAGTAAGGCTCAGTTCAATGGCGCACAAAGTTAAGTCCTTAATTGACCAAGGCAAGACTTCTATTTTCTAACTAAGCCACACAGATTATCATTCCCATCACATAGTCCACCATGTCACACAGTCTCCACCACTTGCCTCAGTCCAAATCCTTTACCACCCAGTTGGTTTTAGTGCAACACATGCCATCACGAAGTAATAACACATAGCACACAGTTTTACACAAAGTTCCATAGTCACTTAGTCAAATTTATAATTGCAACTCAGGTGATGATGATGACTCGTTGCATGGCTAAGCAATCTACTCGTACTAACCAACCCACGTTGGTAATACCATAGCACCAACTAAATATGAACCAATCTAGGGTGACAAAAGATTATGACATACAATAGACAAAGTGGATATAACAAATTGGATTATTAGCTAAACCCAAAAGCATTTAAATAATTACTTAAAGTAAATGCAATAATTTAAATCAAAGTAATTTTAAAGCGGGATTCAATATGATCAAAGGTATAACTTGCCTTGCTACAGCAATGATGATCTTATTTTATCTTCAATCTTCTACTTGCTTGATCTTCACTCCTTGGACGATTAGGGACTTTGCGTCTAACGAAAGAAAGCATAAAACAAACTAAATTCAAAAAGACAAATCAAATAAACTCCAAATTGAAATTGAATGGTACTGGAAGGTAGATATTGAATTTAGATGAATTTAGAAACTTGAATGAGTTCAATCGGAATTCGGATGAAGAAGATATGGCTTTTGGAAGATTGGAATTCACATGAAATGATGAAAAAGCTCTACGGAATATTCTCAGAATATTCTATTCCGAAAATATTAGATAAAGAATGAGTGTATGATAGGTGGGACCGACTGGTATTTATGAATTTCTAGAATTAAAATAATTCCAGAAATAAGGTAGAGAGAGTGACAAGCGGGACCAATAAGATAAAAGGATTTTCAAGAATTAAATTAATTCTCGAAAATAGAATTAGGGGTTGACATGTGGGCCACTGGTCTATGGACCGGGTCCACGGAGATATGCTAGTCCACGGTGGACCAAGCTCATGAATAGGGTTTGACCAAGATTGACTGACATACGGAACCCGTATGTAAGTGAGAGAAATAATTAGGGTGTTTAATTAGGACGATGACATGTGGGTCTACATGTAATAGAGATAGATATATGGTTGTGATTAATTGGATGGAAAAGGAAGACGGAAAGAAAAGATGAACAGAGAGGAAGCTAAAGCCTGAGTTGGAAGGTTTCTACACACATTGTCCACGAAGAGACATAGATGAGAGGCTTCACCATCTAGTTCGTGGCACAAGTTTGTGAGAAGGTGGCAAGGATTTGGCATTGTGGTGGCAAAGCCAAAGAGAGAACAGAGATCACATATGTTGAAACAAAGATAGATTAGAGACAAGCATGGTCTGCATTTCTAGATGCATGGAATTAGCAGAGACAACAAGGATTTTAGTGATGAGAAGGTAAAACAAAGAATAAAGAAATATGTTTGATGTGTATGTTTGGTTCACACATGAGAGAAGGGAGACTAGAGAAGAAACAACATGGCTAGCAGCCACGAATAGGAGCTCGGTCGGTTCATGTCGGCATGATGGTGCGATATTTCGCAAGAATTAGCACCGGATGACAGAGCGATGAATAAAGAATAGAGAATTAATACAAGGAAATTTATATGATGCTTGGCCTATTCATTAGAGAAGAACCAGTCAAGGAGATACAAAGAGCAACAATAGGAACTGAACCAAAAACTCACGTACGAAGAACATAGTTCATGAAACGCTACAGTGCACATATATGAACAGTACACGCGGGTGGCGGCGGCGGATCGAGGCGGCGTAGCGGCGAAGGGCAAACGGAAAGGAAGCGACGAGGCGGACGCGATGGCGCGGTCGGATTTTGGAAAAACTCACCGAGGAAGCGGCGAACGCGATGAACACGGTTTGGCTTTAATGGCCGACGGTGTTCCGCGATCTTGAGCGAAGTGGATGGAACCATGACGTAGAGGCGACGACGCGAAGCCAACGCCGCAGACGGTTCGGCCAACGGACGTCGGACGAAGGCGCAGTTCGCGGAGAAGACTTTTGGTTGGAGCTCGGTTTTCGGAGATTGCGGCGAAAATAGATCGGTTTGGAGAAACCAATTCGGGGATTGGAAGAGGATCAACACGGACGCGTGAGCGCAAAGCGGCTCGCATTTATATGCACCGTGGAGGAAGATATGGAAATTTGAAGTTTAGAGTTTGAAACGGATACGTACTGGACTCTCTGTTGCGTTCGGGAGGAACATGATGAACAGTGTTTTGCATATTACTGTAGCACGTGGGTAGGAGAGAGAAAAAGCTGATTTTCGGAATTAAAAGAAATCCCAAAAATCAAGGAGGTCAAATAAAATAGCAAACAAATCCGGAAAAATCTCAGAAAATACCCAAAAATTCCTTGGAACACAAGGAAGCCAAATAAAACAAATTTTTATTTAATTAATGTTTATATTAGTCAAATTAAATATTTTTAATTTAGAAAATTCCCAATTAAGCTTTATTAATTCAAATAAAATTGGTGAAATTTTCCAGGGACCTAAACTACTCAAAAGATTTTTGAAAAGCCAAATTTTGGGACGTTACAAGCACCTACTGGGCCTCCAAGTGCACTTGGTGGAGCAGTTACTGCTACCACACCCAGATACATCTACTGTGACTTCTGGATTAGTATCTGCTATGACCTCAGCATCGAACAACTATTAGCTTGTTGCTCATAGACCCATGACTGATGCTGTATATGTTCACACTATTGATGGTACACCTTGCTCTATCACCCGTCAGGGTCTTCTCTCGACATCTCGCTTGTTTGTTCCTGATGTGTCTTTTGTTCCTCATTTATCTATGAACCTTCTTTCTGTTTGTTAACTTACTGATACGAACTGTTTCATTGTATTTGATTATTCTTCTTGTTTCATTCAGGATCGTCAGAACAAAAGAGTGATTGGTTCTAGCCATCGTCGTAGAGGCTCTCCTAGTCTCTATGTCTTAGACACCTTACATCTTCCTTCCACCAGTATGTCGAAGGCCTTAGTGTCTTCTTCTATGTGATCATCCCAGTCTCCTGTTGGTTCTTCCTTCAGCAAGTGGCATCATAGACTTGGTCATCTTTGTAGGGCTCGCCTCACCACTCTAGTTCACCAGGGTTCCTTAGGTCATGTCACTGTTGAGTTTATTTTTCATTGTACTAGTTGTAAGCTGGGGAACAACTACAACTTCCATATTCTAGTAGTACCTCCAGTCCTCTTGTCATTTTGATTTGGTGCATTCAGATGTATGGGGTTCATCTTCTTTTGCTTCGAAGGGTGGTCATAGTTATTATGTCATATTTGTTGATGATCACTCCCGATATACTTTGATCTATTTTATGAAACATTGCTCTCAGTTGATTTCCATTTATCAGTCTTTTGCCAAGATGGTTCATACACAATTTTCTTCTTCTATTCATATTTTTCGTTCCGACTCTGGGGGGGGGGGGGGTTATATTTCATCAGCCTTTCGTCAGTTCCTTTCTTCTGAGGGTACTCTTCCTCAGCTCTCGTGTCCTGGTGCTCATGCTCAGAATGGTGTTGCTAAGTGCAAGCACCATCACATTATTGAGACTGCTCATACTCTTCTCATCTCCTCCTTTGTTCCCTCTCACTTTTGGGGGAAGCAGTCTTTACGACAATCTATCTCATCAACCGTCGGCCCTCTTCCAAGCTTCAGGGCAAGTGTCCTGGTGAAGTCCTGTATAGAGCACCTTCTCGCTATGCTCATCTTCGTGTCTTTGATTGTGTCTGCTATATCCTTCTAGCACCTCGTGAGCGCACAAAACTGATTGCTTAGTCAGTTGAGTGTGTCTTCCTAGGTTATAGTCCTGAGCATAACGGTTATTGTTGCTATCATCCCTCAGCATGTCGCATTCGCATCTCTCGTGACGTGACCTTTGATGAGGGTCGACCCTTCTTTTATCATCCTTTCACACATCCTACTTCTTCTTCTATAGATTCCACCTCTTTTTTGTGTCTAACTCCCATTCATTCATCAGACTTGTCTTCTCTAGATACACCTTCTCTACCAATTTCATCTTCTGGTGTGTCCGCTCCACCAATTTCTAACACTTCCACTTTTCCTTTTCACTATAGTCATCGACAGAGAGTTCCTTCTGATCCTTAGTCCTCGTCTCCTCCACTTGACTCTCCGGCCAGCACCACCGACTCTGACGATCGTTCTACTACATCACAGTATGCCCTACGTGATCATTCTTCTATTTAGGCACCAGAGAGATAGGGGTTTTCTCGTGTAGGTACAATAACTGAGCCGAGTACCTACCAGGAGGTTGCCAGTATATCTGAGTGATAGTTGGCTATGACAGAGGAGCTCACATCATTAGAGTGTACAAGCACTTGGGATCTTGTTCCGCTACCATCTAGAGCTATTTCTATAACTTGCAAGTGGGTGTACAAAGTAAAGAACAAGTCAGATGGTTCAGTAGAGCTATACAAGGCTCGTCTTATTGCAAGAGGTTTTCAACAGGCTTATGGTCGAGATTATGATGAGACTTTTGCTCTAGTTGCTCATATGACCATAGTTCGCACTCTTATTGCTGTTGCAGTGGTACGCACATGGACTATATCTCAGATGAATGTTAAGAATGCTTTTCTTCATGGTGATCTACGTGAGGAGGTCTATATGCAGCCACCCCCAGGTGTTAAGTCTCCTACAGGCTATGTTTGTCGTTTTAGGCATGCTCTATATAGTCTCAAGCAGGCTCTTTGTGCTTGGTTTGAGCGTTCCAGTTCCGTAATTCGAGCTGCTAGTTTCACTCCGAGTGAGCATGACCCTGCCTTGTTTGTTCATACTTCTCAGCGGGGTCGTACTTTGCTTCTGCTATATGTCAATGATATGCTAATCACAGGAGATAACATGGATGATGTGGCTTTTGTGAAGAGAAAATTAAGTGAACAGTTCATGATGTGCGACTTAGGACCATTGAGCTATTTTCTAGGGCTTAAGGTTCATTCTGATAGTGATGATTACTATCTCTCTTAGCATCGCTACATTTAGGATCTGCTTTCTTGCTCTAGCACGACTTATACACACACAGTGTTTTCATACCCATGGAGCTCCATTTACAGCTTCTGTAACATTCTAATTTTCTGAGTCTTAAAAATCTTTTGAATAGTTAGTAGGGAGAAAATTCACCTTTTGGTTTTATTTGATTTTAATTTCAAAAGCTTAACTTAGACTTTTAGTAGCAAAACAATTTAATATGGATAATTCCAACATGAACAATTGTCAAAATTATTTTATTTGGATTCTATGTGCTTGGATATATTTTTTTAGATTTTTCTAGAATTTTTTTCGAGTTTATTTTCTATTTTCTATTTCTTATTTGAATTTCCAGTATTTTCTAAATTAGAAAATGTATTAAAAATCTCAGTTTAGCTCTTGGGACAAAACCCCCTTGCTTCAGCCCATCTCCTCGCTTTCCCGGCCCATCTCAGCGCACGGCCCAGCTAGCTCACACGCGCGCCCTCGCACCCGCTGACGCGTGGGGCCCCGCGTCAGGTCTTCATCTGCGCCGCGCCTTCTTCCTCGCGCAGCCCCACTCGTGTTCGCCATTGGAACTCTTTTGAGCTCCGTCCGACAACGCGGGATTTCCAACTAAAGTCCATCTAGAAGCCGCGTGAAATCTTATCTTCTATTCCTCCGTACCTTTATCCATAAAGATCTTATCCTGAATTCGTTTCGGATCTTATCCTGAATTCGTTTCAATCTCCGAGAATCGCTCGAGTTCGTCTCGGACTTGTTTTGAACTCTGTCGCCTACACGTCACCTCGTGCATGCCTGGGCCCTATAAAAGGCACCCCCGGGATCGCATTGCTGGCCGCACCAAAACACCTCAAGTCTCCACCTCCCAAGAACCCTAGCGCCACCGCGATTCCAGAATTTTGGGTTTCGACCGAGCTTGTGTTTCTTTGGATTACGTCGCCACCATCGTCGCTCCGTCGACTTTGACTGTGTCATAGTCATCACCGTCACCGTAGCTCCCTCTAGCACCCGTCCGTGCCGCCTGAGCATCATCAGTGCGGATTTTCGCCAACAACCGAGACTCTTCTCTGCCAAAACCTCGCTGTCGGCCACCACCATCCACCTCGACCACCAGTAAGCACTCCATCGAGTTCGCAATAGCTGCGGCTATCTGCTGGTACCACCCACCGCTGGTAAGGATCCGTCGAACGTCGATGACCATCGGGTCCAGAACCCTTGTGGCCGTCGATCTGTCGTGGGCGTCCATGTTGTCGTCCATTTGAGCACTCGTGTCTACGTGTCGCGTGCGTGGCACTACGTCAGTTGCCACCTATGCACCCGCGTGCCACCTAACCCTAAACCCCAGATCCATCTCGCCTAAACCTAGTCTACTATGGACCATGCCAATGACATGTGGGTCCCACATGTCAGCCTCAGCCGTTTTCTCCAGATTTGTTTTAATTCCGAAAACCCCAGGGCTGACGTCATGCTAACGTCATAAATCGATTTTCCAGTAGGAAAATTAATCTCGCAATTCCAATAAATCCTTTTTAGGTTATTTTCTTTAGATTGAAACTTCCAAAAGCCATATCTTTTTGCATCCGAACTCTGATTGAGCCCATTCAAATTTCTAAATTCATCTATATTAGAGATCTATTTATTTGAGATTTTTATTTAATTTTTAGAGTTTTTTCTTCTTTGTTTTATTTAATTTTGTTTATTTCCTTTGTTTGTGAGTAGACGTTGATACTTCGGGGAACTTTGAGGAAGAAGGAGTTCATCAAGACCAAGACCAGTACTCAGATTTATTCCAAGGCAAGTTATACCTTTGATCATGTTGAATCCCAGTTTTTCTAAAATTACTTTGATTCAAATTATTGCATTTACTTTAAAATATTTATTTAAATGCTTTTGGGTTTAGTTATTAATCCAATCTGTTAGATCCACTTTGTCTATTGTTATGTCATGATCTTTTGTCAGCTTAGGTTGGTTCTATATTTTGTTGGTATTATTGTAGCACCAATGTGGGTTGGTTAGATACTAGTAGATTGCTTAGCCATGCTACGAGTCATCATCTCATGTGAGTTGCAAATATAAACTTAACTAAGTGATTATGGAACTTTGTGATAAAACTGTATGTACTGTGTGTTATTACTCATGGATGGCATATATTGCACTTAATCAACCGGGTGAGAAAAGATTTGGACGGAGGCAAGTGGTACTGTGTGCTATGTGGTCTGTGTGAATAGGAATAATAGTCTGTGTGTTGTAATTAGAAATTAGAAGTCTTGCCTTCAATTAAGGACTTAACTTTGTGCACCATTGAACTGAGCCTTATTGTACGACCACATGCCTGGTATGGGACGGACCTAACTTAGTAAGTTATGGATTCTTGATATTGATTACTCAGGTTGTAGGTTAGGCTCTCTGTAAGGGTGGAGGTGTGGACTACCACGTAGTACACATTTATGAGTGGTCTGCCGTCTTCAGGTCCAACGGTGTGTGTTAGAATAGCTTTCTCGGTGGGTTAGTCCGGCGGTAAAGCACATTGGGAGTGTCAATATCGAGATGAAGTTTTGAAAAAGTTTTGTTATGATTAGTGCTAGCTACACTGGTTGTATCACGTGGGTAAAGTGTACAACCTCTGCAGAGTGTTAATTAATCTATTTGAATAGCCGCGTCCGTGGTCATGGACATACTCGGGGATTTCACATGAGGGGTAGTGTTTATAAAAACAATTGGGAAGGGACAGCTGTGTGATCTAAGTCATGTGGCTGTGTGAATTAAATTAATTAGCTTTGTGTCTTTGTGAAAACAACCGTTAAACTATTACTGTTTATTTGTTTTGAATTACATTTCAATCTATTATTTGTATTCAATTGCAAATGTTGTTTTTATGCAAAAGAACCACATAAGCCATTTCCTTTGGAATAAGCCGACATCTATACATTGCATTCTGTGGTATGACTTGCGAGTACGGTTGTGTACTCATGCTTGCTGCAAACATTCAACAGAAGAGGAGTCATCGCCTGCCTTTGAGGAGGAGTTCTACGAAGGTGCTGATCGTTAGGGTCTTGATCCCAGTTGGTTGCTTATGGTGAATTGATGGGATCCCCGCTGGAGTTTATTTGTTTCGCTGCTATTTAATTCTCTGTTTGCCCTGCGTGGCTTAATACATTGTAAACTCGACCATAAGGTCAAAGCCATTATTTGTTAACCAAATTAATCGTTTACTCTATTAGTAATCTTGTGTGGATCGATATTCATCTATATTGATGCTGTGTGCACTAGCGTGATCCTGAACTAGTGCATTATACACAGATGGTCCATAATTATATTTTTGGGTCCCGACAGCTTCGACCTACAGACGGTGTACCACTAACATATCCTTCTCGCTATTGTCCGCTCGTTGGGAGCCTTGTTTATCTCACTGCCACCAGGCCAGACATTGCTCGTGCTGTTCATGTGCTCAGCTAGTTTGTCAGTGCTCCCACCTCAGAGCACTATGGTCATGTTCTTCGTGTGCTGATATACTTGAGGGGGACTGCGTCTAGACATCTGTTCTATGCCAGTTCGAGTTAGATTTAGCTCCACGCTTACTCTGACTCCACTTGGGTGAGTGATCCTGCTGATCGCTGATCTATCACTGGTTACTGTATCTCTCTTGGTACTTCACTCATTGCTTAGAAGTCCAACAAGCAAACTGCGGTGTCACGCTTTAGTGCAGAGGCCGAGCTTCGAGCTCTTGTCGCTACCACCTCAGAGATCATTTGGCTTCAACGGCTCTTGATTGATCTTGGTGTCCATTGTGACAATCCTACACCTCTCTTTTGTGACAATACAAGTGCCACTCAGATCGCTAGTGATCCAGTCAAGCATGAGCTGACAAAGCACATTGTTGTTGATGTATCATTCACATGATCTCATTGCCAGCAGTCGACCATCGTCCTCAAGTACGTTCCTTCATAGCTTCAAGTTGCAGATTTCTTCACTAAAGCTCAGACTCGAGAACAGTATCGGCTTCATCTACTCAAACTCAGTGCATCAGATCCTCCTATTCCACCTTGAGTTTGAAGGGGGTGTTAAGAATGTTAAGAGTGTTGTACATTCTCTTTCTTTGGCCCATGTGGCTCATGTAGCCCATCAGGTCCATGTAACAATGTCTATATTTACCTCTCAATTAATGAATAAGCTGCACAGTTGTGAATAGCAAAATCCTAATCTTATCTTTTCTAACAGTATGCATGCACATGTACCTTTATTTAATATCAAGCAATATGTTAATTATGTTTGCGAAAAATTATCTTATTAGTTTACATTGTATTAGAGTACCTTACTCACGCATACATTGATGCACCATGGCGACCTACCTTGAACCTATGTCCCCTAACACGCCGGTTGCCCCACCAAACTATGTGTCTTTTATCTCTTCTTGTCGTCACAGTTTTTTTACTTCAATCTCCAACCATAAGCCTAAATCTTGATCGATCCTTCCTAGCTATTACCCTTATCAATGCGATATTTTATCATATAGTTATCTTTTATTTCTCTCCAATTATTGCTTAATACTAACTGTTGCGACATCAACACGTATATACATGCATCCGTCACCGATCCCAGCTGGGGACACGTGTCACACTCTCTCCAGTGACCCTGAGCCTATTCTCTACGGCTGCACCATCTCTACTCCAAGCTTTTTGCTCATCTGCCTCTGTACGCTCGTGCTTCTATTCGTATGGATGCATGCATGTACATACGCATGCATGATGTTATACAAGCTCGATGCCCTCTTCTATCGTGTTGGTCGCTCCTCTTCATCGACGTTGGCCAACTCAATGTTGTGGCTTCCTCACTAACTACGACGACCTCCCATCTTCATTGATGTCAGTATTTATGCTTTAGTCGTTGTCTAAAGATATGTAGATTCTTTTCGTCATCGCCGATGATGTCGTGCCCCTCATTAGTGATGGCACGCTCCTAACTACCCAATGACCCCATATTGTCCATAGCTCGTCTGCAATGCAAAGCTTCATCTCCTCTCTACCAGGGCTTCCCTATTGTCGAGCTTCTTTGGAGACTAACTTTTTCAACAATACCGGTGCTTACCACTTTTCATCGTGGCCCTCGGCTCAGTCAATTATAGACTTTCTCTTCTATGGCTCTAGTGAGCAGCATGATATTGTCCTCATTGAATGACGAAGGTGAGCAGCATGACATTGTCCTCATCTCTGTCGCTGCCACCTCGTCTCTTTGCTTCCCCGTGGGTCAATATCTTCTTGCAGGAGATATCGATGTTATTGCACTCTTTCGTGGTTTCCACCGACACCATTCGTGCTATCCTCATTATAATCTTTATTTTTATTCAAAATTTTAGTTATGTTTTATTTTTATTACACAGGAAGCAACAATAGAAACACGTGACATTGAGAGCAAACGTCATGGCTCCTTTTGTGTCTCCTCCGACACCATTCATACTATCCTCATTATAATTTTTATTTTTATTCTATATTCAGTTATTTTTATTGGAGTTTGTATACAAATCAAATTGCTAAATTTATACGATCAGAGGTAATCGAGGTAGTGACGAACGTTGATACGTGAAGGATTGCTTGCCGTGATCGTGGGAGATACGCGTGGCATAGCTTGTTGATTGACATTGCTCTAGTTGTTTGAGAAGATGATTCCTAAGGAGATTGAAGCTACGAGAAAGGCTGAGGACGAAGCTACGCAAAAAGTTGCAGAGAATAGTATTATGACCATGAATGGGGGAAGTGGAGAATCCTATTTGTTTATAAAAGGTGAGATGAGAGGTATATTACAGGACCTCATCGCGATGGGTTTGATAGGTCCGAGGGCTGGTGCAGCGTCATCTGAATTAAAAATGGAACTGATGCCAAATGATGTTAAGTTGGAAGGGAGCAAGAATTACCTGAGTTGGTCTAGAAGGGCTTGGTTAATTCTGAAGATGAGGGGGGTATAGCACTATCTATAGGAGACCTGCGTCGAGCCTGCAGATAGAGGAAGCACTGATTGGAGGGTGTGGAAGACCACCAATTTTGTGGTGGTGGGATAATTGTTGACTTCGGTGTCTCTGTCCATTACTAAGATGGTGGAGGTGATCCCAAGTGCAACGGTGATGTGGAAGACACCAGGAACATGTACATCGGGGCTGTCAATGTGATGATGATAGTGGAGGTTCAGGGCAAGGTAGATGCTCTAGAACAGGGGGGAGAAGACCGTTCAAGAATATGCCAGTAAGTTGCAGCAGTTGTGGCAGATTTGGATCAATATGATCCATTGCAACTAACGTGTGCTGGTGATATTGAGTTTGGTAGGGCATGGTTGTAACGTATGAGGGTCACTCACTTCTTAAAAGGTTTGAACCCTGAGTTTGAGAGCAGGAGGGCTTCAATATGTCATTAGGTGGCATTGCCAACTATAGAGGAGGCTATTTCAGCTATGGTTGTTGAGGAAACTTGACAGAGAGTAACGGTGGGTAGCAACCCTATAAGGTCAGCGTACGACATAGCTGATGACAGAGAGTGTTACAACTGTAAGAAAATAGGACACCTGAGTTGGGCGTGTTCTCTCTCACGAACTGGGGGTCGTGAGAGTGATTGGATTTACCGTGATGTGAGATGCGGCAACTTGAACTTTGCAAGAAAGACCACGTGTTACAAGTGTGGGGCATCTCACCTAATTATGGTGGTGGTGGGAATAATAGATCTGTTGAAGGAAGTTAAGGTGAAGGTAGAGGATGAGGAAGAAGTGGCCCCAGGGCCAATGCATCCATGACAAAGGAGAAGACCGCACAGTCGGAGAAGTGGTAGAAGGGAGAAGGGAATTGGAAAGATGATTGGGACCAGAGTTGAGTGTAATGGTCTTTGGTAGAGGTAGAGTTGGTGGAGGTCAGGAGTGGCTGGGGGCATGTGGGCAGAGGTGGTGGAGGTCAGGAGTGGCTGGGGGCATGTGGGTAGAGGAGGAGGAGGTTGAGGTCAGGGCAACTGGTAGATGGTGGAGATGGATTTGGTGATGTCTCGGTGGTATTGGTGATTGAGTAACTTTTTGATCTTTATGTTGGTATTGGCTATGGAGTTGATGGTAGGTTTGATAAATAGTTAGATTCTAGTAATAGTATTGCAATATGTAACATGATGAACATGATTGTTATCTCATGTCCATCTTGAGAGGAGTGTTAGAGAGTTAATATTAGAGTTTAATAAGAGTCCAAGTCGTGTGAGCACTATAAATAAAAGGTGTGCTGGTATTAAGGGACACACAATTATTCCCGAAATTCTACAGTAACCTAGAAACAAGATGAATCTAAATCAAGAGTGTTAACAATTGAAGCATGGTCAATTCATCGTTCATTGTTTCCACGATTTGATCAAAAGAACAAAGCACTTTAAAGCGCAATGAATCCGACGATATGTATTAAGCATTCAGCATTCTGAGCATTATTAAACAAAGTACCTCCTGGTAAATCATGTTTAGCGTCAGGTATATCTATGCAAGGCATAGGGCCATAGAGCTATTGACACATTATACATGGCAATCAATCTCGTCGTCCCTTTGGTGCTCTTCTACGGTACACTCAATTTAACACGGCTATCCATTCTTTTTGATCCAATAGTTCAAATTAGTTAGGATTTAGTTATACTACACCTGTTAGTATGAGTATTAGAATCTCTCGAGTGGAATAGAATTGTAATTGGCTATGTGGAGGATCACATGCCATATATAGATCAACAACAAAACATAAAGAACACCTAACTAAGACATTACTTGGTCTCTAAATTTTACCTCTGATCCTAGTAGTAGTAGTTGTTGTACACTCCGGTGCACAAAGTGTAGATAAGTCCAAGTGAAATAGCTTGAGGATGCATCACTATAACCTGCTCTTGCATTCTTGGTTCCTTTATCTCGAGGAAACTTCAAAGTTCCAATGGAGCCAAAAGAACGAGAGCAACGGTAGGACATAAATCTGCAGCACTTAATTTGTCGTAATTTACCTTTGGTTGATCCAAGAAATTATTGTTCTTCCACGTGCTCTACTGCATAGAATTGTATGAGTTCATAAAGAGTAGGTAAACTCATTATTACTGTATGATTTGTCCTGACAATTGTGCACTGCACTAGAGTTGCAAAATGAAGCAGTATGATATGATGCTTGCAGTCATGGGAATTGGAAATTTGCAGGCGTCAGTAACTGAGTAGAATCATTTTGCACAGAGTCCATGAAACTGAAATCTTGCTGGAGAGACATGCATGAGTATATACATCAGCAGTTGGTGCTACCAACCGGTCCAACTTCCCTTCTAGTTGTAGAGTTTAGATGGAGTAATGGAATTATGACCTTGCTCTAAAACCATTTGAAGCTCTAGGTGTGAACTGTTACTATTATGCTGGATTTTGTGCATGGATGCATGAAAAGGCATTATTAGGTGCTACTACGTTAGCCATTGATAGTGTGCCAACTCTAATACTACCCAATCTCTTAATTCGGGAGGAATGAGCAGCACAATTCTTTTTTCAGAGGAAGATGGCAAACGAGCTAGCTATATATCCTCTTGTGCCACGAATGCAGCAAATTCTGTACACTAAGATTCGACTAGCGAGAATGTTGAAAACAATACGCCTTGTGCAAGATGATGGGAAAATTAACATTGGAGATTCACATTGCTGGGATTCAGACTTTCAGAGTGCAAAGTACGCATACAGTGAGCTGCTCTGCCTTCATATGATCATCTTGTTAGCCGATCCGAAGAAGACTTCACGCTTCGGCAAAAAAAACTCTCGGCAGAAGCCGAACCAACTCGACTGAAGTACTCGCCGGAATCCGATCGAGCACACACGCACACGCTGTGCAGAAAGTCGATCGCCGCTGGACGCTCTCGTACGCAAGAAAGAACACAAAAACTAGTTTTGTGCTGCACGCAGAGCATGCAGCGATCTTTTTCTATTGCTTCTGATGACTCAAACTTACAAGGCTATGTTGCTTATAAAGGCTGAGAACTCAAAAAACGAAACCGTACAGGACTCAACATTGTATACGGACTCAAGCCGTATCTAACTCGTATACGTTGTATGAAAAACGACTCGGATACGGCAAACTAACAAGATTAAACCCATCAATCTCCCCCTTAATCTTGTTTCTTCACTTTGATCACGCTAATCTTCTCTCTTTGATTTTTAATGACAATACTTATTGTGCTTCCTCTTGTCTTTCTTTTTCTTCTCGCTTTTCTCTCACCACCAGAACTTCCTGCGTCATCTGCATGTGCATGGATCAGGGATTTTTTTTCGGCTGATTTTTGGCCGAAAATCGGGTCTACCGGTTCTGCCGGCACCCCCGGTAAGTTTACAAATTGGGCCCGAAATTTTTGGCCCATTTTGAACAGCCCGGTCCATTTGCTTTGTCACTCCCACCGTTTCCCGTTTTGCCCTAGCAGCATCTTTGCGGCGGCGGCTGCTGCTCCAAGCCTTAGTGCACAGCCGAAGAATTGAAGAACACGCTGTGGCACTAAAATACTAAACCTGTCAATGATCAATGATGATTTGAACAATCCATATGTTTTTCATCTTTTGTAGTGTTGTTTCTTCTGCTTCATTATTATGTGATCATCATGCATCCTCTATTTTTTTTGGAATTGCAAAGGGCATTGATTATGTTTGGAGCCATGGGGATCAAATAGGGGTCGGATTCAAGTGCAAATATTGTTTAGCGACTTTTGCGGAAGGAGGTGCAACCCGGCTTAGGCAACATCTAGCAGGTATATCAGGCAATATAAAAAGTTGCCAGCAAGTGCCACTGGAGGTTCATGATGCGATGAAGACATCTGACTGGGTAGGGAAGCAAAGGAGGTGACAAGCACACAAGCAGAAGCTTAGAATCGAAAGAGAGATTTATGAAGAGATGAATGCACCAATTGATGTGCCCAACGATGAAGATTCACAAGAATAGATGGCCATCAATGCGTCATTGAGGGACCTTCATTTTTGGTAGAGTGTGGAGCGTAGTGGTGGGATATATGAGTATGGATGTGGGAGTGGCAGTGGAGGACGCGTAAGTGCGAGTGGTAGCAATACTGGTACTAGTGGTAGTAGTAGCAGGATTTATACCTTGTTTTACAATGCAAGGTCTGCTGGTACAGCCTTTGATTCTGATATAGCATTCTTAGTGCCAAGCGAATTTGTAGGTTCTTCTACAACCATGGCAGGTTGCATGCTGAGATGAAGAAGAGCATTGGTGAAGAGCTCATTAGACCCAATGCGACAAGGTTTGGAACAATGTTTATCTTCTTGCAGAGTTTCTGGGATAGAAAAGCTAAATTCTGGCAGTGGATGGTGTCTGAGGCTTGGAGGAATAATGCATGGAGCAGTGATCCTGACTATGAGTATAATAATTCCTGCTTGACAAGCAGTGCATGGTGGATGGATGTCAAGTGGGTGCTGGATACAGTGCAACCACTCTACCATGTATTGTGGTTTGCCGATACACAAAAAAATGCCACAATGTCCGGATTTATGCCATTGATGATGGGTGTTTTGCATGAAATGGAAGCTCATTTGAGCGGTAGGCCAAGAGAGATGAGCAAATTCATGAGCCTTGTGAAGACGATGGTGAAGTACCTCTACAAGAACAATCTCATGGTTGCAGGTAATGAGCAATAACAAAGCAATTTATTTATTAATTATTGCTATCATGAAATTTATGGTTATTTTCCTTGCTCATGCAGACGGTGTACTCGATCCAGAAGCACACTACAAGTACAGCTATGGGAAAATCCAGTATTTGCAAAAGCACTGAAGAATGGTATTGAGAGAATTGCTGACTCGCCTAAGAGTGAGGTGTAGGCACTTGCACAATTTGATGCTTTCCGCTCTTGTAGAGGCGAATTTGACAGTCGAGGCGCACAACTTGGAGCATCACAAATGAGCCCATTTAAGTGCTTATACTTGTCTACTTGTACAATGATTGATATAATATGCCATTGTATGAATGTTTTGTGGTGTTTATCGCAGCCGCCTGGTGGTACATGTATGGAGGACATGCGAAGGTCTTGCAAAAGTATGCAATGCAGATTGTATCACAGTGTGTGTCCTCAAGCGAGTGTGAACGCAATTGGAGCACCTTTGCGTTGGTTCACACAAAAGTGAGAAATAGAATAGGTTATGACAAGCTCCACAAGTTGGTTTATGTCCATTACAACTTGAAGCTACGCCTCCGAATGCAAGAATTAGACCGCCCTGAGATCGATGAGGGAATTCAAGCCTGTTATGGATGAACCTGGTGATCCTCCTACGCCTTCAAGGGTTGTGCTTCAAGAGGTACGGGTTGTGCTTGAGGATCCTCCAATGCCTTCAAGGGTTGCGCTTGAAGTTCCTTCGATATCTTCAAGGGATGTGCTTGGAAAGTCTAGTGAAGCACTCCTTGACAAGCCTATCAATGTTTGGGTATCAAAGAGGAAGCGCCTTGATAGCACAACGAAGAAAAAGACGAAGAAAGGGAAGAAGGACAAAGATGAAGATGAAAATGATGTGGGAAGCGGTGAGGACACATCGACTCCTTTTGGAAGCCTTAGTTATGTAGACACAGATGGCAGCACTTCTGTGAGTGATGATGATGATGACGACGACGACGACGACGTGGTTGGTCACATTGGAGGAGGTGAGATCACAAAGGCACAAACAAAGAAGACGAAGGATCTTTCCAGCCTCTACTAGACTGCCGGTATATGTCCTCCTTTCTGACTATATGCTTTGCATGCTTTCAAGTCTTAATCACCTATGCTTTCAAGTTTGCTGGCTGACTCTGGTAGTGCTAAAATTCTACTGCCATGTAGGTTCAAATATTGCAATTTTGAAAGACGGCCAATTCCATTGACAAGTTGATGCACCTGAGGTACCTTCATGCCTCAGCAACTTCATTCTTTTTGTTTTGTTTTCTTTGAAAATGAACAACTAAAGTCTGGGACAATCTTTAAAATGCAGAGCCCTCAGCTTGTCAAGGCAAGGCTTCTAGTATAGTTGATTCTCAAATGCAGCATGTCTATTTCAATTTATAGTTATGCCCCTTTGGGTAGATCATAGGCAAGCTGCAATAATGCACTGCATATGGCCTTCAGTTCAGCAAAAAGTTGTATAATTTTACATGTAAAGTTCTAAGATTTGGTGATCGAGTTCTAAGATGTTACATGAAAAGTTACTGCACTTTACAATCTTATTAATATAGGGCTATTGTCATGTCAGCTCTAAATTCTTGTGTTTGACAGAATGAATGAAGGGGAGCAAGTTGAAAGCAGATGATGAAGATTGAAGACTGTTTGCGGATCATTGGTTGATTTCTGTAATGCATGAATTCAGTGTTTGGGTGATTTCTGTAATGCATAAATTCTGTGTTGTCGTTTTTTATCTGTAAACTCGATTTCTGGATGTTTTGGGCACAATCAGGGATCGCCGATTTTCGGCCGAAATCTGGCCGATATTTTCAAAATTAAATCGGCTCAATTTTTTTGAAATTCAAAATTTTGTTTAAAAATTTCGGCCGAAACTCTCCGAAAAAACCGATAATCGGTAGTATCGGCTGTATTTTCCCCCGTTTAAAAAAAATGTACCGATATTGAAATCCCTGGCATGTGTTCCATTTCTTTGACCCAAACTGCTGGCTTCATTAGCAAATGCATGAACATGGGGACCACCTAGGCTTTTGCCTTGGCCTTCTGTGGCGTTGCCGCATGCACTTGTTTTCTTCAGGATGTCATGCAATACATCTACATCTCTCTCAATTTCAACCTCTGCATGTGTGTGGAGCCTACTGTCCCACGCCAATATTTTCTTAACCTTTGCTCCGTCGCCACTTTGTCATGGGGCTCCCGCTGACCCCTGCCTTCCGACGCCCAGCGCATGTCCTTGCTGCTGATGGGGCCAGCTACCTGATCCTCCCGAGATACATCTTTCTACGCCAGCTGACCCGCCGTTAGGACCTTCCGAGCCGCCACTGCCCCGCGTCGTCTGTATGCCCATGGGCAACAACGCCCTGCGCTGCATGCACGTGTGCAGCAGTGCCCAGTGCACCCGAGCCGCTACCTTGGCCTGAGTAGCCACTGCCTCCTGCTTGTGCGTGGACAGGAACTCCTGAGCCACCACCTGCTACGCAGCATGCACATGGCCCCACCGCCTCTAGCTGTGTGTAGGCCATGTCCTTCGTGCGTGCGTGTGGGACTCGCCGTCCCCCACAGCGCCCTGTGTGTCATCTGGACCTCTCGAGGTTCCGCCTGCTACGCCTTCTGCGCCAACTGCGTGGTACTCTTGGGTCTCGCCATGTCCTAGTTTAATACTCCAGTTCCACTCTGGCTCCTCCAGACTGTCCTTCACACAAACCGATTTATAAGTTTTCAGAAAAATTTTGTACAACTGGTTCGGAGATTTTTTCACTTTCATCAACAGAACTTTCTTTTTGTCATAGACACGCAAGAACTCATCCTGTAGCTCCACCCTGCACCCCTGTTCTGCTAACTGCCCGAGACTGAGTATGTTGTTACACAGACTTGGTATAAAATAAATTTCAGTCAGCATCCTCTTATCACCGTTCTTGCATTTCAGAAGTATTGTTCCTTTGCCTTTTATCTGCACCGTGGAGCCGTCGCCAAATTTGACTTTGCCCGTAATCTTCTCGTCGAGCTCATGGAACATGGAGCAGTCTCCCGTCATGTGATTGCTTGCTCCATTGTCCAAATACCACTCATCAGTATGATCGCGGCTGCCTCCCTCTGTGCGTAGTTTAGGAACTACATTCTCCTCGTTCAACATCACCATGACCGGCGCCTCGTTGACACATAAGGAGAGAAGCAGGGTCGACGCGTCGTCTTCACTAGCTCTGGTGAGGTTTACCTCTTCGTTCTTCTTCTTGTTTTGGTAATCCGAAGCATAGTTCCCATACTCGTCGCAGTTGAAGCACTTTATGTAGCTGCGGTACTCCGACGCGTAGTGCCCGTATTTGTCACATTCAAAACACTTGACATGTGACTTATCACAGGATCTGTCACCATCGTCTTGCCTAGCCTAGTCTCCGCGTCCTCCTCTGCCACCTCGCCCACGCCCGCGTCCATGCTCGCAGCTTCTTGATGAGCCACGACCGTCCTCCTCCGACGATTCCTTGTGAAACTGCCTGCCACCGTCGGGCTTCTATCCTCCAGACAAGCCCTGGCCATGCTTGCGCTGCTTCATGTGCTCAAGACACTCCTCCTCTGTGAGGAGCAGGTGTTCGCTGGCATCGTCGGTGTTGTTTGTTCGTAGCGCTCTTCTACGGCCTTCTGTCGTCCAGTGAGCTCTTCCACCGTGAGTGTTTGCAAGTCAACGAGCATCTCAATTGAGATCGCTACCTGAGAATGCCTCGGTGGGATGACACGGAGGAATTTTTTAACAACACGGTCTTCCTCAATCTTGTCCCCGAGTATCTCGAAGTTGTTGACTAGGCTGATGAGCCGTATTGCGAAGTCATCCACCGACTCGCCATTCTTGAATTTGATCGTGTCAAATTCTTTGCGCAACGTCTGTGCCTTCACCTCGCGTACACGTTGGACACCCATGCGCAATGTCTTGATGGTGTCCCATGCATCCTTGGCGGTGCTCTTGATGGCAAGCGTAGACAGCATCTCTGGCGGGACGGCCCGGAGTATGGCGAACAATGCCATCCTGTCGTCATTGTAATCGCCATTGCCAGGGTCGATCGCCTCCCACAGGCCTTGCGCCTGTAGGTTCACCCTCATCACGAGAGCCCAATCTCCATAGTTGGTTCGCAACAGCATCAGGTAGATGACCGAGCCTCCTAACTCCCTCACCACGCGATGGATCACCATTTCCCCACTGCCACCGCTGCCGCTACAGGATCCCGCCTCCAGACGTGTGCCACATCATTGGGCATCCTTGGGCGGGTAGGTGAGTGGGAAGATGATCGACGCATCGCCGGGTCGAGTGCAAGGCTCTGATACCAATTGTTAGCTGATCCAAAGAAGACTTCACGCTTCGGCAAAAAAACTCTCCGCAGAAGCCGAACCAACTCGACTGAAGTACTCGTCAGAATTCGATTGAGCACACACACGCTGTGCAGAAAGTCGATCGCCGCTGGACACTCTCATACACAAGAAAGAACACAGAAACTAGTTTTGTGCCGCACGCAGAGCATGCAGTGTTTTTTTGATCTTTTCTATTGCTTCTAATGACTCAAACTTACAAGGCTATGTTGCTTATAAAGGCTAAGAACTCAAAAAACAAAACCGTATAGGACTCAGCGTTGTATACGGACTCAAGCCGTATCCAACTCGTATACGTCGTATGAAAAACGACTCAGATACAGCAAACAAACAAGATTAAACCCATCACATCTCCGCCTCACTTATCTTCTTGCTCCGCGGTGTGTAGATCAAAAGCATATGTAAAAAAATTCTTGAAAAATCAGTAAAATATGACTTTAGACCGTAAGGAGCTGGGCTGGCTTGAGGCTTGCCCATGGCTTGCTCTAAACCTAGCAGTGTGCACAACATAGGAGCAACCATGGGACGGTGGACCCAGTGCCGTCTCTGCATGCCGGCCGGCAGCGAAGGTTTGTGAGTGTGTACACAGGGAAGAGTGGCAGTGGCTACAGCAGAGGGAGGGAGCTGGCACCAAGACTGCCCGCTTCTGCCTAGTAGGGACAAGAAGCGACGGGCATGATGGAAGGCAGTGTCTACATCCCACATGTCAGTGAGGCGAGATTTCGCACTAACCGAGTGGGATCCCTGTGCGCTGTTCGATCAGGGTTCAACGGACCAGATCGATGGGAGTGGAGCCCGTGAGGGACTCTTTTCGGTAGAAACCCTATGTTACTTTAAATTAGCGGTTAGCCCCTCCTCCCCCAAAAAAAAAACTAGATCGCAAAGAAAGATCGCGATCTCAGATGGGTCTCTGATAGACGTCCGATCACATTTAAGAGGCTCAGATTGATTATAGTAGGGTGGTAGATAGATGGACTCTTTTGCAGTAGAGACTTGTCGGTGTTTTAGAACCGAATTTACATAAAGATTGTTTGATTTAGGGGTCTCTGAGACTGAGATCACCCAGAGAGAAAGACACAGGGATTTTTATACAAGTTCAGACCTTCTCCGGAGAGAATAACAACCCTACTCCTCTGTGTGTATTGTATTGAGTATACTGGTTACAATCAGTAGAAAGACTAAGGCTTGTATTCCTGATTATGTATGTCCGATCATGTGTCCAATCGACCGTCCTCCTCCATTTTCTCTGACTGCAGCCTTTATATAGTGTACATAGAGGTAGCCGTTTCTCCAGGTCAAGAGGCGCCTCATCATTCCATGTAACGGGCGCATTGTTGGCAGTAATCATCAGGGTGTTAACTCCTCCACGTCGGCTGGCAGTTACTTGTCAGAGATAATGGGGTATTACGTGTAGTTATTCTAGAGAATAACAGCGTATATTGACTGTTTAAATCCCCTAATCAATTGGGCCCATTCGTCTGTAGGCTCCATTAATTACAGGGTGATCGTAGAAGAGCTTACGACTAGGAGGTAGTCGTAGAAAGACTTACAACTGAGTACTGGTCGTAGAAGAGCTTACGACCAGAAAGTAGTCGTAGAAAGACTTACGACTGGGTACTGGTCGTAGAAGATCTTACGATCGGAGAGTGATCGTAGAAGAACTTACGATCATGAGGTAGTCGTAGAAGGACATACGGCTATGGGGCTGGTCGTAAGAGGACTTACGACTACCTAGTTGGCTTCTCCCTTATGACTATAAGGGGTATACTCAAATTTCACATGATGTCATATTTACCCATAATAAGAATTACAGATAATTAATAAAATAAGGATTATTAGATCCTCGTCATCTAGCCCCCCATCTTCAAATGAAAGTAACTTACTTGGAAAAGGAGTCGTAGATGACCTTACAGCCACAGGGTGGTCGAAGGAAAAATTCTTCGATTGGAATTTCATTTGACCAGAAATGTACTTGGTCAAGAAGGTTGTTGGAAACCTTACGACTACAAGGTAGTCGTAGAAAATCTTACGACTATGAAGTGGTCGTAGTATGGTAATCGGAAGTAAAACCTTTTCGACTAGTATTTTGTTTGACCAGAAAAAGACTTTGGTCAAGGAGGTAATTTCGCTTGAGGTGTAAAGACAGCCTCGGTTTTACTGGGAGACCACTAGTGAGGACAGCCTTTTTTTCGTGGGGATGGCTGCCGAAAAGATTACTTCTTGGGATTCAACTCCTAGGGATATTGACCAGATCGCTCCTTATATTCAAGCCATCAAAGACTTGAAGGAAGATGGGCTTTCCGGGTGGCACGTAGTGAAGGATTTCATCACGCGCCACATCAGCCCTTTGAAGAAATGAGTGCCTCCCATGTGGAGGTATTCGGGGCCTCAAGACCCGACCAGAGATTACAAGCAGGGTAAGTGAACTTCCAACTTGGTACTCATTTTAGTCATTCTCCAATTGGTCTATTGAATGTCTTATCTGCTTACACAGATCTTCCACAAGCGGAGATTGATGTGCGAGTCAAACTCATTTGTGAGAAATCCCCGCCACCCAATGTGGAGGCTCCTCAAATCCTTGAGGTGGTATCCATAGAGGAAAGGATGGAATGCTTAAAGGTAATCAAGAAATGATTTCATCTTTAGTACTTCATAGTCGTAGAAAAACTTACGACCGGAAAGTTGTCGTAGAAGAAATTACGACTTGGTACTGGTCGTAGAAGAACTTATGACCAGAAAGTAATCATAGAAGGACTTACTACCGCTTAGTGATTATTCCTTTTTCTAGCTCCTGCAGAAAGTAGGCATGGAGGACTGTGAAGACAATGACGAGGAAGTCGTATTGTTCGTCGTTGGGTTGGTGGCTCAAGAAAGCGAGCCTCCTCCAGCCAAGAAGCGTCGACTCGCGAAAGTCGTCGACAAGGGCAGCGCGGGCTCAAGTTCTGCTGTTTCGACCAAGCCTTTTACAAGATTCGCTGCAGATCTTGCTGCTGCAGAGAAAAAAAAGGGTGATCGAGACAGCTGAAGCTCTTAAGCGAAAAGCTCCCAAGGCCAAGGTACCCTTCTATTATGACAAGAAAGCTTTCGCAGTTTCTGCCTCTCGTAGATTTATCAAGCAACTAGAAAAGGAGAACTGGAAGGACTTTAAGTCTTTTCTAAAGAAAAATGCTGTGCCAACAGAACCTATGGTTGAGGGAAATGCCACTCTTGGAGTGGTTGAGACTGGTCTCGGCCATCCAAAAAGTCAGGAGGGTCATGAGGTGACCCCTGCTCAGAACCCACGACCAGACGTGGTCGTGGCTGGTCCTATCCTTCAACTCCGACCAGACGTGGTCGTAGGGAAGAAGTCGAAGAAATCTTCCGTCGAGAAGGTTGCTTCCAAATTCCTGGTCAGATCTAGGACACAGAGGTATGTAAGAAAGACAAAAGTGTAAGAACAACATTTACCTTTTGCTTCCAACGATTTAACTTGTTTTCCTTTTGTTGATCTTAGCCCAACCCCTCTAGCCTCCAAGGATGCTTCTGTTGAGAAGCCCACTGCTACTTCTTCAGTAAATGAAGGGACGATAGCGGTAGTGGTCAAAGGATCGGCTACTATTCCTGTGGTGGAAGAAGCTGTAGCCGCTGAAGTTGCTACAACTACTGAGGTGGTCGTGGAGATGAAGACGGCGGAGGTAGCGGCATAATTCTCTGGTCAAGGTGGTGGATCATCTGATCACTGTGCCGGTAAGGAAGTCGTCGCAAACGTTCCTTTCGGTCGCCAAGGAGAGGCTGCTGTTACTGAATTCTCTGTTCTGATTTCTTTGGCCCTGCTTCCATTGTAGGGTCTTCTGCCTTCAGGTCTCGCGACCAAGTCCCTCACCCCAGCAATATTCCTAATAATGGGGAAATTTTTGATGACAAACATCTCGAAAAAGTTTGGTGGGACCGTTTCGAAAATCTGGATGAGCTGAAGAATCTAGCAATGGTAGTCTCTATGTTTGCTCGGACGAGCATGAATGTAAGGGTGCATTTGGTTGGTGGAATGAGGTTGAATGGGATGGGATGGTACATGTAGGATGGAATCGTTCTGGATGAGATGATTCAAGTATGGTGTTTGGTTGGTGGGAAAGGATGATACATAATTTTGTTTGGTTGGTCGGATAGGATGGTTCTGGATGGTTCAAAATAGTGTTTGGTTGGTGGGATAGGATGATACATGAATAATATTTTTTGCACTAAAATATGCCAAGAGTGGTCTTGTTTTGTTGATTAAATGACAAGAAACACAACAGTTCAATCGGATCGCAAATCGGATACTCGGTTTAGGAAATATGATCATTTGAAGCTCGTAAATCAAACTATTTTTTCCGTGCACGTCTTGGAATTCGAGTGAACGGCGTGATTCAGGATTTTTTCCCGAACGGGATGATACAGCATAAACATGAAATATTCCTATTTCTTGAACCATCTCATCCCGAATGGTTTGGTTCCATTCAACCAACCAAACACCTGAACGAGCTCATTTCTCGTACCAAACGGTTCAGGACCAAATGATTCAACAAACCAAACGAACCCTAAGTATTTGATGACATTCAAGTGTGCGGTTTTTCCTCGCTTCTCACTGTCTTTCTTTTTGTAGAAAGCTTTGGAACAAATCGCCACTATATGTGAATACAACCGGCAACTTGTCAAGCTACGATAGGAGAAAGCGGAACTCTGCGAGCGGGCAGAGAGATGGTAAGTCACTGATACTCATAATCGCTTATGTTTCGACCACTTGCATAGTACTTGTGAGGGGTAGTCGTAGAAAAACTTACGACTAGGTGCTGGTCGTAAAAGAACTTACGACTGCATGGTGGTCGTAGAAGAACTTACGACTTTGATAGTGGTCGTGGAAGAACTTACGACCACTTGGCTAGTGCTTATGTATACTCTTAACCTCTGCAGGTTTAAAAGTGACAAAAAGACTCTGGCTGATTCGATTGACTACGAAAAAGTCAAGACGAAAAAGCTGAGGGAAGAAAATGAAGACCTTCTGAAGAAGCTTTAGGAGGCTAACTCTGCAACTCAAAAGTTGCAGGGAGAAATAAATAGTAGGTGCTGAACTTACGACTACTTATGTCGTAGATCTTTACCTTTTTAACTCTTGCTTCTTTTCAGAAAAAGAGGACGAAGTGAGAACTCTCCAAACCAAGGTCAAGGAAAAGTCCTTGGTTGTTCATGAGATCTCTCGCATCGCCAAGGACATAGATCAATAGGTTGAGAGGCTAGAATCTCAACTAGCAGGTAAGCAATTCTTTACCTGTGTCAATCCTTCACGGGTTCTTTTCAACTCTCATTTATTTTCAGAAAAGGAGATAAAAATGGGGAGGCTCGAAACTAAGGATCAAGAAAAGACCTTGATTCTTAACAGGATTACCGATATCGCCAAAGAGAATGCAAAGGACATCAAGTCATGGGAGGAGCGGTATGCAAAGGCCGTTGCTTCCCATAACGACGATGTCAAGAAGTTAGATTCTCTACTAGCAAGTAAGTAAATCTTTACCTGTAATTATTTTTGCTTTTCAGTCCTCTAGGAGTCATTTTTGTCCGACTAGTCTTACTCCTTTCAGAGCAAGTAGTCGAAAATAAACAACTCCGTGAGGCTTTGACTCGAACTCAGGAGGAGATGAAGTCGTTGAAGATCAATCTTCAAGATAACATCTTGTTCCTAAAATATGTACTTGGTGAGCTACGTGCTGAGGGAATAACTCCTCAAGAAGACATGATAGTTGCTCACACGAGTACTATTGGGGACCAAGTCGGAGCTTTGCAAGAGTTGGTGACCACTCTGAAGACCAATTAAGCTGGCTCGATAAGGGATGTGGTCGAAGGTGTAGTAAATTATGTTTTAGCAAAGCTTAAAGCTCGTGACCTCAACCTTGATGTGCAACCAATCGAAACTGACTTCGACTGCTCTGGAGCAGAAGGGGTGTGGTTGATTGAAGATATGCAGCCGATCAGCAAGTATCGGAGGAGATGCAAATGGCGTCTCCTTCGTCAGAGTAGTTTGTAATAGGAACCTATAAAGACAAGTTTTTGTTGATGTATATAATCCATCCATTTTTCTGCAAATCATCTTGTCGAGTAGTTAGTAACTCAAAAGATAATAAACAAAAGTAAGACTAAGAATTGAAGTCATATTGATAACTTTATCCTAGCCCCCGACTATTTGCTTAGTTTATTTTGATAAACTAAGTAAATAGTGTGAAATGGGTTTATGAAAACAGAGAGGTTTGATTAACTTATAGTTTTCAATCACGATTATCATGCATTGGTCAAAAGAGTAGGAACGAATCGATGCTCGGAAGTTCCTTCTAGTGGGCAGGACCACGCGCAGTGAGGAAAGGCTTTGAGTAGGTGATGTTACCATCTCTGACTAGATTAATCAAATCAAGAACGACAACTCGAGTTAAACAAACGTTTAGAGGACCTTAAAAATTCATTCGACTTTTTTCGGTGGATTCGATAAGTCTGCCCTGGTAGCAAGAGTAGAAAACGGGACGACGCTAGGAAGTTCCTTCTAGTGGGCAGGACCACGTGAAGAGAGGATAGGCTTCGACTAGGTGTGTTTCTTCCTCCGACTAGTTGGAACGGATCGAGTTTACCAAAAGCAGTCGAATAAATCTCAAAAGTGCACTCTGCTTAGTGTATTTTTCAAACTGAATGAAGAAATAAACTAAGATGATAAGAGTTGGCTTGAAAAATTTTCGACCATGTTTGTTGAACCCGAGATCTTTGTATTGGCAGCAAAAAGTGAGGAACGAGTCGACACTAGGAAGTTCCTTCTAGTGGGCAGGACCACGTGCAGAGAGGAAAGACTTCAACTAGGTGATGTTACCGTCCTTTCGACCAGTGTAAAGAAAAACTGGGTGTGTAAAAGATGGTCGAAAGATTATCAAAGCACTACTCAAAATAAGACAATAGAGATAAAAGGAACCTGATTCTTTATTGTCTGAATGGTTTGTTACACATAAAACTTGCATAACTGGTCGATGTTCCAAGAATTTGAGAGAACCCAGTCATCCTCCATTGTTAGTCATACCGAACCTGGCTGCATGACTTCAACCACGGTGTAAGGACCTTCCCACTTGGGGGAAAGTTTGTTCCGATTAGACTAGGATTGGATGAGCCTCAATACCAAGTCACCTGCATTAAGGCTACGAGGTTGGACCTTACGATCATAGTACTTGCGCAGGGCTTGTTGGTAGACCGCTGAACGAATTAAGGCCTGGTTTCTCTTCTCTTAGAGTAGGTTTATGCCGTCCGCTCGAAGTTGTTCCTGGTTGGAGTCATTGTAAGTTTCGACTCGTGTTGACCTGATCTTTAGTTCCGGAGGAAGCATGGCTTCGGCACCGAAGATTAGGAAAAAAAAGGTGTTTCACCTGTAGCCCGACTAGCAGTCGTACGAACAACCCATAATATTGAGGGTAATTCTTGTACCCAAGCTCCCGAGCGCTTTACAAGCTAGTCTGAGACTCGGGTTTTGATTCCCTGCATTATTTGGCCGTTTGGATAGAGGGATTGTTTGTAATACCTGAGCTGGTTGGTGTATTTGCCTGCTATGAAACTAGCATTGTATGCATTATTTAACCAACTCTTTGGCATCGTACAGGGCTATTGGCCAATAGAAACCTTGTCGAAAGGCCTTACCGACCAGCGTTCTGTAGGAAGCGTGAGTTCCACAGATGCCCCCATGTATGTCGTGAAGGAGTGTTAATCCTTCGCTCTGCGGAATGCATCGCATGAGAACCCCTTGAGTTCCTCGTTTATAGAGGACTCTTTCTACCAAAGTATACATTTTGGCCTTTCAGGATATGCGATCTGCCTCGAGATCGTCTTCGGGTATGAAACCCTTCTGAAGATACTCGTAGATGGGAGCCATCCAGGTATCCTCGTATTCTAGAGAGGCCGTCTCAATAGGAGGTGTCTCTGGTGTTTCGATCAGAGGCGGCTTCTGGAGTTGTTCTAGGAAGACTCCTTTTGCTACTATGGATCGGGAAGAAGCCATTCGAGCAAGCTGGTCTGCGAGGAAATTATCCTTTCGAGGGATGAATTGTACCTCGAAACCGAAAAAATGCTTTTCAAACTTATGCACTTTTGATAAGTACCGAGACATTGTTAGATTAGAGCACTGGTACTCTTGTTCGACTTGATTCACGACTAGTTGAGAGTCTCCTCTCACGAGTAGTCGGCGAACTGAGAGTGCTTTCGCAGCTCGTATGCCAGCTAGCAAACCTTCGTACTCTGTCACGTTGTTAGTGGCCTGAAAGTTTAATTGTATGGCATACTTTAAGGTCTCTCTGGTAGAAGATTCTAAGACCACCCCAGCCCCTGAGCCACTTAAAGTAAGCGACCCATCAAAGTACATCGTCCACTGGTCGTGGGAATTGTACTAGGGATCCTGAACAGGTTCAGAATTTGTCTATTCGGCGATAAAGTCTGCCAAGATCTGGGATTTAATGGCCGATCGAGACACGAAATGGAGGTCGAACTCCCCATGTTCGGTTGACTATTTTGCCATGTGTCCCGCTGTTTCCTTATTCTGGAGGATCGCTCCCAAGGGAAATTCAGACAACACAAATATTTTGTGCGCCTAAAAATAGTGTCACAGTTTCCTCGAAGACATGAGTAGGGCATATAGAAGTTTTTGGACCTGAGGGTAACGCTCCTTAGGCCCGTGTAAAACTTCACTAACATAGTAAACCGGTCGTTGTATATTTTCACGTTCTACGACCAATACCGCGCTCACTTCCTATTGCGTGACAGCTAGATAAATTAAGAGCGTCTCTTCTGGCTTCGGAGAAACCAGAACAGGAGCACTCGAAATATACCTCTTGACATCCTCAAAGGCAGCGTTAGCCTGTTCTGACCACTCAAAACCCTCATGCTTTCTTAGGAGTTTGAAGAAAGGTAGTCCTTTTTCTCCCAAGCATGCGATGAAACGACTTAAAGCCGCCATGCATCCTGTGAGTTTCTGGACTTATTTCTTCGTGGTCGGAGGGCGCATTCGCACAATGGCCTTTATCTTTTCTGGATTTGCTTTGATTCCTCGTGTAGAGACTAGGAATCCAAGCAATTTTCCTAAAGAGACTCTGAACACACACTTCTCAAGATTGAGTTTCAAGCGATGCTTTCTGAGGTTATCGAATGTTTCTTGCAGGTCTGTGAGATGATTAAGTCGCTTGACGCTTTTGACAACTAGATCATCAACGTAGACTTCCAAGTTTCGGCCGAGTTGAGGTGAAAACGTTGTTTGCATCAAGCGTTGAAAAGAAGCGCCAGCATTTTTGAGACCAAATGGTATTTTGACATAGCAAAATATACCAAATGGTGTAATAAATGTGGTATTTTCTTCATCTTCTAGAGACATATTGATCTGGTGATAGCCAGAATATGCATCTAGAAAACTTAACACTTCACATCCAACAGTAGAATCAACCAACTGATCGATACGAGGTAAAGGGAAATTATCTTTTGGACAAGCTTTGTTAAGATCAGTGAAGTCTACGCACATACGCCATTTGCCGTTCGACTTCCTAACCATTACAGGGTTAGCCAACCACTCTAGGTGGTTGATTTCTCTTATAAAGCCTGCTTTAAGTAGCTTGTCAAATTCTGACCTAATAGTATCTCGTCGATCAGGGGCAAATCTCTGTAATTTTTGTTTTACAGGTACTTTGTCAGGCCGTAAAGCTAGCCTGTGCTCGATCACTTCCCTAGGGACTCTGCGCATGTCGGATGCTTGCCACGTGAAGACATCTACGTTATCCCGGAGGAAAGTGATGAGGGTGTCTTCCTATTTGGGGTCAGAAGTATCCCCGATGTGAACAGTCTTCGAGGGCTCCTCTGCGTCTAGAGGAACCTCTTTGACGTTGTCGTTCAGCTTTGGTGCAGCTTTAGGCTTCGACTTGCTGGTCGAAGGCTGACTTTCTTCTCGAGTTGGTATATGACCAACCATCTCGAGGGAACGACGGTCGCAAGTATGCACCATCTTCTTGTCACAATGGATTGTGATCACTCCTTTGGGACCTGGTATCTTAAGACATTGATACCCATAATGAGTAGTTATTAAGAATCTTGCCGAAGTTGGTCGTCCGAGTATGGCATTATATGCCGTATCGAAATCGACCACATCAAAAGAGATCTTCTTTGTCTTGAAATTACTTGGAGAACCAAATATTAAAGGAAGAGAAACTTAGCTAATAGGTTTGGCCGAGGATCCCGGTACGATGCCATGAAATGTATATTGTACCGGTCTTACCTTAGTCTTGGGTACCTGCATCTCATCCAGGGCACTCGTAAATAGGATGTTCAACGAGCTGTCACTATCAATTAGCACTCGATTTACTCGACAGTTGTTGATGGTGGGTTCAACCAATCGGGTACCAACCTGGTCGAGTCAAAGGGATCGGGCTGTCACCCTTCTCGAAGGAGATGGTGACTTCTAACCACTTCGGTAATTTATTGATGAGAGGAGGGTCAATGGAGTTTACCTTGCGTTCGGCAGCTTTGAGCTGTCGCTTTGACTCCTATGCCGATGATCCCCCGTAGATGTGCTCGGCGGTATGTTGCGGATCCTGGAATGGCATCTCCTCGTTGTCATCCGACGACTTACAACCACTCGTTTGCCCTATCTGCTTGAGAGTGGGAAGTGGTCCTTTACTGTTGTAGTAGTCTTTGAGTTTTTGTTGGAAAACTTGGTAGTTGTGTAGATCGTGCCCCTCCTTTTTATGAAAGGGGCACCACCTAGGCTTGTCGTTCTTCCAATCGGGGTGCTCACCTTTGCCTCGGTCGGAGGATTGCTTGGTACTTCATGGCTCCTTATCGCTTACGGCCAAGACCTCTTTAGAATCATCGGCTAGAGGCATTTGGCCCTTCACCTTGTTCTTGGATTTATTAGCCTTTTTCCCCTTCTTCTTACCACTTTCACCCGTCTCTTGAGGAAGGTTGTCCTCTCGATCGATGGTATTGTTCCACTCGACTGCTTTAGCAGCAATAGAATATCGATCGAACATCTCGAAGAGTTCAGTGATAGTGGCAGGAGGATTTAAAGCGATGTCCTCCGTTATCCTTCTACTGCGGACTCCCTACTTGAAGGCTCTGATAACAGATGAGTCAGAAATCTCCAGAATTGAATTACGAACCTGACTGAAACACCTGATGTACTGGCATAGGGTCTCGTGGTCGTTTTGTCTCATCCGGTGCGGGTCATCCTCCTTTCCAGGGCAGTTGTAGGTGCCTTGGAAGTTCGCCAGTAGAAGGTTGCAGAGGTGTTGCCACGAGTAGATCGACTTGAGTGGTTGGTTTAGCAGCCACGATCGAGCAGACCCTTCGAGCATAGTTGGAAGGTAATTCACCATTACACGCTCTCCTCCTACTGCTGCTCGGACAGTGATTGTGTAGATCTGGAGGAATTCGAAACCGTGGCGGCCAGTGAACTGCTCGGAGGTCGGGTAAAAACGCCCGGTATCCGGTAATAACTTCTTGATGCCTTCTTTGCAGAGAAAAAGGGTTGATGTCACCGAGCGATCGTACTCGACGATACCCAGTCACAGGTGGACTGTACCTATAGTAGGCCTCAGTGCCCCAGAGTGGTGAGCGATCACCTCTCCTGGGAGCTTGTCGATCGTCAGTCGTTTGAGGAATTCTTCTCCGGTTAGGGAATGACGCAACCTGTTGTTGCGTCGATCTCCACGTGATGAATTGTTCGAGCGGCTAGTATTTGAAGAAGTCGTGTTGCTCCGACTTCCGGGATGATGTCGGCGAGGATGCTCTAGTCAACGGACCAGATCGATGGGAGTGGAGACTCTTTTCTGTAGAAACCCTATGTTACTTTAAATTAGCGTTAGCCCCCCCCCCCCCAAAAAAAAAACTGGATCACAAATAAAGATTGCGATCTCAGATGGTTCTCTGATAGACGTCTGATCACATTTAAGAGGCTCAGATTGATTATAGTAGGGTGGTAGATAGGTGGACTCTTTTGCAGTAGAGACTTGTCGGTGTTTTAGAACCAAACTTACGTAAATATTGTTTGATTCGGGGATCTCTGAGACTGAGATCACGTAGAGAGAAAGACACAGGGATTTTTATACAGATTCAGGCCTTCTCCGGAGAGAATAAGAACCCTACTCCTGTATGTATATTGTATTGAGTATACTGGTTACAATCAGTAGAAACACTAAGGTTTGTACTCCTGATTGTTGTAACACCCCAGCCTGACAAAGGCCTGGAACGCTACTAAACTAACACTATAACCATTTAAACACTGATACAATTCTCTAAAATCCGACAGAACCTTCTTTGTTTAGTTACTAAACCGAAGGTCCCAACATTTAAATATAACATAGTTAAATAATCCAACATCTAGCATAATCAAGAGACAACTAAAACTATGCTAATCATCACTATATCATCCATAGCATGCTAACAACTAAAGCATAAACAAAAGGACATCCATAATCCTCTAATCAACTCTATCACAAATTATTCCAAGCATAGGGAGTAATTATAAGGAATTCTTTAAACAAATTACTCAACTACTAAATTATCATTCTATCAATCCAAAGGTGAGTAGTTCATGCCATTGTGCAACCACTCTAAGTTTTATTCCGTCCCATGCATGTCATTCTTGTAAAAGGTACCTAAAAACACAACAAAAGCAAGGGTGAGCCCAAAGACTCAGCAAGTACCAATAATAAAACATTAAACTCACAATTACAGCATCAACATTCAATTCCAAAGCTTTACTCGAAAACATATCTCATGTTGTATGTATGCAAATATGCAATGCATCTTTTCTCTTTCACTCTTTTCGCATTTTACGGGTAATGCGAGGTATGCAGCCATCGTTGCAAACCCATGCCTGTGCTCGCAAGCACAGGGACCAATTGCCCAATACTCCGTAAGTAAAGAGGACCTCAAGCCTATCGTTTTCATGATGGAGACCTCTTCTCAATGCTCACATTCTATGAATGTGGAGACCTCAAGCCCGTCATCTACATGACAGGGACTTTGAATATGCATACCTGGTCACCACGTGACCAAGGCTTATGTATGCTCTCATTGTGCACCTGAACAATTACAATTTCTCAATAATCATGAATAGCATCAACACCATACATGAATAACAATTATTCGTATCATAAGCATTCACCATGTCTAATCAAACATATCACACTATCAACCAAGCATAGCCTATATGTTTTAAAATACTAGTACTCACTACCAAACATTTATAATTACTCTATCAATCAGAGTACTTGCCTTAACCGCGTGAGAATGGAGGATGTGAAGAGGGTGCTGCCTCCGGGACCAATCCCCCACCTAAATTCATTTAAAAGCATACTAAGACAACAGTAATGGACCACACAAACTATATAAGTAAACACAAACTCGCAATAGTTTTTAACGCGATCCCGACTCCCATTCCTAATTGTTGTTCTGTCCCTTCTGTGGACAGTCACGTTCTAAAATTCATATCTTTTAGTACAGGAGTCCAAATGAGGTGTTCTTGGACTTCGTTGAAAGGTTATCAATTTCTCCAACTAAACCTAGTTGGTGGGCCTTTCTGATTTGGCCATCTAATACCCCTACAAGCTAATTAACAGAACAACAATTTCACATTAGGTTCTCTGGACAGTATACTAAAACTACCATAACTTTCAGCATGTTTATTCAAATTTCACATTCTTGAGCTTAACTGAAAGCTACAACAATTCTCTACAACTTTCGTTATATTGAGCTCCTCTAATTTTCCCTTTAGCTGATCGTTCAAGTCAGATTACTAAAACCTGTCAGAACAGATTTGCAGAACAGTCGCACTAATAAATTTATAACTTCTGCTACATGGGTCCAAATAATACAATCTAGCACTTCATCGAAAGGTGACAATGTCCTCTACAACATTCTAGGAGATGCCCAGGACTGAATCCACCCATAACTATAACCAAACGTCGATCTAACACGAACTGTCCTGAATAGGCCTAATTATCGACGAAGATTAACTATCCAAATACGAATCTAATCAAAGGGGTTCCTTGATTACCCTTGAAGAACCGATTGTTGGGCACGAAGAGCACCCACCAGTGATCTCTCCCCACGAAGATGGTCTTCTCCCCTCACCTTCTTCTTCCTCCAATGGCCGATCAATCTCCCGAGCGATTCTCCTTCTTCCTCCTTGACACCGGCAGCGGGGAAATGGCTTCTTGGACTACAGTAAGGGGCTTCAATGGAGGAGGAGGTGCTACTAGAAGTGGGGAGGCACAGGGGGGAAGAGAGGATGGGGACGGCCAAGGGAGAGGAGAGGGGGATGCGGCCAAGGGAGGGGGAGAGGGGAGAAAAGGGGGGGGGGGTAGCGGCTAGGGTTTTGGGGGAGGGTGGCGCCTCCCCCTATGGCCGGCCACCACCTGCCCACATGGGCCAAAGCCCAAGCCCAGGTTGTCCCAAATTTGCTGAGAACCCCTTCTCTAACTGCTTAATTATGTATTTTCTATTTGGTCCTTTTCTTAATTCAGATAACTCTCTCCCGATAACTCTTCCTCATACTTTTGGGGTATTACAATTGTGTATGTCTGATCATGTGTCCAATCGGCCGTCCTCGTCCATTGTCTCTGACTGCAGCCTTTATATAGTGTACGTTGAGGTAGCCGTTTCTGCAGGTCAAGAGGCGCCTCATCATTCCATGTAACGGGTGTATTGTTGGTAGTAATCACTGGGGTGTTAACTCCTCCACGTCGCCTGGCAGTTACTTGTCAGAGATAATGGGGTATTACGTGCAGTTCTTCTGGAGAATGACATCATATATTGACTGTTTAAATCCCCTAATCAATTGGGTCCGCTCGTCCGCAGGCTCCATTAATTACAGGATGATCGTAGAAGAGCTTACGACTAGGAGGTAGTCATAGAAAGACTTACGACTAGGTACTAGTCGTAGAAGAGCTTACGACCAGAAAGTAGTTGTAGAAAGACTTACGACCGGGTACTAGTCGTAGAAGATCTTACGACCGAAGAGTGATCGTAGAAGAACTTGCAATCATGAGGTAGTCGTAGAAGGACTTACGACTATAGAGGTGGTCGTAAGAGGACTTACGACCACCTGGTTGGCTTGTCCCTTATGACTATAAGGGGTCTACTCAAATTTCACATGATGTCATATTTACCCATAATAAGAATTATAGATAATTAATAAAATGAGGATTATTAGATCCTCGTCAAGACTCCATTTATTTTAACGATTTTTTTCCAAGTAGACCATTTTTAATTATTTTATAAAAATAATCCACACTTTATTTTTTTAACAGAAATAACCCTCGGTCGCTGGCTCACCAGGCGACTAGGTCCAATCGCATAATGGGCCAGCGATTAGGGCACGGGGAGGCCCAACCGTGCAACAGAACTGCGACTGAGGCACTAGTGTGCCACGTGTCTCACTTGTGAGCTGGTGGCGTGATCGAGGTTCATGCCGGGCACAGTCGCGGGCTAGAATGCGACCAAGCACAATTTTAAAAATAATTTAAATAAACTTTGTTTTAATTTTACGAAATTTAATAGTCGGGTTTACAACATATCGAATTAAGTTGCAACATATTTAAAGTAAATGTAGTTCAAAACAATTAAGCAGGATACAACCATAAAATGGATTACACAAATTGACCACGATGACAAGAACAAAGCACTCCTAACATGGGCACAAACTGTATTAGCATATCAGGTAGCAACTCAACCTTCGTGATCTACAACATGTCGCCCTCCATGACCTCCTCGACGGTCTCTCCCACGACCACCATTAGCCATGCCATCGTGACCTTCAGTAGACCCATTATGCTTTCTGCACTTGTTCTTCCTATGCCCGTTATCTCTACAAAGGATAAACCTCTTCATAGGGCCTCTGTCTTCATACTAGTCCATGTCATTTTGGATACGATGAGTCCGCCGACGGCCCTTGTGACCCTTTAGTAAGTCCAAATCAGGGACCCATATCCTATTTTGCACATCGTCTTGTATGAAGTTACCAACAACACGGAATCCACGGATCTCCTCGCTCCAAGTTTGAGCCACACTTTTCTTCATGAAGAAGCCTGACACGTATCATGTGGAGTCCATCTTGATGAGGCCACATGCCGTCAACACATGAGAGCATGGCTTATGGAGTAGGCATTGGATTGCTACACGTGCACTAACAAGTGTTGTTGCCCTCCTGTCCAAAGCTCACCTCGTGTGTGATGAAGCCATTCATCGTTCCAAGACCACTTCGATTCACTAACAATACCTCAAACCGAAGCTCTGTGGTGCCCATACTAAAGACTGAGTGCATCCGGATCTTCTCGCTCTTCTCGGCCATATACTCCATCATCTTGATACAATAGGATATAATAGGGCGTATATGCATTCCGCATATGGAATGAAGTAGCAATATGATCTGCGCCCAGGTCCTCATCACTCACGACCAGTTCGTAACTTCTTATGAACTGTTTGAATCTGGCCACGATTAGTTTGTAACATCTTATGAATAGTTCGTCGACCAATTTGTGATCATGTATGACCAGCTCACGACCAGTCTATATCCCCACATGACCAGTTCGTATCTTGTCAGACTAAATGATCTGCTTGAGTATTCTCCAATTGCCTCATGATATCTGATTGAACTCCAGGTGAGATATATGTAATCCATGGGCTGTTCAATCTTTTCTCGATTGAGTGATGGATAACTTCGTCTGGTCGACTCTTCGACCACTTATGGCACAACCATGCACTTCTTTTATCCCAACACATCGAGAGGCCCAGAGATATCTCTGTAATACTTCGACCTACTCGTAGTGTGGCCTATGTGGAGTTGTGTGCTGGGATTTGTCCCACATTGTTTGTCTAAAGTGGGTTGTAGTAGTATATAATGTCTGTTGGGTCCAATCATAGCACCTCTAGGTTAACCCTTTTACACAAAGCTATGATAAAAGTGTAGTGGGGTGCTATGTGTATGCAGGTCCGCCCCCATGGTGGGCTGGGCATCGGACGGATTTTGGGCTAGGGTGTTACAAATGAACATTGGTTTCGGGCGTTTCTCGGGCGCGTGTGACCCGAGTGTTTCTCAGGCGTGTGTGACTCGAGCATTTCTCAGGCGTGGGTGACCCAAGTGTTCTTGGGTGCGTGGTTCCAACATGTGAAAGTTAATCCTGTATGCATTTATATTATTATGTTGGTTGTTATGTGACCCATTGTGGGGTTTTTCCATACATTGCTTGCTGAAATTATTGATAATTATGTTTAAATTATTAGCAAGAATGATTTATGTAACAGTCTTGGCCCAGTGTTGGGTAGAGGTGTTACAATCTCTGATGTATGCTAGGAGGGGCAAAACTCATATCCGACCAGTCATATCTCCCTACATATTTCATAGTATACCTGAAAGCTACCTTTATAACTACCTAGTTACGGAGTAGCATTTGGTAACCCCTAAGTGTATTGTTACACATGTAGAAAATCATGTTGATCTCAGGTCTAAGGATTATATATCATCATTGCTTGAGACCAACTGATGACACATAGAAACATAACAATCTTAATAGCGTCTCAAAGTGGGTCAAACCAACATCTTGTTCTCTAACATGTGCTCACACTATTGATTCGATATCCCCATATCTACAACCAATGAAATATGATCATCAATCAATATATGTGCTGGTCTATAAGTCACTAGTATCCCGACAAGTGACATGCGACTAGAGATCATTTTAGAATGATATCATACAACAAATAAAGAGCTTCACCAATAAGTCACATACTTGCTAATCATTATAAATGATAATTCATCCAAAAAACATAATAACATTTATTCTATAATTCATAAATATAGACGTGATACAACCATCTCCATGGTTGTCGCTTAGGACATATCACTAACAGTTTGCTCAAGAACAACTTTTAAATTGTAGTAACAATAATATATAGTTGATAAATTTGTATTGATGGTATGCACCCTAGCAAACTCCAGAGAAATGAGGTTGTTTGGCTTGGTGACAAATTTGACCCACCAAAATTTGGCAATTTGGTCATGTTTTGGGCATATATTGACAAGAAAATGAACTAGGGTGCCAATAGGAAAGGGAATCTTGCCAAAGTTTGGTACAAACCAAATGTTGTTAAATTCGGTCAATACTACCAAAGTTTGATAAGACAAGCGTCGGCAACAATTGGCAGCAAACCAAACATCCCCATATCGTTTCTTCAAGAAAACATGCAGGGCCTCAACCATATGAAATCAGCTCCGACCTTGATTTCATATGGCACCTTGCAGTGTGAACAATAGGGCACTCATTTTGCATATTGCCCTCAAACGTGTCCTAGCAACGTTAACAATTCATTATTCTAATTGCCCTCAAATGTGTCCTAGCAATGTTAACAATTCATTATTCTAACATCATTGACAAAAAGAGGAATTGTAGTGAAGGAGCAGACAAACAGTGATGTTTTAAAACACTGTCCACTTGTCATCCTTCTAGATTACATTTAGCAGACAAAGTGGCAACTAGGATCTTTCCTACTATTAGGTATCATGGCCGAACCTAAAATAGTTTAAATCTAAACTTTGATTGGCAATATAATCCAAATTACACAGCTTTGATTCATTGGAGTAGAATATTTCTTCGAGGTCAATGTAATAGAAATCAATTGAAGAAAATGAAGTTATATGTACTGTACATTCCTGTCTACTTGCTGTTGAAGTATGAGTATATTGTCTGTATTTCCTCATTAGCTTAAACTTTTGGATGAATTAGTTGGTGCATGCAACTCAATATGGTATCAGAGTCATGACATTCTGAGCTCAACCCAGTTGGTGCAATTTTAAGAAAAATATAACTGTAACCCACGTCTAGTCCATGTCTTTGGCCTGAGGTGAGAGCCTAGACGTGATGGGGTGTTGAAGTATGAGAATATTAATTGCTCACCTTTCCTCATTTGCTTAAGTTTTTGGGTCAACTGGTTGGTGTATGCAACTCAGTATTTGCCCTAGTTATCTCTACTAGATTTGAATTGACTGTAGTAATTTTATAAGAAACAGAACAATTTCTATAGAATAATTCCGCAACACAAGCCAATCTAGAAAGTGCTATCGTTACTTAAACGGTACTTGCCAGGAGCCACCAAACCCGGATATAAATAACTCGATACATCTTGTTTAAGGGTGTGTTTGGATGGATAAACAAAGCTAAACGGGATGGTTCGGTTCAAGTGGATGGGATGATCCTGAATGGAATGATACTAGTACTGTGTTTGGTTGATTGGATGAGATGATACAACGTTTTATTTGGTTGGTTGTATGAACAGAGAGAGACACACAAAGAGAAGGGAGGCCAGTAGAGAGAAAACAGAGGAGGGGCAGAGTCAGCGTGGGCAGGCTCACTGGTGGCGAGGGAGCTAAGGAGAGGAAGGGGTGACCCCAAAAATGGGTCCCTGCGGGGAAGAGGAGTCCAGGGGTGGCGCTGGCACGACCGAAGGTGGATGGTGGTGGCCGGGCGGCGTCGTGCTCGGGTGGGAGAGGGAGGAAAATAGGGTGAGCATGAGCGAGAGAGAGACTATGGGAGCTCACCCATGTGATTAGTCATGGGAGATGAGGACCGAGGAGGGTTGGCGACGAGGGTCGGTGGTGGTGCGGTCGGCTCGCCGATGTGTCAGCACTATGGGGTAGGGTAGAGGGAGTGGGTGGTGGGGAAGTAAAGGGGAGGGAGAGAAGGTGCTCAAGTGGAGAGGAATCGAAGCAATACTCACCAGACGAAGAATGGCGGCCATGCGGCGGCTTTTGGCCAGAAATGAGGAAGACGGTGGCGCGTGGCGCTCTAGTGGGGGAATCATGGAATTAATGGAGGGGAAAGTGTTCTTGAGTGCCGAAACATGTAGTGACAAGGGTAGTGTAACATCCCAATTTTCTGAGCTTTAAAAATCTTTTAAATAGTTAGTAGGAGAAAAATCACCATTTGGATTTTATTTGAAGTTAATTCAAAAGCTTAATATTGGACTTTACAATCAAAAATATTTAATGTGAATAATCCCAAGTGGAACAATAGCCAAAACTATTCTATTTGGGTCCCTTGTGCTCAGATATATTTTCTAGATTTTTCTAGAATTTTTCTGAGTTCATTTGCTATTTTCTATTGCTTATTTGAATTTCTGGTATTTTCTAAATTAGAAAAACTAATTAAAATCTCAGAAAACCCTTTGGGCCGAAACCCAGCTCAAATCCTCTTTGGCCCATACTGCCCATTAACCCGCTGGCGTGGCCGCCTCTCACTGACAAGTGGTCCCCGCGTGTCAGCCTCCCTTCTCTCTCTTCGCGCGGACACGTTGAACCTCAGCCGTCCGATTTTCCTTGAGCGGTCCGATGGTGTTGTGCTGTTCGGGCGACCCGAATGTCCCATTAATCATGAGCCGTTCGATCAAGAATGGAGGGTCCGATGGCGTTGTGCTGTTCGAGTGACCCGAACGTCCCATTGTTTGGTAGCCGTCCGATTAGATCTGGACGGTAACTCTCTGTCTCGATCGTGCACGTGCGTGGGCTTTCACTGCCAGGTGGGCCCGTCGTCTTCGTCTCCGTGTCGTCTTCAACCTCGCGCCCGAGCCCGCGTCGGCCATGTTTTCTTCTAGAAGCTAAATCCAGCAAACGCTTTCCTTATCTAAAACCTCTCGGATTTGGATGCCAAACTCTATCTCCTAGCTTTCCGCACCCATATCTACAGTCAATCGGGAACGAAACGAACTCTATCTCGTAGATTGAACAAACCCGAGGAATATCCCGATTTGGGGATTTCCTATCTCGGGCACCCAGCCCCTATAAATAGCACCCGAGCTTTACACGGTCCTCCGTAACCCAGAGCCGCCACCCTCATCTCCTTCCGAGCCTTAGCGCCGCCGCAATTGGAGTTCTAGGGTTTTCGCCGCCGTTCTGTTCTTCGTCGTTTGCGCCGCCGCCAGTGTCGTCGCGTCGTCATCGAGTGCACCGTCAGGTTCAGTGACACCAGGGCTACCTCCAGGAGCCTTCGCCGTCGCCAGAACATCACCGGAGCCGTCGTCCGACAATAGCCGTGAAGCTCCGCCGCCTAAACCTCGCCGCCGACCACCATCGTCCACCCCGAGCACCCGGCTTTGCACCAGTAGGTTCGCAATAACGCCCTCTACGCGTCGGTACCACTCACCGCCTGCGAAGCTCCGTCGTTCGCCGTTGCCGTCGGAATCCGAGCGCCGCCGCTCCTGTTATCGTCCACGTCATCGCCACCTCGGCACCGTCGGCGCCGTGCCTGCGTATCGCGTGCGTGGCGCCCGATCGGCGTCACGCACGCACGCGTGTGTGGCAGTCCACCGGACCCTAAGTCCCGAGGCTCGATAGACTTGATCTACCGTGAGCCGTGCCTCTGACGTGTGGGTTCCACATGTCAGTAAATTCCTGTTATTTCTTTTAATTCCAAAATTCCTTCGCTGATGACAGCATTGCGCAATAATCCGATTTTTCTTTAGAGAAATAATTCGGAAAATCCAGAAAATCCAGATTAGGGTTTTTTTTTAGATTTAAACTTCCAGAGCTCATAACTTTTGCATCCTAACTCCGATTGAGCCCATTCAAATTCCTAAATTTGTCTAAATTCAAGCTCTGTTTATCTGAGATTTTTATTTAATTTTTGGAGTTAGTTTTGCCTCTATTATTTATTTGTTTTGTTTGTTTGTCTCGTTTGCGAGTAGACGTCGATTCGTCGGGGAATTTCGTTGAAGAAGGAGCACCTCAAGATCAAGACCAGTACATAGACCTTTTACAAGGCAAGTCATACCCTTGATCATCTTGAACCCAGTTTTCAAATTACTTTGTTTCAAAGTATTGCATTCTACTTTAATTATGTATTTAAATGCTTTGGGTATAGTTATTATCCAATTTGTTATCACACCTTGGCCTTGTATGTCATATATCCTTGTCACCCTAGATTGGTTATTAGTTGGTATTACTGTAGCACCAACGTGGGTTGGTTAGATACGAGTATAATTGCTTAGCCATGCCACGATTCATCATCTCATGTGAGTCGCAAATATTAAATCTGACTAAGTGATTATGGAACTTTGTGTAAAACTGTGTGCTATGTGTTATTACTTTGTGATGGCATGTGTTGCACTAAAACCAACTGGGTGGTAAAGGATTTAGACTGAGGCAAGTGGTGGATACTGTGTGGTATGGTGGACTGTGTGACGGGATTGATAATCTTTGTGATCTAGTTAGAAAATGGAAGTCTTGCCTTGGTCAATTAAGGACTTAACTTTGTGCGCCATTGAACTGAGCCTTACTGTACGACCACATGCCTGGTATGGGACGGGCCTAACTTAGTAGGTTATGGATTCTCAGCATTGATGTTCAGGTGGATAGGTTAGGCTGTGTGATATGGGTACTATGTGAATAAGAATGTCAATGTTTGAGATGAAGTTTCCGAACTGTTTTGTTATGATCAGTGCGGCCACACTGGTTATATCGTGTGGGTAAGTGTACAACCTCTGCAGAGTGTTAAACAATCTATTCGAATAGCCGCGTCTGCGGTCATGGACATGCTCGGGGATTTCATATGAGGGGTAGTTTTCATAAAATGTTGGAATGGAAGCTATGTGATCTAAGTCATGTGGCTATGTGGAATAACCTGATTAGCTTTGTGTCTTTGTGGAAACAACTGTTAAATTAATATTGTCTATTTGTTTTGAACTGTCTTCAATCTATTATTGTATTCAATTGCAAATGTTGCATTTTTGCAAAAGAACCACAGAAGCCTTTTCTTTGGAATAAGCCTGCATCTATATATTGCATTCTGTGGTATGATTTGCGAGTACGGTTGTGTACTCACGCTTGTTGTAAAACTTGTGTCCAAACCTACAGAAGAGGAGGAGTCTACGCCTGCTTTCGAGGAGGAGTTCGTTGAAGGCTGATCGTTCGTTAAAGTCTGGATCCCAGTTGGTTGCCTGTGGTGAATTGATGGGATCTACGCTGAAGTTATTTTTGTTCCGCTGCTGCTTTATTTCCTGTTAGCCCTGCGTGGCTTAATAAGTGTAAACTCGACCATAAGGTCAAAACCCTTATTTGTTATTCAAACTAATCGTTTATGTTATTATTCGTTGTGTGGATTGATATTCACTTACGTTGACCCTATGTGCACTAGCGTGATCCTGGACTAGTGCAGTATACACAGAGGGTTCCAAAATCGTAATTTTGGGTCCCGATAGGTAGCTTGGGGAGGAGAGAACTAGGGCGGCCAGAACGGCGATGGCAACACAGAGGCTGGTGTAAGAACTTGAGCAGTGACACAAACTAAGGCGAGCTCGAGGAGAAAGAAAGAAGGGGTGGAAGGGGATGGAGGGGAGAGCCAAAAGGATGGGAAGGAGGTCGAGAGCAGCTAGTAGTGGAGGCGAGCTGAAGAATCTAGACCCGCCATTATGAGTTAATCGAGTATTTTTAGTTATTAATGATAAATCTATTTGTGAGACTAACACTTCATTTAGTCTTAGTTGGATATAAATATGAAAATCAAAGAGGTATGCATTCGACATCATATTCTTATATCTTGTTGCATTCCTCGGATCCAAAATATAGGTCGAACTCCACCAAAAGGTTAACTTGAAATGTGCATATGTCTTTATTACACATTCGTGTATGTACACATTTAGGGGGAATTCACTCTATGTTTTGTGGTTTCATTAGTATTGATTCATATTCCTCTTCCCACTAAATTAAGGATCTTTATTTTGAAACTTATCTTTTGAGTATATACAACTTGTGTAGTTCATATATACTTATACCAAATGACATTCAATTATTTGTAATTGTGATGGTTGTCATCAATTACCAAAGAGAAAAAGATTGAAGTATCTTGTCCCACCATTATGAGTTAATGGTATGTTGTGGTAATTAATGACAATCATATTATGGAACTAATATTTTTCACGAGTTGGATGAATAGGCTGTTCCATGAGGTTGGAGACTTTAGATGGCATCATGAGTTGATTGTCATCAAGTCAAGACTCGGGATGAAGAGAATGCATCATGTGTTGATGTATGTCAATATTTCGAAGTGAAGAAGATCATCATGTGTTGATGATATTGAAATGCATCATGTGTTGATGCGTATCAAGATCTTGAAGAGGAGATGATCATGAGTTGATCATAAAGTCAAGAGAAGATCCATCATGTGTTGATGGAGGTAAAGGAAATCATCATGTGTTGATGATTATCAAGTCAAGAACCCGGTCTTGAAGAGAAGATGTGCGTCATCAAACTTCAAGTGGATGTGCAAGGCAAAGGTATGACTAGACCAGGCTAAGGATGTGTTCCTAGTCTTTTACCGGTCTTGGTGTTTGGTTGGAGACTAGATTGCTATTATAGGTTGCCATATTATTAAGAGGGGTCTTGACTAGTAGCTTGAGTTAGTCATGTGCTGATAGCTCGTCTTGCTTGCTCTAGCTCTCGTTAGGATGTTGCCGATATTTGCGAATGTGTTTTGCAAATGGTCGCAGCTCATGCATAATCCTTGTAGTATGTGACTTTAGTTTGCAAATGTATTTTGCAAACGGTTTAAGTACATGTACCTTATTCCTTGTGGCGTTGATTCTAAAAGTCTGCAAATATGTTTTGCAACTTGTTGAGAATCTAGCCCTCATCCCTTGTATGCGTCTTGCATCAATTGGCAAATATGTTTTGCGAATTGAGTTGAAGCAATGTGCATAATATATTCTCAGCCTTGGTGGCTGTGGGCGGTCTGACCGCCCATGACAGTCGATCTGACCGATGGCATATTGGTCTGACCGCCATTGGTTGAGCGGTCTGACCAGTCCCCTGTTACCCCTAGTTTTTGTGCGGTAGTACCGTAGGCATTGGAGCGGTACTACCGGAGTACGGTAGTACCGATTTATGTTGCGGTATGTTTATTCCAGAGAGTGTGTTTTTCTGGAATGCCCGATTGTTTTGTGAAGCGGTCTGACCGCCCCTTTGGCGGTCTGACCAATTTGGAGTGGTCGGACCGACCATTGGTTGGCGATCTGACCGGATGTGTGTCCAACAGTTAGTTTTATAGCTGTTGGAGCAAGGGTAGTCTGACCAGCTATTAGTTGGCAGTTTGACTAGTTTATCCCTGTTTTTCTGTAACTTCTTCCCAACGGCTAGTTTTTTTGTGTGGGCTATAAATAGCCACCTTGGCCGGTTGTGAGAGGTTGCTGTTGCCCCCATTTCATTCCCTTGAGCAAAGAGCAAGCCCTCTACACTCTCTTGTGCATGTGTTACACTTAGTGAGCTTTGAGAGGTAAACCCTTAGTGCATGTGTTGCCTTAGGTAGTGGATTGTGTATTCATTGAGCTTAGACACTTGATTAGTTCAATTGGGAGTCTTAGACTTGTTACTCTTGGTATTTGCTGACACCTAGACGGTGTGGAGGTGTCGTGGTACAGTGATATTCTCAAAAGAAGCTTGTGAGAAGGCCCGGCAATTGTGAGTGGTTTGGTGCTCGCCATCTCTGGAGTGGAGGAGGAGCAACCCGAGTGGATCGATGTGTTGGTTTGTTTTGGAACTGGTCTAAGTAGTTGGACTTACCTTGGAGGTGTTGGCTTAATTTGTGGAACCGGTCCAATTGGTTTGGGCTTACCTCAATGTGAATTAGGAGAGACCGGCAAGTCTCCGAACACCACAGTAAAACATCATCGTGTCATTGTGGGTTGATCTCTTGTGCTTTACTATATTGTAATTTACATTCATTGAATTAAATTACTTATTCATCTTGCATGTTTGCTATCCTTCAATAGTCTTATATTGTTGGTGCACTTAGTCGAAACTAGTTTATTTAGGTTTTCATTGTGCAAAATCGTTTTGATATTAGCTTCCGCATTAGAAATCGGTTTTAGCCAAAGAAGTTTTAAAAAACCGCCTATTCACCCCCTCTAGTCGGCCTCCTCGATTTTACAAGTGGTATCAGAGCTTAGTCTCTCATTTATTAGACTTCATCGCCTAGAGAGTAAATGATGGCTAGTGAGGGTTTCTCCTTTGGTAGAGCACCACACTTTGATGGTTCAAATTATGCTCATTGAAAAATTAGAATGATCATCTTTATTAAGGCGATGAGCCCAAACCTATGGAGAATTGTTGATACGAGTGTTGTTACGTCGATTGATCCACAAAACCCCACTCAAAGGGAAGAGCAAAACTTGCAACTTGACACTCAAGCTTTAAATACTCTCTATAGCGCTTTGAGTGTGGAGGAGTTCAATAGAGTGAGCAATCTTGAGAATACTCATGATTTTTGGACAACTCTTATAGAAATTCATGAGGGAACCTCCCTGATAAAGGAAGCTAAATTGCATAGGTTGAAGCTCAAATATTAGTTATTTACCATGTTGCCTCATGAGAGCATCAATGAGATGTATTCTAGAATGATCAACATAGTAAATGAGATCAAAGGCCTATCTTGTGATTTAACCAATCTTAATATTGTGCACAAGATGCTTAGGGCTCTACTAGAGAAATATGAGACCTTGGTGACATTATTCCTCAACTCATCCGAATTGCAAAGGATGACTCCTACCGCTCATTTGGGAAATCTTCTCACTAATGAAATGTACAAGAAGGACAAAAATAAGATCAAGGATATGGTCTCAACTTCAATTAAAAGAATTCTTGCTTTCAAAGCTAAATATGATTCAAGTGAAGGTGAGGACCAAGATGAGGAATATGATGACACCGAAGAAGATTTGATCACTCTCATGAACAAAATAAAAGATCTCATGAAGAGACATGACTCACACAAGCATTCAAGCACATCTTCAAATTCAAAGCACCACAAGACTCTAAGGTGCTACAATTATAAAAAAATTGGAAAATATTGCTTCGAAGTGTCCTTATGATGGGAAAAATGAAGAAGAGCCGAAATCATCATCAAGAAAGAAGAAGGATGACAAAAGAAGATATTTTGTCGGGCTAGCCATAAAGGAAGATCCATCAAACCTCTCAAATACAAAGGAGGCTCCATCACTATTTGACATGTCTACATGCTTCAGGACAAAAGGTAATAATGAGATAAATGATGATTATGAGCCTTCATATGATGATTTGATGGATATGCTAGAGGATCTAAATGAATATCTTGGAAAAGAGAAAACAAAATTCAAAGTTTTGAAGAAAGAGCACATCTATCTTCAAAATAATTTTGATATGCTAAAAGAAGAGCATGAGTCTTTCCTTCTCAAGGAATTCACTAGCTCCAAGGTGGATATAGGCATTACATGCGATTTATTAGATGATATGCCATGTGTAGTTACTAACCCTTGCATTACATCTAAGGTTAGCATATCCACCTCTTGTGATGATTTGCTAGATATGCCTTGTAGCTCTGGTGAAAATGTTTCTATTTCCTCTTTGCTTGTTGAAACTAATCTTGTAGAGGAAAATAAAGAGCTTAAGGCCCAAGTCAAGAAATTGACTAATGACTTGGAAAGAAGCTACAAAGGGAAGGCCACTCTTGATGACATATTGAGCAAGCAAAGAAGTTTGCAAGATAAGAGTGGAATTGGCTTCACTCTGAAGAAAAAAGAGAATAGCAAGCCGAGGCACAATGCAAGACACACGAAGAAGTACATCAAGTGCCTTGAATGCAACGAGAAGGGCCACAAAGCCTCAGTGTGCCCAAATCAAATGGATGTCAAGTGAAGACATTCAAAGAAGAGGCAAACCGGCAAGGAGCAAGAAAAGAAGACAAGTAGGGGAAGCAAAAGCCCAACTTGCTACAATTGCCAGGAAAAGGGACCCATTGGTAAACAATGTTCCAAAGGTATCACTCCTAACCCCATTCTTTATAATGATCATTATTTTCTTAGGAAGGATAAATATGGCAATGTGTTTGCTAGAATTGTTAGTTCACCTAAGACTATTGTTAGGGCCATTTGGGTGCCTAAATCTCTTGTGACTAACATTCAAGGACCCAACCGAGTTTGGGTACCAAAATATGCTTAAATATTTAATAGGTACTTAGAGAGGCATTGGAAGCTTGGCTTATTCATATAAAGGAAGATTCCATCATATATCAAAATTGGAGCCAAGCTTGGGGATAATCACTTCATATCATAAACCAATGCTATCTCGGTAACAAGTACTTACATTGAAGTATCTAGCCCTTATGCCTTGTGTAGATTGCATTCATGAAAACCTTATAAAAGGGTGTTCTTGCTCCTATTCATAATCTTAATTATTAAAAACTTGAGCAAGATGAGAGTGGCACATTAAGGAGAGTACTAAGTCATAATCATGTATATCACATCCCTAAGTGTGCCCAAATAAATTAAGTGCTAGTAATGTTTTTCAAAATTGAGCCCTTTAGCCAAAAGTAAAAAAAAAATCATAACTATTAGTAATCCTTTGAAAAAACTAGTTGCAAAATATATACAAATGCTTTTCAAAGGTTTACCAAAGGTTTTGGCTTAAGAAAAATCTATTTCAAATGAAAATGAGTTTCTAACCAAAATTCTAGATCATAGTATCTCGTTTTTTTTTACATAAACTAGATTTTTTTTTGTGTAAAATCTATTCTAAAAAGAATTTGAAAATCTTCCCAAAAGGAAAATCCTAGAGTTGGCTATTCTAAACCTTTTTGGTTTTTACAAGATTTTCAAAAGGCCAACCAAGCAAAAGATATTTGATTTCGAAACTCGTCCAAAATCCTAGTTTGACCTAAGTGGTCACTTTCTAGCACTTAAGTGAGTTTTACCATATGAGCCACAATTATTCACATGAATAGGTCCATAATGGTATTAATGACTAATACATGAAATTGGACGCTTTAAATTTCATCATATGCTCAATTTGGATCTTCTGAAGAAATTTCATGAAAATAAGATTTCATTTGCAAAAACAAAAGTTTAATTCATAAAAACTATTTGAAATTTGGATTTCTAAAGGCTATATAAGTTGGAAATGCTCCAAATATATTTATTTGGATGATTGTGTGGAAATTTGGAGCAAAATACAACAATTCCTTCTTTTCTCCAAAATTCAGAACTAAAATCTATTCAGTTTCAGTCTCAGTCGGTCTGACCACCCTCCTCCCAGCGGTCTAACCGCAGCAATCCAGTCTAACCACACATTTGCCGCCGGTCTGACTGGACTTGTAGAGACTTGCCTGGCTTTTGTGAAAATTGTTGATTTCCAAATTTCTCAGGCATTCTCTTTGCTCCCTAAAGTCAAGTTGATCCTTCTCTTATTCGTGAGCTACCCGCTACTGTTTCTCTCTGATTGCAAATGCAATTATTCAAGTGGTATTCTTTCAAATGGTATCTTCTCTTGATCATCTTGACATCGGCATGAAATTCATTCTTCAAATGATATCAACTTATCCCTACAAGTGGTATTCATTCAAAGTAGTATCTAATTTCATTCCTTACCGATTTTACCTTTCTTGACCAAGCTCATGTACTCTCCGTAGTATACAAATGGATTCTCTCTTTCTCTCTTCTCTTTGGATGCCTTCTTTAAAGATCTTTGCGAGAGAAGTTCAAACACTTTGCAACTTCAAGTCTTGTTGACACATGTGGTTTCTACAAGTGATGTTTCATGACCATGTTTCAAGTGTGATCCACATATGGACATTTTTGGTGCTTAATGTCAAAAAGGGAGAATTTGGTTGCAAATAATGGTCAAATGAGAGAGTTTGAAGTCATCTTGAGATTTGGATGGATCCATTTCAAAGAGATGACAACAAGGGAGATTTTGATTGGATGGAGAAAGCCTTTGTGAGTCAAAGGAGTATACCTTTGTGTAAGAGGGGGGGGGGGGGGTTTCCTAAAAAAATTGTAAAGGCAATAATGAAAAACTTTTTGAGTTTTGCTTAAAATGGGTAATCTATCATATGAGAAAACTACTTTGCAAATACTCCTTCTGGCTAAGTTTTATTTTGGATTTTTGCTGTTTAATGCCAAAAGAGGGGCAATGTTTTGAATGTTTTAGGAGAATATTTGAATGTTTTAACCTCATTTCATGCATAATTCAAAAGGGGAAGAATTAGTGACATGCATGAATATAGTTAAATTGTTTCAATTCATATCCTATATTGATTTATATTCAGATGTTCTTATTGATAAAGGATTTGTCATCAATAACCAAAAAGGGGAGAGATTGAATAATCTAGACCCGCTATTATGAGTTAATGGAGTATTTTGGTTATTAATGACAAATCTATTTGTAAGACTAACACTTCTATTGTTATAACTATTGTTTAGTCTTAGTTGGATATAAAGGTGAAAAAATCAAAGAGGTATACATTCGACATCATATTCTTATATCTTGTTGCATTCCTCGGATCCAAAAGATAGATCGAACTCCACCAAAAAGTTAACTTGAAATGTGCATATATCTTTATTACACACTCGTATATGCACACATTTAGGGGGAGTTCACTCTATGTTTTGTGGTTTCATTAGTATTGATCCATATTCCTCTTCCCATATAAATTAAGGATCTTTACTTTGAAACATATCTTTTGAGTATATACAACTTGTGTACTTTATATATACTCATACCAAATTACATTCAATTATTTGTAATTGTGATGGTTATCATCAATTACCAAAGAGAAAAAGATTGAAGTATCTTGTCCCACCATTATGAGTTAATGGTATGTTGTGATAATTAATGACAATCATATTGTGGAACTAATATTTTCCACGAGTTGGATGAATAGGTTGTTCCATGAGGTTGGAGACTTTAGATGGCATCATAAGTTGATCGACATCATGTGTTGATGTATGTCAAGATTTCGAAGTGAAAAAAATCATCATGTATTGATGATATTGAAGTCAAGAGCTTGGAGTAAAGGATGCATCATGTGTTGATGCGTATCAAGATCTCGAAGAGGAAATGATCATGAGTTTATCATCAAGTCAAGAGAAGATCCATCATGTGTTGATGGAGGTCAAGTGAAGGATGTATCATGTGTTGATGAGCATCAAGTCAAGATCCCGAAGTAAAGGAAATTATCATGTGTTGATGATTATCAAGTCAAGAACCCGGTCTTGAAGAGAAGATGTGCGTCATCAAGCTTCAAGTGAATGTGCAAGGCAAATGTATGACTAGCTCGGGCTAAGAATGTGTTCCTAGTTTTTTTACCGGTCTTGGTGTTTGGTTGGAGACCGAATTGCTAGTATAGGTTGACGTATTATTAAGAGGGGTCTTGACTAGTAGCTTGAGTTATCATGTGTTGATAGCTCGCTTGCTTGCTCTAGCTCTCGTTAGCATGTTGCTGATATTTACAAATGTATTTTGCAAATGGTCGCGGCTCATGCATAATCCTTGTAGCCGATATTTACGAATGTATTTTGCAAATGTTGGCGGTCTGACCGGATGTGTGTCCAACTGCTAGTTTTATAGCGGTTGAAGCAAGAGTGGTCTGACTGGACATTAGTTGGTGGTCTGACCGGTTTATCCCTGTTTTTCTGTAACTTCTTTCCAACGGCTAGTTTTTGTGTGTGGGCTATAAATAGCCACCTTGGCCAGTTGTGAGATGTTGCTGTTGCCCGCATTTCATTCCCTTGAGCTAAGAGCAAGCTCTCTGTTAGACCATGTGGCTAAGTCTAGATTATTTTAGTGATGAATAATTGACAATGTTGTGTACTGATGTTATTTGAGGCATGTGGCGTGTGTGAACTTTTGTCGGTCAAGTTGGGACGAACTTGTGTCAGAAAAAGATGGTGTTTTGGTCTTTGCATGTGTAGGATAACTCGAAGGCGATCGTGGTCTACGGCGGTGATCGGGAGGTGGCTTGGTGCGAAGTCATGGTCCAGAGAGGTCTCCAGAGGTAAAACAAAAACAAATTGATGTGGTAGTTGGAGCTTTGAGCCTTGATTGCTGTGTGAACCAAGAGGCTTACTTTGAGGAGACATTGCTTCCTGTGCATGATCTTTTTCCTGTACGTGAGTTTGTGCATGTGGCTTGCTTTTTACTTTGACGTGGATTTGCTAGTGAGGTTAGTACACATGCATAGATGAAGTACTAGTTGTGGCTGGTTGATTGTCTCTGTCCTGTGCGCGTGTTCTGTGAGAAAATTGCTTCCGAGCATTGCATAAAAAATCTTCTTTGTAGCTTTGCATGCGTATGTGAAAGTTTTGTATGCATGCGTCATCTAGTCGTTTCTAGCTTCTAGTTAGTCATGTGTGCATGTGCTTTTGCCCAAGGATTGGTTTCTAGCAGCATGTACATGTGTGTTCATGTGATCAGAGTTTTGTTGAGCGAATCAACATGAATTTCTACCAAAAAGCTTCTGCCGAGACGTGCTAGCGAACATCATTTTCTGATCAGATTGCAGCTTCAACTGGCAGTTTTTTTGTTTCTTTAATTGCTGCAGTAACAGTACAATACACTGTTGCTAAGATATTAGATTTGAGGGCTATCACGGGAAGAGCTTGTACGGCTGCTGCACGTACATGTAAGCGCCGCAGCCTTTTTTGCTTTTACAGGACTGTGCGTGCGGTGACATCACTACGTTCGTGGCAAAAGCAGTGCGATTCAGCGCGTGGCTCAGGCAAAGGCTGCGAAGGGTGAGAAAAATCTTTCATAATCATTCAAACCCTCTCTGATTGTCATTAATGATCCTACACCTTCTACACTCTTTTGTGCATGTGTTGCCCTTAGTGAGCTTTGAGAGGTAAACCCTAAGTGCATGTGTTGCCTTAGGTAGTGGATTGTGTATCCATTGAGCTTAGACACTTGATTAGTTCAAGTGGGAGTCTTAGACTTTTTACTCTTGGTGTTTGCTGACACCTAGACGGCATGGAGGTGTCGTGGTCCAGTGATCTTCTTAAAAGAAGCTTGTGAGAAGACCCAGCAGTTGTGAGTGGTTTGGTGCTCGCCATCTCCAGAGTGGAAGAAGAGCAACCCGAGTGGATCGAGGTGTTGGTTCGTTTTGGAACCGGTCCAAGTGATTGGACTTACCTTGAAGGTGTTGGCTTAATTTGTGGAGCCGGTCCAATTGGTTTGGGCTTACCTCAATGTGGATTAGGGTAGATCGGTAAGTCTCCGATTACCACAGTAAAACATCATTGTGTCATTGTGGTTTGATCTCTTGTACTTTACTTTATTGCAATTTACATTCATTGAATTAAATTGCTTATTTATCTTGCATGTTTGCTATCCTTCAATAGTCTTATATTGCTGGTGCACTTAGTCGAAACTAGTTGATTTAGGTTTTGATAGTGCAAAACCGTTTTGATATTAGCTTCCGCATTAAAAATCAGTTTTAGCCAAAGAAGTTTTTAAAAACCGCCTATTCACCCCCCCTCTAGTCGGCCTCCTCGATCTTAAACGAGCGTTGTGCGCGACGATAGCCGCACAGCGGCAATGAAGCGACGAGAGTAGGAAACGGCATGGGAGCAGTAGCGCGGATGGACGGGGGCAGGTGGCGAGGTGATGGCGCCGGGACCAGAGTGGCGGCGTGGCATGGTCACCAGCACGGGTGGAGGCGAGAGCGAGAGTGAACAATGTGGTTCGTTCGAATTTATCGAATGGGACGATACAACATCGAACGGGAATATCCTCTGAATGTGAACTATCTCATCCAAGATGGCTTGCTACGATTCAACCAACCAAACACATGGATGAACTTATTTCTTGAACCAAATCATGTCGTTCAGCTTCATTCACCCATCCAAACATACCCTCGATAAACAAACTCCACGACTTCCATTAAATTTCAGACATGTTCCTCACAATAAAAGAGTAGGGTTTTACTAAGCAACCTCGATAAACAAACTCCATGACTTCCATTAAATTTCAGACATGTTCGTCACGATAAAAGAGTAGGGTTTTACTAAAAGGAAGGTAAACATTTTGTTTTCGAGAAACAATTCCAAAGAACGCATACTGTGACACACGAGTACCTCACATAATGCAAACACACACTATAACACACACATAAAACATACCTAAACCCTGAAAAACATCAAGCAGTTTTCTCACTACAAGAATACAGAATCACAAAATATAGTCTTGAGAGAATTAAATAGGGGTCATAGTATGTAAGGTACTCGATGCAGATGACAAGTACTCAATCTGGCTTATATATTTTCATTCTAACATGCAAATTCCCCTCTCACCCTGCGAAGATCCTCCAGAACTTTCATCATAGTGGGTCTCTCATCCACATCTTCCCGAAGACATTGAACTGCAATCCCACCAACCTTCACAAGACAATCTAAATTTTCAGTACACAAGACCTCCTGATCGAACATCTCCCTTGCTCTGCTCTCTGTCAAGAAAGACTTGACAAAGTTTATGCGAAGGCTATTATTGTTATCATACCTTGTCTTCTTTCTAGTAATGAGCTCTAGAAGAACAACTCCGAAGCTATACACATCACTCTTTTCTGTGAGAAGACCGGTCTGCAAATACACAGGATCTATGTAGCCCATATCGCCGACCACAAACTGGGTGTGTTTTTTGTCCAGTGACAAGAGCCTAGATGTCCCAAAGTTAGATATCTTTGGGCTGAAGTTTTCGTGGAGGAGAATGTTCCCTGATTTGACATCTCCATGAAGGATCTTTTCATTAGCCGAAGAATGCATGTAGGCAAGAGCTTCTGCAGCGCCAATAGAAATATCCAAACGTACTTGCAGAGGGAGGATTTGTTTCTCTTCTGGGACATCATTTCTAGTACCAGCAGCACCACCACTATGGAGCATGTCATAGAGACTTCCTCTGTCGATGAACTCGTAAACCAACATGGGAACATCTGTTTCCAAGCAACAGCCTATGAGGCGGACCAAATTCTTGTGACTAATCTTGGATTGGATGGTGATCTCATTTGCAAAATCCTTTTGTCGTTCTGCGTCGACTTTGATGGAGCGTTTGACTGCGACTCGCTGCTCGTCATCAGTAGTTCCCTCGTAGACCTGACCAAAGCTGCCTTTTCCAATTGTCTTACTGAATTTTTTAGTGATCTTATCTAGATTTTCCTTTGTGAAGATGCTGATGCTGATGTTTTTTAGTAGTTGGCCGCCGTTTCTGTTGAAGTGCTCCCAGAGTTTTCTATTCTCATCCTCCATGCGTTTGCGAATTAATGCCACGGTTACGAATGCGACGACAATAGTTATTCCTGCAAAAAAAACATAAATTGTGTGAAATGTGTGCATACATATGTATGTATGTATACCAAATCAATTGAAGTATAGGTGGCCTTTTGCTACACAGTTTTTTTTATAGTATTTAAATGGTAAAAATCCGTCATGTAAATAACATGGGAGAAGCTAACCTATTGATGCTGCTGCTGCTGCAGGCCAGGGCAATATGGGCTGACAAGAAATTTTACCATCGCCCTTTTGTCCAAACTTGCATTTACACTCGTAATCACCATCTGTGTCATGGCATGTGCCGCTCTTACAAGGATTTTTTCCTTGCATGCACTCATTGATATCTGAAAACAAAAGAAATGGCAAAGAATACTAATTATATAGAACATAATTAAAAGGGTAAATACAGGTAAATATAAAAATAATTGAAAGGAAAATTCTTTTGCTTGTAACATATTTTTCAGTTATGATGTTTAATTCCAAGCAATCATTTTTGAAGTGAGGACAAAGGACTTGTAAGACCCTGTGGCCCAAAATTTGCTAAAAGCCATGCCACCACGTAGGACCGACGCACATGCATAGCACCTCATTTGGCTTTTGTCGTCACTTCACCTATAGGGTTAACTCAAAAATGTTACGACTTGGCAACAGGTATAATAATGATAATTTGCCACTCCCTTCGTTGTTTTTTTAGAATTTGTCATTTCATCATTGGTTTTGAGAATTTGCTATTGTGTTCATGGAAATAGTTAGGTTTTGCCACTTCTCATGTATTCCACCAATTCTTATTCTTTTTTGAGAAAAAAATAGGAAAAAAGGCCCGAGTGATAAATGTTTAAATTCAAATATGCTTGTAATATGAGGTGCGGATCCTAATGTAGTACTAGTATTCAGAAAAAGAAAGCTGAATTAGTGGACAAACTTGTGCAATTATCGGGGATGTAGGGATTTCCGTTATATCCATCGGAGCATTTGCAGAAATATCCCCTCCCGTTAGTTGTGTTCACACAATCGCTGTGGGTGCTCACACAGGCGTAGTCAAGCTTTGCCCCAGTGTCGTTTGTTGGGCACCACCCATCCCTTATAGCCCAGTCAAGCACCAGTGGAACCTTGTTACCAATTTTGGCAAAGGACCTGGACTTGAGGTGTTTTCGGCTGAAATTGTACCTGCAATTAGTAGGATAGATTCACATTAGTCGTTCTGACACAAAAATATAATAATTTAGATAGTGGTGAAATGACTACATATATAAAGAAGGAATAAATTCCTACGTGCCACCGCAAAATTCCTAAATCTCTTATATGTCATCCTTATGTGACTAACATATGGAGGATGACATACAAGCCGTCTTGGCAAAGGCCAGGATGTTGACACCAAGGAAGCACTGTTGAAGGCTGTGCATCCAACATTCATACAACTATTGAAGAGTAGTTATCAATCAGATTTGGATCCTCTACAGTACCTTAGATGTTCACCATACGAACAATGCTCTGCTGTAGCAAGACACTTTAGGAACAGTGACAAAAGCAATGCTGCGATTTTACTGTAGCAAAAATATTGTGACACTTGATCTCGACCTTTGATTTTCAATTGGACGGTGAAGATCGCTCCTAATACCCTTGCACTACCCAATCCCAATCAATCAACTTGTACTTAGAGTGGTCATCAATAGCGAAGGGAGTTCGGCTTGATCGTTCAAGTCCTTCACTCGACAATCGAGGGCATAAACCTGGATATATATCCCACTCATTCTTTCTAATTGGCTTGACCTTCGGTCCCCTTCTCTTTTAATTCCACTTGTATGATCCACGAGGGTTTTCTGGATCATCGACAGTTTCAAACCATCGATGCCTTCTATTGCAATTCACGAGGTAAGTACAATAATGCAAAATATGAAAAACAAATCCCAAAATAGTGATGACTTGACTATTGTATCACTCTCTTTAAAATTTCAAGTTTAAACTTAAAAAGTGTCAAGATAACACTTCGTGGATAATAATTTTTATACCTTTACCTTTTCATTTTCCCATTTTCTTTTAATTTATATTTTCCTGGAGTTTCTTTTTTTTTTCTAGCAACACAAATTACTTAAATTGAACTTTAAATTTGGAGCTACGCTAATTTGAGAACTACGTACATTTACATATCGTTTTAGGAATTTATGATTACATCTACCTTTGTGGTGTCCACTGAATATGCCTCATAACTGGCTTGGACAGTAGCATATCAGATTAAAATAACGCCCTGGCAGAGACTGGATTTTGGCCATGGGGTGCAAACGGACGCAGATTCGTGTCCGGTGAAGATGAGGTGGGTTGGACATGGGTTGAAATGGGTTGGAAAAATGGGTTGAACACATACTAGGGAATTGGTTTGGGTTGGGTTGGGTTGAAGTATTATGTGGGTTGAGTTGGGTTGGATCCAGATGGATGATTAATGGATTGGGTTGGTTTGGGATAATGCAAGCTGTTGTTCAGGTCTGGGTTGGATATGGGTTGAGTTCTAGACTATTAGCAGGCTTAGATAAGGCTATGAAACAAGGAACTGGACAAAAACGGACGGCGGATGTTGGGGGAAAGTCACACCGTGACTTATCTCCTGTAAGTCAGAGGGCATGTCTCCGCTGCAAGCATAGGACACACACACACGAGTTTTAGGCTAATCTGATACTTTTTATGTGCACAATAGCAACTCTAGCTCTCTCTCCACACCAAATACAAAAAAAGACACCGTGTCCGTGTCCGTGTCCGTGTCCGTGTGCCAAAGGGCCGGAGTTGCCGACGAAACGATACATCGCCGCATCTGTGTGCCCGGGGCACAGTGCCGCCTAGTCTGTGTAATATCTCGTTTAATCATCATAGGACTAAGTGAATTAAAAAGAGAAAGTTAAATATAATTAAAAGAGAATTTCAGAAATCAATGGTTTAGGGGAAAAGAGGCAGGCCTTCAGCCCATAGCCCAAAGGGCGCCGGCCAACCGCTTAAGAAGGAAAGGGGAGGCCGATCAAACCCTAGCCGCCACCCACCCTTGCTGTAACATCTCAAAAATTCTGAACATTTGAAACTATTTAAAAATGAGGGATTTTTTAAAAAAATTATTGCACTTCATCGATGTTCGAATTTCTATGTTGTTATTTGAAACCTCAACCTCAAAAATGCGGTGCAGGCGAAAGCCACCTGCCCCCAACTCACCTTTCATTCTTCCCTCGGCCCACACGCTGCCCACCGCCTACCTCCTGTGCAGAGTGTCACGACGCCCTCAGCCGCACCACTGGCACTACATCGCCCACACCATGCTATCGCTTGCTTCTGCGCGTCGGCCGCCAAACGCACCAGCGCTTGCGCTGCATCGTTGCCCTGTGTGCTGTGTCGCACTCGTTGCGCCCCTGCTCAGCCAAGTCCGACTTCTTTCTCTTTTTCCTTTTCTTTCTTTCTTTTTCTTTCCTTTTTCTCTTTTTCTTTCTTCTTTCTTTTCTCTTTCTTTTCCTTTCCTTTCTCTTTCTTTTCCTCCCGGCCCACCTGCCAGCTTTTCTCACTTCTCCTTCCTTCCTTTCTCTTCCTCACCTGATAGCATGCATGTGGCCATGCCGTCGCCCACGTGCACCCACATGCCAATGCATCCCTCCTCTGTTCCCCTTGCTGCCCAACCGCATCCCTGGCGCCACGTAGCCGCTGGCGTCACGCGCCACGCACATCTCGCCCTCTCACACTGGCACCGTCGTCTTCGCCACTATCGCTCACTGCTCCTGTCCTCACATCGCTACTGGTGCCACACCGCCGTCACCTCCCGCTTGCCCCGTCGTGTCGCCGTCCCACAAGCAGCAGCTGCGCAAACCTCCCCTACTTAAGTCACAGCCACGTGCACCCCTTCCCCCTTCCTCTGGCTCTCCCCTCTATCCTCTTCCTCCCCTTCTTCTTTCCTTCTCCTCAGGCTCCCCTCAAGCCACATCGCCGCTCAAGCTCCCGCGTCAGCCACCACACGCACCTCGTCGTTCCAGCCGCACCGGTGAACTCCATCCACCCCCGTCCACATCACGGTGTGTTCTAGCCCTTAAGGAGACTTTACCCTCATTCAATTTCATCATCCCGCCATAGGAGCATCGTGCGCCGCCTTCTTCCCCATTTTTGGCTGAAAAACACTACCACCATTACCGCCCTTGCTCTGGTGAGTCCCAACCCGGTTCCTCTCTCTGGGAGTATCCCTTCACTCTCTGATCTTCCCCTAACCCCCGATTGGAGCTCTCCCTCACCCGGTCGCCTCCTCTACGGTGAACCACTCATGTCGCCTTGGATCACCATCACCGGTCCTCCCCCAATCATCACTGTCATTCCCCTCAACATCGGTAAGTCACTAGCACCCCCCTAGTAGCCCATGCGCGAGATGATTAGGCTCAGACGATGCCGGTGCGAAATAGTCGTTGGAGCCCGAGGGCCGCCGCCGCTACCGGCCACCTTGGCCCTCGCCGTTAGTACCCCTGGGGTCACGTGCCCATGGGGAACCCATTTTGGGCTCCCCCAACCGTCGTCGACGCTCAGCTCACCGGCGACGACTGCCACCCGAGAGCCTCCTTTGTTGCTCTGCTCCAGTCCGAAATAGGCTCGCACTGTAGCATGTCTGAATTCGGACATCCACTATAGCTTGTAATCACTGTGGCCACTAGGGCATCATTAGGACAAAGTAGTCATTAAGACCGAGTTAATTAGGCTCTGTTAGATTGACGTGTGGGCCCAAGAATAATTAGTAGGAATTAATTAAAATCATATTTGAATATGAGTCTATGACAATTGGCCCCACCACCTTAGGTGCACAGTATAGACCGTGTCCATGGATCGACGTAGTGCATGTTGACCTTCGGTCCATGCACTGTTCATGTGGACCGAGTCCATGACAGATGGGCCCCACCTATCAGTGGGCGGATTTTATTTAAGAAAATAAATCAAAAGAAAAAAGAAAAGGGCAGCGGCCCCACCTGTTAGAGAGAATTCCCCCTCATTTTCTTTTTCCAAGAATTAAACTAGGGTTTGGACTTCAGAGAGTCCGTTCTCCCTCGTTTTAACTCCGAATTGAACGATTTTTGTTTTTAAATTCATCTAAATTCAAACCCTACTGACTCAACTAGAAAACACCTATTTTGGAGTTCAATTGATTTTTTGAATGCAGTTTACATTCTTTCATGTGTATCCGAACCCTAGGCGGTAACCCTAGGATCCCCTAACATAAGATTAACTACTTTACGTTTGTAACAGCCCAAATTTTAAATTTCAGAAGAAAATAAAATTTAATTATTTTTGTGGAATTTTCTGGAGTTTTTAAAAGTTTTTTGTAAATATTTTAAAGACAAAACAAATTTATTTGAAAAATTAAAAGCAAACATTAAGTTGGCAATAATTTTATTAAGTCCAAAATAAGTATAGGAATTTCTGTGAATTTTTTCATAATTTTTGGAATTATTTTGCTATTTTCTAAAGCTTAATTGAATTACCAAAATTAAAACAAATAGAAAATAAAAAGAAAAACCAAAAACCCTGTTTGGGCCGAAACCCAAAGGCCTCGGCCCAAACTCACCCGCAAACGGCCCGCATCAGCCCACGTTGTCGCACCCCTTCTTTTTCCATCGTTGGATCAAAATCCAACGCACGCGGCCACACACGCACGCCTCCATCCAACACTGACCATTAGATCAAGATCCAACGACCAGATCTTGTTATGCTTTCAGGAGGCACGAACGTCCCAAACAATATGAGCCCTCCGATCTAAATCCAACGACCACAATCTAACCGCACTTATTTCTTTTTCTTTTTCTTTTCCTTTCTTTTCTGTCGCTGACGAGTGGACCCCACTTGTCAGGTCTTCTTCAACCTCTAGTCTTCGTCCTCAACGAGTCAACCGCCATTTTCGCTCACGTCCGAGCTTCGCAAACGGCTTTTCCCCAACTGCTCCGTTCTTTGTGTGTGTGTGTGCACGAGACCGTGTCCACATCTGCCCGTTTCCCCACGTTCTCCCCTCTTCTCCGCAACGGATTCGCCCACAACGCCGCAACCGTCGCCGCACGATCCCCACTTCTTCCATGCCGCCCAGAGCCTCCCGGTCCCTATAAAAGTCACCCCCAGGATCGCATCTACGCCCTCATCTCATCTCCCCAATTCTCTCCCCCTCTCGAGCTCTAGCACCGTCGCAATCCGAGTTTTAGGTTTTCCGCCACCGCCGCTGTTTTCTGCGATTTCACCGCTGTCGACGTTACCAAGCTGTCGTGGTCTGCGCCATCGTCATCACCGTCACCGGAGCTACTTCGGGGACCCCTTCATCGCTTCGGAGCGCCACCGGAACCCCGTTGTCATCTACACCTGACCCACTCCACCGCTTCGACCTCGCCGCCGACCACCACCGTCCACCTCGACCACCTGGAGCTAGCTCAACAGGTTCGCAATAGTCTTAGCTACACGCTGGTACCACCCACCGCCGGCGATGCCCCGCCGTTCGCCGTTGTCGTTGGTTCCCGTGCGCCACCACCCACCGGTGTGACGTGGCACTGCCATGTCATCCCCATGCACGCGCCACGTAGGCACCATTTTGCCCTCTCGCTGACACGGTACGCCCACGTGTCACCGATGTGGCACCAGTCCACCGCGGACCAGAGAGCATTTTCGTGGACCCGGTCCACAAGACCCGCCGGGCCCATATGTCAGTGGCCAATTTCTTTTTCCTTTACAAATTTAATTCGACCAAAATTGTTTTTCCAAGTGCTGACATCAGCTGGCGCAATAAACCGAATTCCCTTTAGAAAAATAATTCAAGAAATTCTGTTAAATTCAGATTTAGGGTTTTTAATAGGTTTAAACTTCAAAAATTCATAACTTTTGCATTTGAACTCCAAATTGGGTGATTCAAGTTGCAAAATTTGTATAAAATTATAATCTAGCTAACTAAAACAAAATATTTCAATTTGGAGTTAATTTGAGTTATATTTTTGAATTTATTTGAATTTGAATTTGAATTTATCGTATTTTCGCGTATAGACTTCGACAACTCCGGAGAGTTTGACCATCCCGAGGACCTAGATTTCCAGGCGTCAACGAATGCAAGTTGCACCATTGATCATGTTGATCCCAACAATTTAAATTTATTTTCAGTTTTTAAATTATTTAATGCATGCATATGTTTGTACCAATAATTCAATGCCCTGTTTTATACATAGATATTGCAATATTCATTGTATGAACAATTTGAGTATTGTACATGAATGCCTTGTCACCATTAGACAACATATTACTAAAACTAGCTATATGCTTAGCCATGCTTAGAACACTTATGAATTTGGGAAGGTTTAGCCAAATCTTTTACTACTTATTTCAAATGGTGGTATTGTTTTACTATATAAGTTTATAAAGAGGGTTTTACTCTACTTAAAATCAAAAATGGGTTTGAACTCGGGCGAATTGGTTGGAATGGTGGGTGTAGGTTTATGCACGGGGTTAATCTGGTTAAGATTAAGGCCCAGGGTTTGTCGGAAAGTCGCCCAAGTCAATTGAGGACCGGTCTTTGAGCCGCTTTTTGCTATGTCTTAACGTACCATCACACGTCCTGTATGGGCAGTATTTGGCTAATTAATTTATAATAGTATATTTGTGCCATGTTGAATGTGTGGGTGTCGGTTAGACTTTTATTCTCACTTGGCGTAAGAGGGGGCTTCCGGAGGACGGTTAGTCCAAAGGAGTGAAACCTTAGCGGGCATAAGTACACTAGGACAGAACACTGTAAAGGCCTCATGATAACTGCTCAGTCACACGCCTACGGAAGCGTGAATTGGCCGATATAATGAGCATATCATCTCGTGTGGGTAAAGCTGTACCAACTCTGCAGAGTAGAAAAACTATTCGAATAGCCGCGTCCGCGGTCATAGACATGCTAGCAAGGCCACTTGAAGTTAGATTTGTTTTTGGTTTTGAAAATGTTTTATCAACTGGTCAAGGATGGGTAATCCTTGTGAAAATTTGGGTGGTCAGCCTTGTGATAGGAGGATATCCTTCACCTGTTTATTGGAGGTTATCCATGTTATAACATTGACATTCTAAAATCTGGTTTTAGTTATATTATGAAAAACGGCCCTGGAAATTACTATGGATATTTAAACTGAAAATGTTGTTTATGCAAAATAACCCTTGCCTTAATCACTTGTTTACCTTATGCATGCATTTACAATCCATATTGGGTGTAGCTTGCGAGCACGGAAGTTGTGCTCACTCTTGCTGAATAACTCTTATTCAGGAGAAGACTTTTTACCCGACGGTGAGGACCAGGACGAGTAGGCCTTCGACCCCAGGCGATTGCCTGTGGCGCATCGTTTGGCTCACTTATATTAATATGCTTCCGCAGTGTTATTTGTTACTTGCTATTTGATATTTGCAATCAGACTCAGTTGTACTAAACATTTTTTTTTACTTAATGTTATTCTATTTCTCGTGATATTATTGTGATGCCAATTTTGTGAAATTATGTACACTGGAAATCCTGGACCGGTGTATGAACACAGAGAATTAGGGATCCTTTGCTCCTGGGTTCGACAACGTTGCTAAGTAAAGTGTAATGGTAAAAAACCTTAGTGAAACTAGTTAATATAACATGAATAACTAAAGTAAATTAGGACTTCCGAGAAAGATGGTGTCCAACGATCGAATGAGCACCTTGATAAGGGTAGTCATGTAAACAGTAAGGAATGTTCAGATGGCTAATAACCCTAGGTCATTAACAATGACTAAGTTGAGAGGTAGCACATTCAATAGAGCCCGGTTCAATGAAAACATGTTATGATGAGTATGCCTCACGCATAACTAAGTTTTACGATCATGTCAAAGACACTAGGGACCTAGGCAGTAATTGGGAATCATAAGGACATAAGCTCACATATACTTAGGACATAAAATAAACAAGGGAATAAAAGTATATGTATAGACATGTACGACAATTGACATCTAAACCATGCTAGTAGTTGATTAGGCGGCTGACTGTGACCTCGACATTTAGAAGAAAATGCCAAGTAACATGTGGTAGTGATAAACCCTAATGAAGGTTAGCGGTGGCTATGACCTAGATTCATGCTAGTGATGGTAATCAATACAATAGGGTCGACTGCTAAGCGAAGGCTAGTAGGCAAGAGCCATAGACTTTGTAAGGTAGTTGTCTACTTAATAAGGACTAGTCGTTAGCAGATGTTGAGTTAAGAATCACCTTAGTATGATAGGTCACTTTAGTGCATACCAAGCCACGCAAGTAATGAGACTTAGCAAGAATCACCTCACAAGATGAAAGCCAATCCGTATACACCCTTGATCCAGTTATAAGGCTGAAGTCTAGCGAGTGCTTGGAAGTTCCAGCTAAGGCTTATGGATTTTTCTTGATAAATATAAAATCATAAAAGGAATCATTAAGTGAACTAGGTCCCATGTGTTGGTGAGACTTATGTCTATCCAGAGCGAACCCTGGACTTATGCATAGGTCTCACCTGACTATCATGGAACTTCCTCGATAAATAGGAAGTAATAACTAGAGGAATCATTAGATTAGCTAGGCATCGTGTGTGAGTAGCAATGAGATGTTCTCAAGTGGGTGATAGTAACTCAACCACCAAATAGCCTCATATAGGCTCCAGCTATCACCCGTTGCCATTCACTCCTCGTGGAAGTACGATCCGTGATCCGAAAGTGGGTCAAAGAGTACAACCTAATTGGGTGATCTCTCCCATCTAGGTAACCAATACAGAATATTCGTATGAATATTCTCTCCCTCCCGCTGAAATCCTAACCCCTTGCACCAGCAGACTTTTCGAGAGCCGATCCCTCTCGCCCTCACTTCGGATCAAATAATTAGCTAACCCTAAGCGTAACTATCAACCAAAGACCCACCACTAAACCAAACAAATAGAGTTTGGGTTTATCTACTTTGGTCTGAAGTATTTCCTTCATCAACTTCCTTTGGATATACTTCATCTAAAGTATTTCCTTCACAACTCCACTAAATAGGATTAGATTCATCTGGAGTACTTCCTTTTTACAGGATTCCCTTGGGTATACTTAGTTTCGTTTAAATATCTCCTGCTTCTAACACTGTGGGTTTCATTGACTTTCATTTGAAGTGTTTTCTTGTTTACTTGCCTTTGGATTTATTGGATTTTATTTGATTGCTTTCAAACATTCTTAGGTTCAATCGTATTCTGCGTAGTTAGAATCTGAAGCTATGATGGAACAACAGTCCCAACAAGAACGAGGCCGAGATCAAGATTACCAGAACATTGTGCAAGAACAGGACCGAGGTTATCAGAACATTGAGCAAGGCGAGTTAACACTTTGATCATTTTGCACCTACTTTCGAAATGCAATTATATTGTTTTAAATTATGAAATTGCATTGCTACGATTTATACAACTATGTTGACTTAGCTCATAGCTAATACCTGAATGATAATTGTATATAACATTTCCATCCTTGAACTTGGACACTATCCTTTGTCACCGTAGAACTAATGGTATACATACTAGTTACCACTACTACAAAATAACCTACAGTGGACGCCTCATCACAGACGGTTCCAAAGGAACCGTCTGTGTTGAACTTATATAGACGGTCACTTAGGAACCGTCTTTTCCACCGTCTGTGATATGTCATTATCACGGACGGTTTGTAAATAAAATCGTCTGTGATACTTCACAAACGGTTTTGTTCTTCAACCATCTGTAATATGCTATTATCACCGACGGATTTTAAATAGAGCCGTCTGTGATATGGTACGAATTTCACAGACAGTTCTATTTACAAACCGTCTGTGATAATTAGATATCGCAGACGGTTCTATTATGGAACCGTCTGTGATATCTAATTATCACAGACGGTTTGTCAATAGAACCGTATGTGATATTTCACAGACGGTTCCATGATAGAACCGTCTGTGATATCCCTTTCAGTCCCTTCGTCTCCCGCACGAGTGTGTCTTCATCTCTTCATCTATTGCACCAGCTTTACTACTTCTTTTATATAAATAGATATCCCTTATGAAAGGAATTTCTCACGAACCTCCTTCATATCACCTTTTCCACAAACTCTAAATAGCTTCTTCCTCTCTCGTCCCGACTGTAGTGGCCTACATTTTGGTTGTGTACTCGCACCTCTCAGTCGTAACTGGCCTAAGGCTGCGGATAAGGCGTCCGTTCGCAATGCAACTGTTGTAGGCCCTTCCATCTACAGGAGACCATAACGGCCATCATCATCGATTGGAGCTCCTCCTCCAATGCAGACAGTCGCAGGCTCTCCAAAGATCCGTGAGTAAACCTCATCGTGGAGATTGTCCTATGGAACTATTTGGGCCGCACCGAGGATGCAACCTAGAGAGTCGAGGACAACCTCGACATTGTAGGAGGGCGGGTCCGCCTAGCCGAGACTCTAGAGACCAGGGTTGATGGCCTCTGAGCTATATGGGACTTGATTACGGAGTCCGAACTGTAACACCCCAGTCCGACATGAACCTGGAATGCTACTAAACAACCCCTAATAACTCTAGACTAGACAATCTTAATAAAATTTCGGCAGAACCTCCCTTGTAAAGTTAATTACACGAAGGTTCCAACACACAGATTAATCAAATATTAACTAAAACTTTCATCCAAAGACATCAAAAGATAATCAAGACATGCTAAGAATCCAACATAACTAGAGAGATATAAAGATCCACTACTCATCATTATTACATTTAATCCATTGCATAAGACAGAACATAATAATCTAAAATCAATCACGTTCAAGATCATTCAACTTTATTTAGTTCATGTGGTATGTGGGTGACTAGCGATCTACTTCCCCCATGCATGTCATTCTTGGCTCAGGTACCTAAACAACAATAAAGCAAGAGTGAGTCCATAGACTCAAGCAAGTACATAAAGAAACTATAACATCAACATACATATAAAGGAGATCAACACTAGAACATCTCATATGCAAATGCAATGCTCAAGGAACCTTTATCTTTAACTTTGTGTGCATTACACGTGTAATGCAGTATGCAACCGCCGCAGATATTGCATGCCCATGCGCATCACGCGCCTTGTGGACCAATTGCCCATTACTCCGCAAGTAATGGGGACCTCAAGCCCACACTCCACGAGTGAGGGATCTCGGCCCGTCACCTTCATGACGGGATCTCAAAGGAAACATACTTGGTCACCACATGACCAAGCCTCAATATGATCTCAATATGCACATGCTCATCATTTAATCATCATCAAATTACCACAAGACAAGAAGAACATATAACAATAGAGCATGGACATATATGACGATCCATCAATCTTAAATCAACATCAAGCCAACAATCTCACTATGCTACCACACATCGAGAAGCACACAATCATGACCAATCAAACACAACCACGAATCAAACAATGCACTTGCCTTAACCACGAGATGACATCGCTAAAGGGTTTAGCATTTTCTTTTATAAAAGAACTTTTCAACTTCAACACTCAAGATACCCAAAAGAAATATATTGAATCAAAACTTCCACGTACTACAGGACTTGCAAAAGGAAACTTTCATTACCCAAGAACATCAACCGGATAAATGGGTCATGCTTTCCAATGAGAAGGACAAAACTCCAAAATAACGATCAAACTTGACAATCAACTCGGTTCACCAGCCGCAAGAATAACTCATCAGTTGGGAAAATATTGATTGCTTTACAGGACAAATTAAGCCAAAGAAAACACACCAATACTTTTTTTTTCTCTCAAAGCAACCCGTCAACCACAAGAATAAATAACCCAAGAGAAACTCATCAATCTCAACTGGATAAGAGTTGACCAAATTCAAATTCAGGGAAGAGAACAACTCTTTTAAGTATACTCGCTACCAACGCCTGTACTACGATCTCTCATGCGGATTCTTCGCTAATCCTATACCATGAACGGTGGTGTAACCTGGTATAGCCCAGGACCACAACCACTACCTCCACCTCTCAACATGGGTTACCCCCACACATAATAACCATAGTATTATACTATAGATATAACAGATCATCTCAAAACAGGAATCATTAATACAACTCAACAGATGCGTAAATGCAATGCTTGACCCATCCCATCCTACTGTGCACCAGTGTGTCAGGTTTATAAGTTCATTAACCATTACAAAATTTTAGCAATTTAAGTTGCCTAGGTTGTAAATCCAATCACCACGGACCTACCGCCCGCTCTGATACCAACTGTAACACCCCAGTCCGACATGAACCTGGAATGCTACTAAACAACCCCTAATAACTCTAGACTAGACAATCTTAATAAAATTTCGGCAGAACCTCCCTTGTAAAGTTAATTACACGAAGGTTCCAACACAGTATTAATCAAATATTAACTAAAACTTTCATCCAAAGACATCAAAAGATAATCAAGACATGCTAAGAATCCAACATAACTAGAGAGATATAAAGATCCACTACTCATCATTATTACATTTAATCCATTGCATAAGACAGAACATAATAATCTAAAATCAATCACGTTCTGAAGATCATTCAACTTTATTTAGTTCATGTGGTATGTGGGTGACTAGCAGTCTACTTCCCCCCATGCATGTCATTCTTGGCTCTGGTACCTAAAACAACAATAAAGCAAGAGTGAGTCCATAGACTCAGCAAGTACATAAAGAAACTATAACATCAACATACATATAAAGGAGATCAACACTAGAACATCTCATATGCAAATGCAATGCTCAAGGAACCTTTATCTTTAACTCTTTCGTGTGCATTACACGTGTAATGCGAGTATGCAACCGCCGCTGCATACCCATGCTCGTGCGCAGACGCACAGGACCAATTGCCCATTACTCCGCAAGTAATGGGGACCTCAAGCCCACACTCCACGAGTGAGGATCTCGGCCCGTCACCTTCATGACGGGATCTCAAAGGAAACATACTTGGTCACCACATGACCAAGCCTCAATATGATCTCAATATGCACATGCTCATCATTTAATCATCATCAAATTACCACAAGACAGAAGAACATATAACAATAGAGCATGGACATATATGACGATCCATCAATCTTAAATCAACATCAAGCCAACAATCTCACTATGCTACCACACATCGAGAAGCACACAATCATGACCAATCAAACACAACCACGAATCAAACAATGCACTTGCCTTAACCACGTGAGAACTGGGAACGTGAAGACGGTGCTGCCTCCGGTACTCTTCCCCCACCTAAATTCAATCAAGAACATAGACTAAGACCACAGTAACGAACCACATGAATTCTAAAAACAAACACAACTAGCAATAGCTCGCAACCCAATCCCGACTCCAAATTTCTAATTGTTGTTCTGTACCTTCTGTGAACAGTCAAGTTCTAAAATTCATATCTTTCTGTACAGAGGTCCAAATTACGTGTTCTTGGACTTCATTGAAAGGTTATCAAATTTCCCAACTAAACCTAGTTGGTGAGCTTCCCTGATTCGGCCATCTAAAATCACTTTCAAGCCGATTAACAAGACATCGATTTCACGTCAGACTTTCTGGACAGAGCACTAAAACTAACATAACTTTCAGCTCGTTTACCCAAATTTCGCGTTCTTGTGCTTCCCTGAAAGCTATGATAATTATATACAACTTTTGTTATACTGAGATCCTCTAATTCTATCTTTAACTGATCGCAAAGTTCAGATCACTAAAACCTGTCAAAATGCTGACAGATTCGCAGGACAGTCACAGTAAATAATTCATAACTTCTGCTGTAGAGGTCCAAATAATATGATCTAGCACTTCATTGAAAGCTATGGACGTCCTCTACAACTTTCTAGGAGAAGCTCAGAACAGAATCTGCACCTATCTATGACAAAACGCCTGTCCAATACAATCTGTCCTGAGGAACAGAAACCGACATTGCAACAATCAACTAAATACGCATCTAAACGAGGAAAACGTGGTTACCCTTGAAGAACCGTTTGCCGGCACGACGAGCACCCACCAGCGAGCTCTTCCCCAAAGATGGTCACGCCTCGCCTTCTTCCTTCTCCAACGCCCGGCCACCTCCAGCGATCTCCAAATCGGCAATCGGGAAGACGAACGGAGTTTGCGGTAGCGAGGAGGCGCCAAGGGAGGGAGTGCAGCAACCTGAGAACCCTAGGCAGGGGCTGCGGCTTGAGGGGAGGAAGGAGAGGCGCATGGGTGGAGGAGGGAGGCGCACGGTTGGAGGGGGAGGCAAAGGCGGCTAGGGTTAGGAAGGGGAGGAAAGGGTGTCCCCTTGGCCGGCCACATATGGGCCCTTGGGGCCAAAGCCCAGCCCAAGTTGGCAGGAATTCACCGCTAACCCTTCTCTATTTGTTTAATTGGTTATTTTCTATTAGGTTCTTCTCCCGATTCGATTTCCAGCTACTCGTATCCTTTAAATCTTTAGGTTTTCTCCCGAGTCCTATTATGGGGTATTACACGAACATCTACAAGAGGAAATTGAACGTGCAAGGTCACAGGTGGAGGCGTTTGGTGAGACAGTCGCTGATCTCGCCCCCACTGAAGCCGACGAGAAGGTGTACGAAGATTTGAAGACTAAGATAGGATCGCTCATCCTTTTTTATCGTCTGTGATGTAAAAACGATATGGCCAGTCTTTTTTATCTATCTTCTGTGATGTAAAACGATATGGTCTTTTTTATCTATTGTCTGTGATGTAAAAATAATATGGTCTTTTTTATCGTCTGTGATGATATGGTCTTTTTTATCATCTGTTTATTACTAGGCAATTCATTTTAGTAATTATTTGCGCATATACAGGCTCAGACACTATCACGCATTTCGCCCATGAAGAACCATCTGTGATAATATCCTCATCACAGACGGTTCCATGATGAGCCGTCTGTGTTGAACTTATACAGACGGTTCGTAAATAAGAACCGTCTGTGATAGGAGTATATCATAGACAGTTCTATTTACGAACCGTCTGTGATATGGAGGATATCACCGACGGTAGAAAGGAACCGTCTGTGATATGCCACCCCTATAAATATCAGGACCCGACAGACCCTGCCCTAGCGCCTCTGATATGTTGTTTGGAATAGAGTGGCTTGAGAAGCTTTGCTCTGTGGTGGTTGTAGAAGGCTTGCTTGTTTTACTTGCCTTGTTCTTGGTTGTCGGTTGCCCTGGCAACTTTTGGTTATTTGGCTTGCATGCTTGGTTTGTGAGGCTTGGCTTTGGTGGTAGCTCTCGGTTTGGGTGTTGTGAATGAGTGCTTTGTTTCGGAAGTGGGTGTTTTGTGAGAGGGAGAAGCTTATGGGGGAGGTGCATTTCGGCTGTGGCTCTTCTCTTGCCCTGTCCACTTAACTCGCACATTGCACTGTGGCCTGGAGAAGGCGGTGAGAATCTCATGGGATATTTAGAATTTCGTTGTGAGCTCAGAGGTAACGATATGTAACTCTTTATATTTGCTCTAGGTTAATCTTTAATAAATTTTAGTGTATTTGATCAATAGGAGGAGTAACGTATTTGCAGTTTATTAATATAATTTAACACTACTAATTGTTACGTGCGTAGCGTAGATGGACCGAATCGGATGTACAGTGCGTAACTGTGAGTGAAGAGTACATTAATGGCATGATTGCTTTTAAAAGAGCCGCGGAGTAGGATATGTTGAATAAGAGGATAGAATTTATGTACTGTCCATGCATTGATTGCGGTAATCTGAAGATTTTTAACAACCCGGCGCAGATCGTAGGACACTTGATTCGAAGAGATTTCAAAAAAGGGTATACATGTTGGACCAGTCACGGTGAAGAGTAGATTATATAGGAAGTTAATAATGATGACATCGCTGAGGAAGTTAATAATGATGACATTGTTGAGGAAGTCAACGATATGTCGGATGTGGATGCTTTTGATGAGGATAGGTCGTACGATGACAATCTGGATCAGATGCTACCCGATGTAGAAGGGAACTATAGTGAGAGAGATTTTTGTAAATTCGAGCGCTTAATGGAGGACTCGGGGAAACCTTTGTTCCCTAGCTGCAAGCCAGAATACATAAGGTTGTCAACCGTACTTAAACTGCTGAAATTGAAGGCGAGCAATGGTTGGTCTGATAAGAGTTTCACGTCGTTGTTAGGTCTCCTAGCGGACATTCTTCCGGAGGGAAACGTGTTGCCCAGCACCACCTACCAAGCCAAGAAGGTTCTTTGTCTATTGGGAATAGAAGTAGAAAGAATACATGCATGTCCGAACGATTATATCATGTATCGTAAAGAGTATGCAGACTTGCATGTATGTCCCGTGTGCAAAGCATCCCGATACAAGCATAAGAATACTGCTAAGGCGAAGCAAGGACCTCCTGCTAAGATGTTGTGGTATCTGCCTGTGATCCCACGTTTGAAGCGTTTATTTACGAACCGAAAGGAGGCAAGATTGCTGCGTTGGCACTCAGAGGAGCGTAAGAAAGATGGAAAGCTAAGACACCCTGCTGATTCTGCCTAGTGGAGAAACTTCGATCGGACCTTCAAAGAGTTCGGTGCGGAACCGAGGAACATAAGGTTAGGGTTGAGTACAGATGGAATAAATCCTTTCGGTAACATGAGCAGCCGACATAGCACCTAGCCCGTGAATCTATGTATGTACAACCTTCCTCCTTGGCTGTGTATGAAGCGGAAGTACATTTTGATGTCACTACTTATCCAAGGGCCGAAGCAACTTGGGAACGATATTGATGTGTACCTAGCACCATTACTGAATGATCTTGTGACACTGTGGAACGAAGGGGTACAAGTATGAGATACGTACAAACGAGAGAACTTCTCTTTACGAGCCATGTTATTTTGCACTATCAATGATTTTCCCGCCTTGGTAACTGTTCGCTTCAAGATCGAAAGGAGCCAAAGCTCATTCAAGACCGCTTAGATGCTACGGAGAGTGTATGGCTGAACAACTCGCACAAAACTATGTACATGCGTCACCGTAGGTTCCTTCCCAGGAGTCATTCATACCGCAAGATGAAGAAACAATTCGACGGAAATAAGGAGGACAGTTCAGCTCCAAGGGCTTTTAGAGGGAAAGAGGTCTATGATATGGTTAAGGATATCGATGTTGTGCTTGGGAAGGAACGTAAATTAAAAACCCGTCAGAAGAACATCTGGAAGAAGCGGTCAATTTTTTGGGACTTGCCTCATTGGGAGCACTTAGAAGTTCATCACTGCATCGACATCATGCATGTGGAGAAGAATGTATCTGATAGCTTGATTGGTCTCTTACTGAACATTGGTGGCAAAACAAAGGATGGTGTTAACGCACGTCGTGACTTGGTTGATATGAACATAAGGACCGAGTTAGCACCGAAAGAGACCGATAAAGGACGAACATACCTTCCACCAGCTTGCTACACTATGTCCAAGGTCGAGAGAAATGAACTGTGCCAGAGCTTGCATGGTATCAAAGTCCTATCTGGTTACTCCGCTAACATTAAGAAACTTGTTTCTATGCAAGATTTGAAATTAATTGGAATGAAGTCTCATGATTGTCACGTGCTGATGACACAAATGCTTCCTATTGCAATTAGGAGTATCTTGCCGAACAAGGTCTGAGTGGCAATCTTGAGGCTGTGTTATTTCTTCAACTCAATTGCTCAGAAGGTCATTGATCCCCAAGGAAACCAATCACTCCGGATCTGGATACGTACGCTCAAGCCCATTTCACGGTCTTGCAACACATGACCCAAGTGTCCCCGTACATCGACGAGCATAAAGACATAGTACGCCAACAGAATCCAGACCGGTTGGAGGTTTGGATCACGAGAGAGCACAACCGTCGGTTCAACAAATGGTTAAAGGTGCGAATCACTGGGAGGTCATCAAATGATGATACGCTGCTATGGTTGGCAAAAGGGCCACAATTTACAATTGTCACATGGCAAGGATACGACATAAATAGGTACACATTTTATCGGATGATACTCGTGATAGGAAGAGCATAGTCCAGAACAGCGGTGTCCGTATAGATGCATTCAGTACCGATGGGCTGAGGAGTTCATACTATGGGCAAATAGAGGAGATATGGGAGCTCGACTACGTGCTTTTCAAGATTCCCCTATTTCGGTGTCGTTGGGTCCATCTCCCACAAGTGAAGGTCGACAAGTACGGCGTCACTACCGTAGACCTCGGTCGTGTCGGATACAAAGATGAACCATTCGTACTGGCTAACCAAGTTGTTCAAGTCTTCTATGTAACCGACCTGGCAAATAAGAAGCACCACGTAGTTCTTCATGGAAAAAGAAGGATTGTCGGAGTTGAGAATATAGTGGACGAGGAATAATACAATCAATTTGATGAGTTGCCTCCTTTCGGAGATGGCATCAGGCTCGAGGAAGAACCCAGTGAGGAAGCTAGCTATATGCGCGTCGATCGTCATGAAGGGTTATATTTTAATTAAGAATTTACTCCATTGTAATTAATTTATTCCATAACATCATGTGTTATGGACTTGTAATCTCTCGTACATATATTTTGATGTCAACGTGGAATTGTCATGTGTTAATGTGTTAACTATATGAACCTATTATCTTTGATATTGATGTCAATGTGGACGTTCATTGTAATGTGAAGTATCAAAATTAGTTTCACTTGATTTGCAGTTGAGTTGAATTAGATATGAATTTTTGAAGTCAAATATGTTATGAGTTGAGTAAGAGCAAAACAGGTGACCTCCTTATGAAAAGACTATCACAGATGGTTCTATTAAAGCACCGTCTGTAGGCCTGGAAAAATAGCTGGGTACATATCACAGACAGTTCTATTAAAGAACCGTCTGTGATATGGCACATATCACAGACGGTTTCATATTGCAACCATCTGCGATATGTGCATATCACAGACGGTTCTTTAATAGAACCGTCTGTGATAATATATCACAAACGGTTCTATTAAAGAACCGTCTGTGATAGCCTTTTTATAAGGAGGCGCACCGCTAGGGTTTTGCTCTTTACTCGTCACTTCCTCTCCCCCGCGCCCCTTAGGCTCTCGCGCGCTCTGTCGTCTCCTCTAGGGTTCGCCCGTTCACCTCCCCAGCCGTAAGCCCCGACGCCGCCGCCCACGACATCGACAACGCTGCCACCGGCTCCTCCCCGCGCCATCCTCCTTCCCGTGTCGGCCTCCTCCCCGCACCGTCCTCCTCCCCTGCACCGGCCTCCTCCCCGCGCCGTCCTCCTCCCCGTGTTAGCCTCCTCCCCTGCACTGGCCTCCTCCCCCGCGCCTCCCTCCTCCCCGCGTCGGCCTCCTCCCCTGCACCAGCCTCCTCCTTGCACCGTGAGTTCTTGTGCGGCATCCTCTCTGTGAGTATTCCTATATTACGTTTGGCATCACTTTGGCTTATACTGAGATTGAATGTGATAGTTAGTTCATTCTTGAGCTCTATTGTATTACTTGCTACTGTCAAATTTATCAGTGGACTTTGTCCTGGTGGATATATTGACTTTGATAGTCTTTGATAATCTGTGAACTAAATCTAGTACTAAAGATATTGCGAATTGATCAGTGGCCTTTGTTGACATGCTCTGTGATGAACTTTGTCTTATACTGAGATTGAATGTGATAGTTAGTTCATTCTTGAGCTCTGTTGTATTACTTGCTACTTTCAAATTGATCAGTGGGCTTTGTCCCGGTGGATATATTAACTTTGATAGTCTTTGATAATCTGTGAACTGAATCTAGTACTAAAGATATTGCAAATTGATCAGTGGGCTTTGTTGACATGCTCCATGATGAACTTTGTCTTATACTGAGATTGAATGTGATAGTTAGTTATTCTTCTGGTTCGCTCTGTGATGAACTTTGTCTTACACTGAGATTGAATATGATAGTTAAGATCATTTTCGGTAACAGTTGAGATCATTTGATAGTTAAGCAAAATATTATTTAGAGCTCACAGTTTGAATTTATATTATCATATTCATTTAATGAAGGGTATAGACAATAGGATTGAGATGGCAAAGACTTGTTCTTTTGCAACTCTCCTTCTGAGAGCACAAACTATCATCAATCCTTCTTTATATAATTAATTCATTTACAACGCAATTTTAGTTATTTATATAGATAGCAAGTACATTTTGAGCTCTATAATATTACTTGATTCTATTTTGTTTCTATGTCTTCTGTACATGAAGCATTAAACCTTTGCTTAGCATTTCTTCGTTGATCCTGACACACTTGAGTGTACGTTTGCTTCATGCCAATCCTCCACGGCATGAAGCAAATCGTGCATTCCAGTGTGTCGAGCTCGATGAAGTAGGCTCGGGCAAAGATGGCTTAAGTTGAGTATCTGCTTGAATCTGCTTCGTGCATATATAGATAGAAAGCAAGCGACATGGCGTTCGCACCATCTTCGTCGCCGTCATCGACGTCGCCGAATGCGTCTGGATCTCTGAGGAAAGTGGTACGTACGCGAGATGGTAGAGGAATATTGAAAATTCCTCCGGGCCTAATGACCGTCACGGAGGTCAATGCCAATGGGATCCCTGTGAGTCCCCAAAGCGTGGCGTAGATTCCGACCATCTGCGGATACTTGAAGGAACGAGTCCCCATCACCACACTAAGTTGGGACATGCGGTCGATGATCGGAGACGCGAGCTGGGGACGAAGTTTTAAAATTGTTCACTTTCCCAGCCGCAGACCAGGCGCGCGTGGAACGGCAGGTGTTGCTCTCGATGGGAAAGGCGTGGAGGACCTTCAAGAGCGTGCTTGTCACGGCATGTGAACACGGGCGAACGCCTTCACAACAGATAAATTCTTGTCGCGGGATATATGGGATGCCTTTGTGCAAATGAAGACGACGGCGAATTTCTTGAGGAAAGTGCGATGCACAAGGCTCTCGGACATCAACACTCACCCCATAGACTCGGCACGGCTGGTACGCGGTAAAAGCGCGCAATGGGCGAGCGAGAGGACGAAAAGGAAACAAGGCCATTTCTTCGAGATCACGAACAAGCGCTCTCTCCGGTTAAGAGCGAGGCATCACCACGTCTTGGCGAAATCTCTTTCACAAACCCTACAGACCGGGATGTGGCCAACCATGTGGTAAATATGTCTTCGAACTACCTAGTTGTTAATAAATCCATAACTTCGTAATGTCTATAATAACATGATGACCTCTTGCAACAAGAATTGAGTTCCGCATGCTCCGAAGGCTCCTTCCAAGCAGACAGGGAGAAGGATATACTATCTACGGCCTTGGGAAACAAGGAGCACCCGGGTCGCACGCGAGGAAAAGGGGTTAACGATCTTGGAGGATGGATTCCCGGATGACTATTGCACGATAGGAGCAGGAAGAGATCCAAGGCCGAGTATGACACAGTGTTGGAACATGTGCTTACTACAAAATTTGAAGGAAGAGAACGGGTGCTTACTGCAAAATTTGAAGAAAAGATAGCAAGATTGCAGGACTAAGTGAATCAACTCCTACTCCTCAACCAGTCGCAAGCCGCCCCCGACCCCCCGTTGTTTTGGGAGCTAGTCCTCCTCAACATCGGAGTAGCGTCGTGTCCACGCAAAATTATGAATATGATGACGTCCAATTACCTATCGACAACATCAAGGTAATGTACATCTCTGGAATGCTCCAAAGATAGACCTCGAGGGCGCCTTAGCTAATTGCGTGTCGCTTTGTAGGAGCCGACGACCGCGCGCCCAAGTGAGGATGGTTGGGATGTCTATTGAGGCTAGGCGGGGTGGCGATCCATGCAAGGAAGGGATAGTGCAAAGCCACGGTGCCCGTGTGGTGCAGGGTTACGCCAGGATCCAGGTGGACATGGTACATGATAATTTTAGGGTCGTCCCGCTGGAGATTCACCCGAACGACGACATCAGAACACTAGGGGATGCCGTGTACAGTTTTATCCAGTGGCCCAAGAAGGACATCACCCTAGACCCTGCAGTGCCGCCTCAACCTTTGATGACTCCACCCCACCCATCTCGACAAGACCATGTCTCTCCAACAGGACCCTCTCCAATAGGACCCTCCATGACTGCACCTCAACCTTCGCTTCAGAAGCCCGCCTCATCGGTTCCTGTGGAGAAGACACTGAAGGAACAAAGAAATCGTGCAGTCGTATCAGTTCCCGAGTCGTCTCGCAGGAAGACGCGTAGTGGGCAAGTTGTAAAGGACAAATTGAGCTCGAAGAACATTAAGGCGCTTCCGCCTCCTAACCCTAAGAAATACTCTTTGGGAAGTCCGTTGCTGACCAGCACACTATTAGCCTACGCTGGATTAGGTTGTCAGAGTTTGCATAGCTGGTACATGCAGAAGACCAAAGAGAAAGGGTGCGCTGATGGAATCACCGTCAGATACACGGAGAACTATTTCCTCCACGAGCCGGCCCCCTTCGTCGTGGGCTTCGACGACTTATTCGACCTATTCAACCTCAAAACCCTCGATGCCTCACTTCTACGATGCTGGACACTGTAAGTGTGTACAATCAAGTTCTACATTCACGTAATACCGATTAATACAACAACTCATTGCTTATGTATATAGATACATGATTAAAAATGCCCGGCGATCGAAAGAACCGGTGGGTTTCCTCGACCCACACATGGTCTCTGAGCAAACCATCTTGGCAGACGCATCCTACGTCGAGAAATACACAACGGCAGGATTGCTTGCTTAAAATGACAAGGACTACATAATTGTGCCCTACAACCAGAAGTAAGTGCTTCACTACTTGCTATACAAATTGCATTTCTACTTTATACGCAGCACAAACTTAGGTTTAATGACTATAGCGACATACATGAGTAGGCACCACTGGATCTTTTTAGTCATTATACCAAAGAGGAACCAGGTACTATACCTTGATTCCCTTATCAAAAAAGGCCACGACTTCACCCTTGTGCAAGGAGTACTCGACAGGTGTGCTCATTTTCTACATAACTCTATTGTAGTCTTCCTTCGTTTGAAATGGCCGAGGTTAACTTTTTGGAAACATGTAGGTCGTTCATCTCCTATGTTGCCGATGGAGGGCTATACAAGGGAACGAGCGCCACACTTAATCACAGGACGCGATTTCGATCGTGCTACAACACAATAATCATATATCATACTGTAATAATGCGTCTCGAATCGACTATACCTATATATGTAATTCTATTTTTGCGGTCGCAAGAAAAGCGTAAGAATGTGCATTCTACGCTTGCCATCATATGCAGAAAATCATGACTGCTAAGTTGAAGGATCCCGAGGTTGGTCAATCTCGTAATAATTATTTCATAATTATAAATTTAAATATATATGCTTACTACTTTACTCTTGCTAGCTACATGGCTTGAATATAGATTTAGATTCACTAGTTCACAAAGAGATCTCGGATGTTTGAGGGAGGCTCTGCACCTTCATCAAGACGGAGATCATTGACGCCGCCAGAAAGTTTCACTACTCCAACACCGCTGAAGGACCTTGAAACAATTGATTCATTAATTGTAATTCACTTTGAATAGTTGTAATTCAATTGAAACTCTAGCGACAATATTTGATACTATCCGTTTGTAATTGATTTTGAGTTACAAATGATCACTTTAAGTTGTCAACGATTGATTCATCTGTGATGTATCTATTTTCTGCATGCTTGTTTTCAGAGGGCATGGCTAGCAATTCCTGAGGCTAGCCGAAAATCAAAATTAAATTAGTTAGGCTGAAAGAACTATCACAGCACGGTTCATTATTAGAATAAATGTGATAACTCACAACACAGACGGTTATAATTACCCACCGTCTGCGATATCCACATATCACAGACGGTTCATCATGACAACCGTCTGTGATATTTAGATATCATAGACGGTTCTAATTATGGCCCATCTGTGATATGGGGATATCACAGACGGTTCTAATTATAGCCCGTCTGTGATATGGGGATATCACAGACGGTTGAAATTAGAGCCTTCTATGATATAGGGATATCACAGACGGTTTTTTTAACCGTCTGTGATAATCGTCAGTTATCACAGACATACAAAAACACAGATGGTTCCGAACCATCTGTGATGACATTTTCTGTAGTAGTGTACTAAATCCGCATCTAAGTGTTATGTTTAGCCTTTCTTAGATACATTGGCATGTTGGCAATGATTTTCCCCCGACAACTTTCAAAACTCAAAACTAGATTTGGGCAGTCAAGGCTGGAGCCTAGCTGGTATGTTGAAAATAGAAAGAAATTTCAAAAGAGAAAACCTAAAAACTGTTTTAGACTTGGGCGGGTGGAAAGAGTGGTGGATGCGTAAGGAAGTACGCTAGAATTGGTATAGGGAAGAACAACCAAGTCGATTAAGGACCGGTTCCTGTGATGACCTCTCCTGCACTAACAGTGCGACCATAAGTCTACCATGTGTAGGATCTGGCTCACTAATTTGCTTCGTCCCGACGTTGTTTCATCATCCCGCGAACGTGGCATGGATAAGTTTAATACGGTGCAAGGAGGGAGCTTCACGGGGAGGGGGGCATGGCCCACGGTGGTGAAACCTTGTGGGTGGGGTTGCATTGGGGCGATGCATTGTAAAGGCCTTATGATGATCTTTTTAGTCTCACACCTATGGCAACGTGTTGGCATTAAAAGATGATTGTCTGTCTGGGTAAAGTTGTGCGACCTCTGCAGAGTGTAAAACTGTCCAGATAGTCATGCCCACGGACATGGGTGATGCCGAGAACTTGCTTGATTATATTTTAAGTTTTACAAAATGATTGTGGTTGGGATGAAAAGTCGGGTTGGAACCCGAGGATTTGAGTTGTCTTGTTTGGACCCAGTGGAAAGTATTGGGTGCATGCAGCCGCGGGATTCGCAAGGTGGATGCAGCCCAGGATTCGCAGGCGGGTACATCCTGGAAATTGGCAGGGGGATGCACTCTGGGACTCGAGGGTGGTGTAGCCGCGGGATTCGAGGGTTGGCCGCCTAGTATTCGAGGGTGGTCTTGCTTGTGAGAGTTAGGGGAATTACGACCTAAGTTTCGCCAAGGGTGTAGCCTAAGTTTCGATGGGTGGTGTAGCCGAAGAGTCACCATAGGCATTTAGCCCAGAATTTCAGGGGTGGTCGGGCCGGAATTTCCGGGTGGTTGCAGCCTTGGAATCGCTGGGTGGATGTAGCCCTGGAAAATAACACAGCATGAAGTGAATGGGACTGATATCTATGTGTGAATGGATGGAACCTTCGGGTACTGTTCTCCACTAGAGGTGGATGGAACATTCGCTACTATTATCACTTGATTTCATCAAAACCTATGTTAGTTAAAAATGCTAGGTCTCAGTATTTGCTATTACATAATCTATTTCAATAAGTGGTTTTATGCAAACAAAAGAGCCACAAGCAATTCCTTTGATCAACCTTGCATATTATATAACTGTATTCTGTGTGTTGGCTCACAAGTACGGTTGTGTACTCATGCTTGCTCAATATTGTTATTCAGTAAGTACGAAAGAAGAAGGCTATGTGGGCGTTTATGAGCATTCATCAAGACTGGAGAGCAAGAAGGCCAAGAACTAGGTCGTGGGCCCAGTCGATTACCTGTGAATATATCGTGAAATTTCCACATGGTGTACTTTTATTCTGCTTCCGTTGCTAATTCTTTGAAGTTATTTGGCTTGTCCAGCCATTCTGAAAGTCAGAAGCAATAAGGTATATTTATTCTATGATTATTATTATACAATAGCTTTACATTTCATGATGTGTGTTTGATATCCAATGATATAACTGTGAGCACTAACTACTAATACAGGGACTAATGCTGTGAACACAGAAGATTCTAAATTTCAAATTTAGAGTCTGACACCTACCCTACCCTGTTCACCGCCCCTAGCCCCTGGCCGCCTGCTGTGCTTGATGCTCGCCCCCAGCCCCTGGCCGCTTGTTGTGTTTGATGCTCTGCCCTCCTGCGCTAAAACTAGCCTCCTACATGCAACTCTTCTCTCTCCTACAACATGCAGCTTCTGCCAGCCGTGTAGCTCCTGCCTCCTACATGTGTTAGATACATACAAAAGCATGCTGCCGCATAGTGGTGGGCATTGGGCCGTGCCGTGCCGTGCCATGCCGGCACAGTCCCGTTGTGCTTCGGACCGCGTAATGCCATGTCGGCTCGACCCAGCCACCCCACCGTACTGGCCCGCCTCACCTCCGATCAGGCCTTAGCACGGCCCAAAGCCCGCCGTGCTAGGGTCGTGCCGGCCTAAGCCTAGCCCTAAGTAACTATAGACGACAGAGGCGGCAGCGACTGCTATCTTCATTCCTCCCGTGCCAGCCTCGTTAAAAACCTAGTTAAAATTGAATTAATTGCGTAAAAACATGGGCACATAAATATTTCAGGAAAAAGTATAATTTTCTTAATATTTTATAGATACAATGTTACTGTCTCGTTAAAAACCTTACGCCCCAAAGTGAGGTTCCTTGAGTAAGGAAAAGAGTACAGTAACAACATGCGTACATACTAACTACTCATCAATGTCGAGATCGTTTATGCATTCGAGGTCAGCGTACGCCTGCACATCTCAAGATCCTCCAGTTGATGCTGTTGCTGCTCTTTAGCTAATTCCCAGTCCTTAGCGCATGTGATTGCCTCCACCATCCTAGGAGTGAGAGGGAAGGAGGCGGCTGGAGGAGTGGGGATTGGGTTGGGAGCTGGGACTCGGGAAGTCGAGAGGGGGGTTGGGGATGGGGGAGTCATGTGGGGAGTTAGGCCAGGCCAGGGGGAGTGGGGGACGGGGTTGGTTGGGCAGGCTGGAGGGATTGGGCTAGGCCAGGGGAAGGGTTGGGCCAGGCTGGGGGGATTGGGCCAGGGGAAGGACCGGGCCTCTTTTGTGCCATGCTGGCCCGAGCACGGCCCAACTAACCGTGCCACCCGATGGGCTACATTCTCAGGCCCAGCCCAACCCATCATTTGTGTCGTGCCAGCCCGGCCTACTACGTGGCGTGCCGTGCTGTGCTTGGGTCGTGCTATGCTGGTCAGGCCCTAGGTCGGCCCAAAAAAGCACGGCCCAAGTCCCAAGTCTACTACCGCATATAGCTAAGCCTTGCATAATTTTCTCTCTCTCTGCCTTGTGCCAGACCCTGCGCTATTCTGTGCTGCAGCCTTGCATGCAAGTTTCATGTTTTTGCTAGAGCTAGCAATGTTTTTTTTGCTTTGGCAAGCTAGAGAGAGATCTCAAGGGAAAAGCCTTCATGCTATTGCATGTGCTACTGCTGCGGACTTTCTATGCTGCCAAGGAAGAAGCAAGGAGAAGGGAAGGAGGAAAGGAGGAGAAGGGGAAAGAAAGGAGGAAAGATCAAAGGATCGGTGGTCGTCGACGTTTTTCTGTGGGTAGCATCAAATAATCCCATGATTTATCATAGTTTAGTCGCTGTTCAATTCGTAGATCGGTTGGTTAATGAGAAGGATAGGTTTTAGCATGCCCGAGTTTGTCGAGTTTCAACGCAGGACCTTGCAGGGACAATTCGAGGTAATTAGGCTCGGATTCAGGGTTTCGTTCAATTAGAAAAGTTGTAGATAATTTTATCAAATTTTTAGGAAGGTCTACATCACAAGATTCGGAGTAGCGATAGAAAAGTTACAAGCTTGGGGAGGTTGCTGTCCAGAATTCGAGCGTCATTGGTAGAGATCGTGTAGATGTATTGTTTTCACCTAGTAAATGAAAGAATTAAAATTTAGTGATAACTTGAATAAGTTAGAAAATTTTGAGTAATTTTCAGAACTGGTATTGTTCATATCTTTTCAAGTTTTAGAATTAAAGATACGAAAATGTGAAGTGTGTTGTCTTGACAGATTCTGGGACCGTCTTCGGGGTAAGAAACAGGGAAAAATGGGGAATTCAGGAGTTCACCATAACTATGAAATTGTAGAAAATTTCATGAAGATTCCATAAAGTATTTGTTTGCTGGATTTGGGGTTTAAATGTAAAAGTTAGAGTATTTTTATTACTGGGATAGCGGGTAAGGTGGCCGACAGAATCAAGCAATTGGATCATTTTTTCGTAAGTATGCTAAGGCGAGGTGTGTGATGTTTTTGTGTTATGATTTGGTATGTTGTGAATGTATGTCAATTATGTGTCCAGGGAGTGTTGCCTCAAGCGTCGTGCCATCTTTGTATCATCCAGCCCCTTGAAGCTAAAGAAGCAAGTGCTTAGTATAATGGTGAACAACGGGTGGTGGCTGTTGTCATGTTGGTTTATTTACCATGAGATTTATTTATATTTTGTTAAGTTAAATATTTGCCATGGTAATATTGATGAAAAGTGTTATATTGTGATATTGATGCAATTGTGACATTGATGCAACTACCATGGGGATGACATGGTGAGATTATTATTGTTAAATGAATTGTTGCATCATTCACTTGCATAAGGGCTAGGGCGATGAACTGCCATGATTATGGCTAATCTGGCGTACCTCATGTTAAAATCTTACAAAGGTAGGGACCCACTCTCGAGAAGGTGGGGGAGAAGAGTGAGTCACCGACGGGTGAACACTTCACTATACTAGTATCAGCTGAAAGAGGTGCATAATGATATTTGCATTCATGAGAAAGATATTGATGAGAATTGAGAATGAGTATGAGATTTATGATAATGCATTAAATGTTTATTTTTTTAGATAATGGAAGAGAAAAACATTTAATGTTTAATGAACTCATGTATTTACTGTTGTATCTTGTACTTGCTTAGTCGTGGACTCAGTCTTGGTTTATTGTTGCTTTAGGTGGTCGGTGACAGCATCTCACATGGGAAGGGATAGCGTACATGGAATAATTGCACTCACTTCAAATACTTGAATTACATGGCCATGAGTGCATTTAACATAGTGTGATGATTTATTCTTTCTAGTATTTTATAATCATTGAATAATTATAGGTGATTGGTTGGAACCTATTCATTCATTCATTAGACTATTTATGGACTGTTTATTGCCTATTGGTTCTTTATTCAGCATTGCTATCTAGCATTTTGATTCTTATGCAGTTTAGTTGTATTTAAAATTTTCTATTCTGACCTGTGGGTGGATTTTTAATCAAGATGCTTGGAATTTATTGTTTAATTTGGTAGATAATGAAGTTTAGTGATATTTCAGGCTCAGTGTTGGGCTAGGGTGTTACAGTCCGTGCTCCTGGGGCACGGAGTCGGTGAGTCCGTGTGCCCGTAAGCTTAACACCGCATCCGCGCGCTCGCCCGCGGCCCATGCGCTACGCCATGCGCCCGCGGCGCCACGCCCGCCTGTGCTCAGCGTCCAGTGTCTCGGGCGCACGGACTCGTCGCGTCCGTGCCCCAGGCGCACAAACTCGGCGCCACCATGCCCTGGGTGTACGGACACGACGACGTGTTGTTCCACCGACGACTCTAGCCATCTGGTGCACGGACGCGGTGCCTTTTCTGCATTTGGCGCGAAGTGAGAGCTAGATTTACTATTATGCATGTCAACGGTGCTATATTAGCTAAAAACTCGAACACACATGAACACACACCACTCAACGCACCACCGAGCCAGCACACACTAAATAGCTTGCAACCTCTCTCTTTGTTATTTATTTATTTATCAAGAGTAAAGTGCATGCAAAATAATTATTCAAATTATGCAACTCCTAATAAAAGTTGTAACTTGTGTGACATCAATCCCTTAGAAACACAATTAGGAAACAATATAGAACAAGAAAAATAGAAATGAGAAACAACAAAATTAATATATTGCTTTAGTCAGGGTTCAAGTAAGAGTGACAACTTGCCCTATAGGAGTGGGAATCTGTTCGGATTACTATCCCCATTGGGAGTGGGGTAGACTCCACCCATGGGAGGTTGGGACGGCATGCACCTAACATAGCCATATAGTGGAACATTGTTTCATTTTATATTATATATATATATATATATATATATATATATATATATATATATATTTAATACAAAAGAGGTATTATTGTCATTAAGAATATAGGCTTGTTTGGAGCACTGTGATATGACCCACGGCCACAGTATTTTCTTTGTGATAAGAAGCGGATGGTCGTGTGTAGATGCACAAAAAAAAAATAGTGGTACATATTGTACCAGCCAAAGGTACCGAAATAACTATGCATGTTTGGCTCACTTATGTAGTACTCTCTCTCCACTCACAAAAGATTAACATTTTTTATTTTTTAAAGTCAACATGATGCTTTGACTACTAAATTTTCTTATCATACATCCAAAAAAAAGTTGTATAAGTGCAATACTGTGAAAAAAAAATTATGACAAATTACTCATATCATTTTTATATATCTAAACCATATGTCTTAAAAAATATCTTTGATCAAATTTAATAAATTTTGACTGCACGCGTTCTAGTATACGTTACTCTTTCATGACTTTTATGACCGGAGGGTACTTACCAGCCTTTCTTGGCGACGAAGGCGTACATACAGGGGTTGTACTGCCATGCAGGGTAATCGTAGTCCGTTTTATTATTGAATGGCCAACGTACAGTGACTTTGTTGATTCCGGTGGCGATGGACGCCTTGCAACAGCCGAGCCCGGTGCACGGTTCGCCGCTTTCCGCGGCCTTGTCGATGCTGGCGCAGTACGTGATGCAGCCCGTGATCATGCGGTCCCCGCCCCTCGCCAGGCCGTACATCCTGGCCACGGCGCCGCACCCGATGGCCGTGAACTCGTTGCCCGCTGCGGAGACCAGGTACCGAGCCTTCGTCGACCGCAAGCCCCAGCTTGTCGACTGGATGCCCTCCTCGTTGCGGCAGGCTTCTGTCATGTTGGTGTTGATGTGCATCTCGCCTGTCTCCAACGTTATGTTCACGACCTCGAATTTGCCCAGGAACGGCCTCTGCCTTTTCTCGTCGCACCTGAGATCAAAGTGGTCTTGGCCTGGCCAGGAACACTCCTTGCCGATGCCGAACGGGTAGGGGATGGTCACGTTGCCGCACTTGTCGGGGCAGTCCCCTCGTCGTACCGCGCCGTGGACGACCGCCGGAGTTGTCACCTGAGTGAGGAGAGCGACGACTACTGGGAGAAACCACAGTGGCGGTGCCATGTAGGATAGCCAGCTAGTATACGTACCTAGCTTGTGACTATGACACGTAGAGCTTCACCTTAATAGGCCCGCGCTGGTACTGCTAGTATATATAAGACAACATGAGGAACTTTTTATTTATTTATTTATTTATTTTTATTTTTTTAAAGTTAACCTCTCGCAAACTTTATTTCCAATTCTGACACATTTGGTCACGCTACCACCCGTAGCGTGACAAAACAACACTGTCACGTCACAAGAAAACTGTCACGCTACTGTTGGTGGCGTGACAAGACTCTGATCAGAAATGGGCTGGCGTGACAGTGTTGTTTTATCACGCCACGGGTGGTGGCGTGACCGAAAGGGTTAGAATTAGAAATAAAGTTTACGATGGGTTAACTTTAAAATAAAATTAAATAAAGATTAAATAAAAAAAATTCCAACATGAGCGGGGGTTATGGTTTGAACTAAGGACCTGTTTAAAATAGGGGGATTTTGCCAGAAAATTCTTTGAAAATTCTTACGCTACACATATGTGGTCACTAAGGCGGAAGCACCAGGGCTCAACTTTCGAACAGATCGCGCCACGCTGTGTGGCACGAATTATTTTCGCCAGTCCGAGCTGCACATGACGACAACCAGGAAGCCGGCGAAGATTCGAGATGCTTATTGCCTTAAGCATTTAGTGCACGGAAAGATGCAGCCACGCAATATAGAAAACATCCGTCACCGCACGGGATATAGAATTGATCAAAGCAAGCGAGATTAATTCAGACACTATACGTGTCAGCGAACACGGCGTAATTGCATGAATTATTTCCAAAGAAACTTTGTTGTAACATCACAATTTTCGGGTATTATTATTTTTTAAATAAAAGGAATCAGTTAAATTTTTTTGAAATTATTAAAGCATAATTTGACATTTTAAAATTTTTAAAAATTAATACGAATAAATCAAACTTCAATTAAATTCAAAACTGGTTTATTTGATTTTCTAGATTTTCTTGGATTTCTCAAAGTTCTTTTGTTATTTCTTGTAGTTCAGTTTATTTTATTTATTTTCCTTTTTTCCCAAAATTAATTTTCTTTGTTGTAAAATTTAATTTAATTTAATTATTTTAAAAGAGTTGGATTTCTTTTGGAGTTTCTGCAATTATTTAAATACAAGTCCGAAATTCAAATTCAAATTCCAATTTCTCAATTCAAATCTCATTTCCAAATTCAAATTTCATAATTTGAATTTGTTTCCGTGAATTATCTTCAGGCCGAGCCCAATTCTTTTTCTCCGATTCACTCCTTTTTTTTCCTTCTTCTTTTCCCTTTTCCTTTTCTTTTTCCCTTTTTCCTCTTTCTTTTTCCTTTGCTGCTTGCTCTGTTTCGGCCGGTGGCTCCTCTGGCCGCAAGTGTGTAACATCCCACTTTGGTACTTTTTGTGTAAAGTTCAAAATTGGATTTTGAATTCAAAGTGCAACCCAAATTCTCTCTTTGATTTTGAAAATTCAGTTTGCAAACCTCTCTTGGGCTTGCCCAGCCTACCCCTGCCCCTCTTCCCCCCTATGGCCCAGCCTGGCCCCTGGCATGGCTCAAAGCACACCACGTCGCCTAGGACGCGCTCCCACCCGGCCCCGCCGTTCCCGCCGACACGCGCCTCGCCTTGCCCCACGCCGTGCCGCACCGCCCACGTCAGAGTGTCGCCTCCGCGCCTACCCTCGCCCGGACCGCCCTGGCTTCTCCTCTCCCCCGCCGCCCTCGGGACCTCGCGCAGCAATCAAAGCGCCCAACGGCTCCCTCCCTTCCCCCATGGCTATAAAAGCCCCCATCGCCTCGCCAATCTCCTCCCCTCCCTCTCTGTCGCCAAGCTCAACCGAAAGGGAGCAAGCTCCGTCCAGGTCGCCGCCGCCGTCGTCGTTCTGCTACTCCGGTAAGCCCTCCCCTTGCCACCCACGTCATCTCGTGTTCTGGGACACAAGGGACTTTTCCCCCACTCAATTGCTCCTCTGGTTCGCAGTCACCGCCGGAATCCGTTCCTTCCTCACCTCCGACTGGAACCGCCATTTTCGTTGCTAACTCCGCTTCAGTGAGTTTCCCTCCAATCCCTCCTCCTACCACGGCCTCCTCAACCCTCTTGAGCTTTTCCAACCTCTCTTGGCACCTTTTTCCTCTCAAGTCGTCCCCGCCACCAGGAAGCCCCGCCGCCGCCTCAGATCGTCGCCGCCAACCATCCTCCGACCATCTCTAGCGCCCCTCTGATCCGGTATGTTACCCTTACCCCCACTAGATGTTGGTGCGCGTGTTAGTTAGCAAGGGCGTCGCTGGGTTGTAAAAGGCGTAGTAGCCCTGTGAGCCACCGCCGCCAAACCTCGTCGCGCTGCTGCTAGTGGCCACCTTGGCCCTCACCGCCGGTACTCCTAGGATCGCCCACCTCGTAAGGTTCGATTTTTTGTATCCCAAGCCACCCCCATGGACCGACTCGACGGTCACGAGTGCGGCAAGGACATGCCCAAGAGCGCCTCTGTTTTGTTAGAAACGGACAAGAACTGTAGTTTATCATTTAAAGCCGAATCTCTATCAATTAGGGCTAAGCAGGAATTAAATGTTGGTTTAAAGATGCTCTGTAATACTGGTGCGTGGGCCTGGTGTTTAATTAATGGAGTTAATTGAGCTCAGTTTTGTCATGAGTCTATGACACGCGGGCCCAATGCATTAAGTGCACAGTGTGCACCGAGCCATGGACTAGCACAGTGTTTTTCAACGCGATCATAGGAGTATAGTTTGAGAACACGGAAGAGCCCCAGTTCGAGCACGTGCAAGAATTCCAAGACACACTTGCTTTTGAACTAGGCGAGTCAACATTTTGATCAAATTGAACCTATATTTGTGCAAAGCTATATTCTTTTAAATTATCAAATTGCATTCTTAATTCATTATGCAAATGTATACCAAATCTTAAGGTAGATAAATACCGACTTGATACTTTGATATTATTATACCATCCCTTGACATTTGAATCACATGATCCTTGTCACCCCAGGTAACTAAGTGGTAACTTTACTAGTTGTAGGTTGTACTTAAGCGCCATGCTAGTCTTGCTTAAAGTACCAGGGTATTAATTGCCCTAATCATAATCTTTTAAACATGAAATTTGTTTTTGGACAGTCATTGGAGGGAAATGACTATTATATTTGAGATAAATTAATTTGATGCTTCTTAAAACTCTAATAACTTGTTGTTACCACATCTGGGCGGATGGTATGATGGTTGGTGCAGATGTAGCACGAGAAATGGTGGTATGTGGTATGCACCACCTAAATAATTTTAAGGACTTAATCATGTGATGATCTCCCAATGTAAAACAATGTAACCATAAGTCTATAATGATGTTGACCTGACTAACTAATTTATAATCACCAGTGCAAGTTACACCATTGGAGTGACCCACGAATCGTGTCATTGGCGTAAGCTGTCGTGTGGCACAAGAGGACTCGCACTATTGGAGTGACCCACGAGTTGTGTCGCTGGTGTAAGCCGTAGTGTGGCGCAAGAGGGGGTCTGAGTGTGGTGGATGTACCCACTTTAAGATGAAACCTTAGCGGGTGTAATTTACACTAGGGAATGCATTGTAAAGGCCTTGTGATAATCTCCTTGATTTACACGTCTAAGAGAACGTGTGAAACACAACAGGTTGATTATCTCTAATGGTTAAAGTGTACAGCTTCTGCAGAGTTTAAACTGTTTGAACAGTCGTGCCCGTGGTCAAGGGTGGGCATGGGAACTTACTTGAGTTAGTTCTATTTTATAAACCTTTGTGGGTGGGACAAAAACTTGTCGGGTGGATGCAACCTTGATTTTGGATTTCCGAGGGTGGATGTAACCCTCGTAATCAAAATTAAGCATATGGTGGATGGAACCATGTAACAAGTGAATGGAACCTACACTGTGATAAATATTGCACAATTTCTCTTTAATATAATGTAGTTTGGTTAAAATGCTAAGTCATAGGAATTTATAATTATTGTAATTAAAAGTGTTGCCTTTAGCATATAAAAGAACTCGAGCCATCCTTGATTAAACCTTGCATGTATAATTACTACATTCTATGTGTTGGCTCATGGAGTACTGTTGCTTGTGCTCACCCTCGCTTCCCCCCATCCTTCATAAGCCGTGGACCAAGGGCATTACGCCTACTACGAGCATCCAGAAGTTGATGGCCAAGAAGATGGTGGAGACTAGTTTAGGCTCTAATAGTCTAGGTCTTGTCCCAGTCTGGCTGGCTAAGTCGGTGCTTGTGCACAACAAAAATATCCAAGTCTTTGGGTATTATCGGTCGTACACAGATTACCCCAGTCGCTTGCCTATGGCCAGACGTGCCTTCCCCTTTTGCTTTCGCTTCCGCTTTTGTGTAATGTATCCGTTTGGCCTGGTCGGCCCTCTTGTAAAACTTCACCCGATGCGGTATGTGTGAACTCTGATGTGTTGTATTAATGAATGGTATGGTTTATATCCTGTATGAAAAGATTCAGTGATGTATCTGTTAGCACTATCTACTAATCCAGAGAAAAGTGCAGTGGTTTCATAGAGGATTCTGGATTGACTAAATCCGGGACCAACAGTGCTAGTATCAGGGCATACGACTGTAGGAGCCTTAATTAGATTGGTTGTGCCTAAGGACCTGAGTCTTATTTTCAAAAACTAAGAAAAGCTTTGGCCAAAATATAGCGTACTTATTGCTCTTACTCATCTCTCTTAGCGAATTTTTGGAATAAATTTTGGTAAGTAGATAAACTTTTGAGAGAAGCCTTTTTGGGAAAGACTTTTGGGAAATAGGTTTGTTTTGACCACTTGCAAAACCAAGACGGATTTTTGGAACACATTTGGTAAGAAGTTAATTTTTTGGAAATCCCCCTGGAAGATCAGGTTCTTTGGAAGGAGTTTCGAAAATGCATTTTGCAAACCATTTGGTAAGCGAACTTCCATGGATAAATCACCCTTTTATTTTGCCCAAAATAGGTTTTCAAGATGCCTACAAAGAGGGGTTTATAGAAGTCCTAGAAATTTGTCATTCTGAATTTTGGGGTGAGATAGTTTTTTTTTTTTGCCAAGGCAAGGTATAAATCTAGGAGGGATGAGAAGAAGCAATAATACTTATATTTTGCAAATAGATTTTGGAGAAATAATTCTAGCCATGAAACTAACGGCCATGTTAGCTAAGGTCACGACCTACAGTCGATATGCTCTAATACAAGCTCCGTCGGACCCAGATTTTATCAATCCAGAATTATCTGTGATTCCACTGCACTATTCCCTAAATCAGTAGGTAGTGCTGATAGATACATTACTAAACATCAAGTACATATCATGCGGAAGCGTAAATATAATGGTGGACTTACTCATGGGCCGATCAGGCCGAAATCATTAAAAAGCAGCAGCGGAAACAGAAAACATCATACAAGTGGGACCCTCAAGACACGACCATAGGCAGCGAACTAGGGTTCGCGATCTAGTTCTTGGCCTCATCATCTTCCAGCTCTGTTGACTCCTTTAGATGATAGCAGGGCCTGACTCTATCCTCCTTATTGGCTGAATAATGGCAATTGAGCAAGAATGAGTACAAAGGTACTCAGCAAGCCACCACACATAATGCAATAAATAATAGATGCAAAGCTGTCAAGGGAGGCTTGAGGTTCCTTTATTTGCGAAAACGCCATCAGTTTGAGATGGAATTATTGGAAATTCCTGAGACCTAGCATTTTTACCAAACCAGATTTTCTAAAGTTGTTTAAGAGAATGCAGTAATAATAGTAGTGCATGTTACATCCACCTGTTACAGTGCATAGTTACCTCCACCGTATGCTAGTTTTGGGTTACATCCACCCATTATCATCATTGGGTAACATCCGCCTAGGGGAAAACCAATTCAGGGTTACAACTGCCCGACAAGTTTTCATCCCACCCACAAAGTTTTTAGAAATAGACACTAACTCGAGCAAGTTCCCATGCCTGCCCTTGACCATGGGCACAGCTGTTCGAACAGTTTATAATCTGCGGAGACTATACATTTTACCCACAAGAGATAATCAGCTTGTTGTGTTTCACACGTTTCCTTAGATATGTGAATCAAGGAGATCATCATAAGGCCTTTACAATGTATCCCCCAGTGTAAGTTACACCCGCTAAGGTTTCATCTGAGGGTGTTACATTACCACCCCTAGACCCCCTCTTGCGCCACATGGTGGCTTATACCAGCGACACGACCTATGTCCACGACGACTTAAAACCAGCGACAAGACTCGTGGGTCACTCCGATTGTGCAACTCATACTGGTCAATACCATTATAGACTTGTGATTGCACTGTTTTACATTAGAAGGTCATCACAGGATTAAGTTCTTAAAGTTATCTGAGCGGTGCTACCACAAACCACACATTCTCGTGCTACATCCGCACCAGCGTCTCTTAAGGTCCGCCTAGATATGTAAAGCAAGTTTTAGGGTTTTGGGAGCACAAAATATCTGAGTTCAACATACCAACCACTTTCCACTAGTGGTTGCCCAAATCAAGTTTTCGTGTTTGAAATGATGTCAGGGCAAATTAATGCCCCTGGTATCTAAGCAGGACTAAGCATAGCACTTAAATACTAACTTAACTCTAATATGTATACCATTATTTCTAGAGCGACAAGGGTTTGTGTCCAAAGCCAAGGGATGGGTATAATTAAGCAATCATTCATTGGAAATTAACTATGAACTATTGTGAATATAATTTGTGTAACAAAGTAAAGCATGCAATTTGATATTTTCAAATAAAATAACTTGCATTCAACAGGTAGGTGCGACATGATCAAAGTAATGACTTGCCTTGCTCAATTTATCATGGCATTGATCTTACTCAAAGCCTTCTCAGTTAGTGGTCTTGAATTCTTGGTCTTGGTCTTTATCCGAATCTTGATCCCGCTCGAGTCGTTGTTTCTTCGGGACTCCACTTCTAATTACACAATATTCGATCAAAAAACCAAATAAATCCAAAGAACTTCAAAAGTCCAAATAAATTCAATTGAGCTTATTTAAGTTTTGCTATGATTGAGAATGTGAGAGAAGATTTAGCGAATGTGGGATGTTTGACAAAGTCAAACGATACTTGAGCGAAAGGGGAAACGCGGAGAAACTCTGCCGGGTAGGAAAACAAGGAAGGATTAATGTTGAAGGAACATTTACAGGAATATTCCGCTTCGGATTGGAAGATGGAAAGATATCGCCGATCGGGGAATGTTATGGCTCGATCTTAAATTCAAAAGCTTCTTTAATTATTGGATATTTATTAAGGAAGTTCCATGAGTTGAGTTAGAGTTATGATATATATGAGTCTAAAATAACACTGGGCATTATTTGATGAGTGTTAACCATTAGAGATTAGGGTGTGAGTTCAACATGCGAAGAGTACAAATTTAATTCGTTGAGTTAATCTTGGAGTCCATATTTTACCAGAGTTCCCCCTTAAGGTCGTGCCTCGAATTATTGATACATTAATTATTCTTAATTACCACTGGTGATTTAAATCCAGAGATAAAGATAGGACGACTGTTATTTGGGCAAGATTATATTTTTAGCGAGACTTCTAATTTAAATTTGCATTTTTAAATTAGATGGCAAAGGCATATTGGTTAATTACCTCATCTTTAACTTATTTGCTACTTACACAAGGTTGTATATATCAATAAATATGTTATGTCTGGGATAAATATTAATGACACCCTAATTATGTTTGAGAATTTCTTAATCATGTACAAGGTAAACAGAAAAATTTAGAACTTATTCTTTGTGATGATAATGCCAAAAAATCTCAAGTTGGCCCATCTGTCTTTCTTTCTTTCCCTTATGTTGGTCATTAGAGGCTTCTTGACTTTTCTCTTCCCTATTTTGGATTTCTTTTTTTTTTTTTTGCGTAATGCTGATTTGCTCTTATTTTACTAGTAAATAAATAAAGCAACACTTCTAGTAGTTTTCTGATAGAGCAGATAGCTACTATTCAAATAAATATTAGAGACTTAAATTCAAATGATTTTCCTTAATGATTAAATCACCATTTTAAAAGTCTTCATGATTTTTGGGGTATGGAGATGCTACTAGTTATTTTTGCTGGGCTTATTTTTACACTAATTATCATTGATAATTTTAGATCTGGTGATAAAGATGAGATAGTTATTATTTGGACCACAATATATTTTGATAGGATCTACAATTAATATTCGAGTTTCTAGAGCAAAAATTGAGAGCATCATAAATATCCTTGAAAAGCTTCAAGTTCTATTTCCAGTCATTTGTAATTTAAGTTCTTACATCTCACAGTTTTAAACATTAATGGAAAATTATTTAAATTAATTTTATCAATTAAATAATCACTATTTACGAAGGGGTTCTCACGATATTTGAAAGTTATCAAATAAGTTTTGCATGAACTTCAAATTCAAAGATGAATTAATTAAACTAATTGCCCCCATTTAACTCCTAAAGGAAGTGGGCCCACAGGTCATTGAGAGAGAGAGAGAGCACACAAGAGAAACAGAGGAGGTGCTCAGCCGATAGGAGAACCAAGGGGCGCATGGCGGAGAGCTTGCGAGTGTTGAGCGACAGCCAAAGAGGCAGTGGGGACCAGCAGAATGGGATGCCAGGGAGGGGAAGAGTCCAAGGGAAGTGGTGTCGTGGCCAGGGCGGCGCCGAGGGCCGGTGGTCGGTGGCTGGAGTGGCCGGGTACAGGGGTCGAATAGAGGCGACGGTGGCCGGAGGGATGGGAGAGGAAAGGGAGGTGAGCACGAGCACGAGGGAGGTGCAAGGAAGCTTACTAAGTGGTCCGTGGAGCCGGAGAAGAACCAGAGCGGGCCGACAACGTGAGGCCGGGGGCAGCGTGGGAAGGCTCATGGTGGTGGTGGCCTCGGGCAGCAGGGAGCTTTGGCCGACGGCTGGGGGAGGTCGACAACGTCGAGGTGGAGCTCCAGCTAGGAGGAATCGACCGAAGGGGTGCTGAGGAGGAGATGGCGGCGGTGGAGGCACAATTTAGCTGGAATCGAGGAAGAACGGCGTTCCGGCGAGCTCTGTGCACGGGAGGAGTCAAGGTGTGCCCCAGGCTTTTATAGTCGCGTGGGGCGTCGTGGCGCTGTTGCCAGCTATGCGGAGTAATGGCCTGGCGGTGCAGCACGAGGGGCAGCATGTGTGCTACGGGCGGCGTTGCCAACGCGCATGGCGGCGCTAGGTGGAGCCACGCTGCGGGGCGGGCGGCGGTAACGCAAACATGCGCGATGGCGCAACATGTCGCGGCGCGCGGCGGGTTGGCGGCCGGGCGCGTGGGAGCACCGGGGCCGGGCATGGTCTGGGGCCGGACAGAGGAGAGGGAGGAGGGAGGAAGAGAGAGGAAAAGGAGTGGGGCCCTGCTGGAAGTGAAAGGGAGGAGGAAGAGAGAGAAAAAGAATGTCAGCAAGAATTGGATTTTTTGAATGTTATTAGCAATTCCCATACGAGATTTGAATTCGAATTCAAATTTGAACACTTGGCTCCAATTACTTGGATGCGAATTTTAATATTCCATCATTTTTGCTCTTCATTTAATTTAATTTCGGATATCAATTTTTCGTTTGAAATCCAATTTCAAATTATGCTCAAATTAGTTTCCAATTATTTGGCTCTTGATTGCCAGTTTTATTTTTATTACATGAATTGTTTGGCAAAAACCAAAACAAGATTCTCTAATAAACGCTGAGAATTTCGAAAAGCAACAAAAATAATAAAAGATTTAAATTCTTTGCATTTTCAATAATTCCCATATTTGGGAGGTTACACTTTGTCAACGGAGCTCCGTCGACAATGAATTTGCCGTCTTCTGAACGCCGGCCACCACACCCATTTCTCATTCCCATAAGTTCGGTAAGTTTCTTGATGTCCTAACCGCATCACATCGTGTTCCCAAGCCTAATGATCGTTTTCCCTCAATCAATTTGTGTTTGCCGCAGCACATCGCTGGAATTTCTCCGTCGTCTTCCTCTAGGCCGAAAACATCACCGTCGTTCGATTTCCTTCTCCGGTGAGTTTCTCGCCGAATGGACCGCGTCAACATGTGTTCCCAGTGTTCTTCTACCCATCCTACCTCAATTTGGTAGATTACTCACCGGGGAGTGCCACCACTGCGGCCATCCTTTTTCCGCCGTCGCACCGCCTCCTCGGAGCCTCTCTTGTCTCCCCGACCACTCATGTACCTTCCCCATGCCCGGGTGCAGCCCATGCTCGTGTTGAAATTCCCCGGGCTCCGTCGCACTGCAGCCGCCACCCCCCACGGGGTCCCACTTTTCTGGTCGGTCGACCACCCTGCACCGCCACTCACCGCCGCCGCCGCCGCTCCCAAGCCGCTTGAGCTCCTCTATTTTTGCTCTGAGAATGCTCTCTATGTATTGCTCTTGACTCAATGACATTTGGGTCCCACTAGTCATACTCAGAGTCTTTTCCATCTAATCTTCTCTCTCACTCGCAAGTGGGCCCATAGTGTCATACCCTCAATAACATATTCCAGGAATATTCCCCCTTCTCATTTTCCTGGAATTTCCATTTCCGACAAACTTCTGGGTGTTTGTTCTCCTTCATACAAACTCTTGTTCCTAAATTCATCTAAATTCAATATATCTCTTTTGGTACTAATTTGGTAATTTTTGGATTTTATTTTAATTTATCGATATTTATTTGTCTTATTTTGCGCGTATAGAATCCAGCGTTCCTAAGTCTGCTTGGATCCGTTTGCCACAGTATCACCATCCTTCAACAAAGGCAAGTCGTAGACTTTTGATCATGTTGTACCCATTATTGCAAAATTATACTGTTTTATACTAACATGCATGTTAATTTTATATCAATTGTTTTCGAGAGTAGCTAATTACCTAATTGACATTATGCTACCTTGAGTATTGTGAATGACATGTATCCTTGGACACCATAGAAATAATTGATATTAGTTGGACATAATTTCTATGATCATCGTAACTAAGCATGACTAAGCATCTCTATGATGGTTCATAATCACATGTTCAATAATGTTAAATTTGACTTAATGATATATGAAATTGTTGTGCGATGCCATTGTCATGCCACTATGGTGCGAGGTTACTGTTGTACTGATTGTGGTGCAATGCCGCTGTTGTAAAATTTTGTTCCATGGCAGGGATTGTCATTAGTTTGGGTGAACAAAATGATTTATGCTCGGGTGAGTATCGTGCAGTAAAGGGGTGCGTGAGGCACATTAGTGCGCGAGACACATTGTTTTGGATGAGGTAGTCTCGTCTGAGTGATCACTAAGGACTTAATCATGTGCGCCATTGATCTGGGCCTTACCATACAACCACATGTTCAGTATGGATTGGACTTAGTTAACTAATTAGTAATATCTTCATTTTGGTTTTGCCAAGTGTGGTATGGGTTCCAGGATTTACGGGTAGATTCACAAGGCGCAAGAGGGGGTCTCGATTGTGATAGATGTAACCAGTCGGTGGTGAAAACCTTAGCGGACAGAACTAGGTTAAGACAAAAACTTTGTAAAAGCTTTGTGATAATCACTTAGTCACACGCCTACGGAAGCATGTCATGGCTGGTATTATAAGTTGATTATCTCTTGTGGGTCAAGTTGTACAATCTCTACAGTGTGTTAAAAACTGTTTGAACAGTCGTGTCCCGGTTATGAACAATACCTGGTAATTCCACACGAGATATATAGTTTTTCATAAAACTTTGGATGGTGGTATGGATGGGAAGTGAACGGCACTGGTTGTTGGTTGGGAAGTGAACGGGTAGTTCGCTGGTTGTTTCAAAATAATTGTCTATTTATTTATTATTATTCTCAATTATGCATTCCAATCTATTTACCGTATTTACTGTTAATACTGCTTTTTGCAAAAGAACAATACAGCTACTCCTTGTTCAAGTCTTATATGAATATTATTTGTATACTATTCACTACAACTTGCTGAGTACTTTATGTATTCACGGCTTTATGCCATTGTTGATTAGTTGCTGAGGAAGAATCCGGGAATCCAAAAATTCTACGAGGAGTATTTTGAAGACTATACGAAGTAGGATGCACTCTCCACTTGATTGCCTCATGTCAGATGGCCACCACAAGTTATATTATTTCCGCTGCAAGAGTTCTATTGGTATTTTAAGCACTACGTGGTAAACTTTGTAAACCTTGATCAAAAGGTCAGTTGTTTTTATTTAATAATAATTTGCTTATTTTTTAACTGTTTCGTTATATGGATATGATTTTCATCGATATTGTCGCTGTGTGAGCTAGCTATTGATCAATGGCTAGTTCAGAATACACAAAGGGCCCGGATTTACATGTTCGAGTCTCAACAGAGTTCAAAATACATATAAGGTCCGAATTTGTACGTTCGGATCCCGACAGAGTTCAGAATATACAGAGAGTCCGGATTTACACGTTCGGATCCCGACAAAGATGGTATCTGAGCCATATCAACTGTAGGATAATCATAGTTAGCACGATCATTTTAGTAAAAAATTTAAAATTTATTTTATAAATCAAGTCAACCAATTAGCTTGAAATATCAGGCCGGGCCGGCCGGCCGGCCACCTCGCCGTGCCGTGCCCGCTGCGGTGACCAGGTACGGAGACTTCCCCGACCGCAAGCCCGAGCGTGTCAACCTGATGCCCTCCTTTTTGTTTTGTCCGCGGCAGGCTTCCGCCATGTGGTTGTGGACGAGCATCTCGTCTGTCTCCATCGTTATGCCCAACAGCCCAAGACGACAACCAGGAAGCCGGCGCAGGTTCGGGATATTTATTGCCTTAAGCATTTATTGCACGGAAAGATTCAGCCACGCAATATAGAAAACACTAGAGGTATGATGGTTTGCAGGAAATCTCTGTGCTTTTAGTAGATCAAATCAAGTCCTGTTTTATTTAGTTTACTTCCTTTGTGGCAATTTGCCAACTGTGAGATATATTCTTCTTGGCTGTGGTACTGGCTAATGGTTAAATATGTTGATTTATTTGGCGTGAACCCTTTGTGATGCTTGAATGGTCCTGCAACGGAAACCTATACCTAAGAACCTGAAATCATCTCGACGTTTTTCACCTTAGTGACAAGCAAGAAGTAGCCAACAGATATGATGTGACTCTGATAGGTAGTTTTGTTGGATCCACCTGTCTTGCAGAATGTTGCTGTGGCTCTGGCAGTGGCATCTCATTTAGCTCTGTTCAGTTCATATAGTGGATTTGGAAATTTCTTGGTCTGTATTATCTAGTTGATAGGTGGTCACAGTGGCTACAAATGGTCACGGTGATTAGCTACTTTAACAGGCTCATACAGTCTCGCAAGAAACAGGCGTAGAGCGAAGAAACGCATCTCCACGCCCAGAGCCGCAAAATTGCTAGAGATTTGAAAATTGTTTCCCTGGACGCACTCTCGTGGGAGATCGCTTAGTTTTAACCCAGGGACAGTGGAGGATATACTGAGAGAATGATTTACAGTATAAACTCAGAATGAGACATCGTACAATCAAATCTATGACTGCACAAAATTTTTTGCCGATACGGTCATTTTATGAAACGTATTTACACATATGGCAACTTTTGAAGTGTATTTGCAAAAATAGCACGCGCAAGACGTGACCGCTACCAAGGCCCCATTGCGACACCGCGCTCTGGCTCAGCTCACCCCGCCCGCCGCCACCTCAGCCTCCGCGCGCTCACGGCCGCGAGCCCGCCACTCACCGCCCCACGTCGGCCCGGCGCAGCTCACTGCGCCAACCCCAAAGAAATCGTCCTCGGGCGCAGCTCACCGCGCCCAACCCCATCAAAAAGCAAATTAAAAAAAGGCAACACTGTGTCCCTAGTTAGCCGGCCAGTTAGGTTAGGTTTAGGTTAGGTTAGGTTTAGTAATTAGATTAGGTTAATTAGATAGTTAGATTCTCAAATTTAAAAGAATTTTAAAATATAGGAAATGAGTTCTAAAAATTATGAAAATTTTATGTAGTCCACGACATCGTACTTATTTGTGTAAATTTTTGTAATTTTATCTATTTAGAATTATTATCGCTACTGATCAATTGTTATCCGTATACTCGCTTGTTTCGAGATTAAGGTTTCATAATTTCATGTGACTTGAAATGTATTTGAGATTTGTCAGTAGTGGCCATCTTTTCCACCGCCATCTTTTCCACCGCCCCTCCTCCTCCTTCGCACATCCGTCGCCTCATCCGTAAATTTCGCGCCAATGTTTACGAATTCCGCCAACGCCGCGACTCTTCTCCACTCGACTATAAATACCGAACTCGCACTCGCTCTTCGCCATATCAATTGCGTTTCGATTCTTGTTCTTGCGCGTCACGAGAACTCGTAGAACGAACATAATTAATTTTATTGGGATATTAACTGCTTTCCTTCTTCGCCGCTGCTGATTTATTACTTCAAGAGCTAATTGATTACTTTCTCCAAGAGAGGGTAATTTGTGTTATGCTTTGCCATTTCTACCAACTAGTCGTAATGAGATAATTTAGAGGTAATTAATTAGTCGTAATTAGTTAGTTGACTAGTAATAAATTAGTTTAGTGCTAATTAATTAGTCGTAATTAGTTTAGTAGTCATCATTACAGTGTATTAAGTAAGTGGAAATGAAGTACTGATATTTTTTAGTGGTAATTAATCAGTCATAATTAGTTAGTTTAGAGGTAATTAATTAGTTGTAATTAGTTAGTTCACTAGTAATGAATTAGTTTAGTCGTAATTAGTTTAGTAGTCATCATTACAGTATAGTAAGTAAGTACAAATAAAATACTCGTAATTTTGTAGTGGTAATTAATTAATCATAAGTAGTTAGTTTAGATGTAATTAATTAGTCATAATTATTTAGTGATTGTTGTGGCTTTAGGTATTTTCGAACATGCAAGATTTGTTGGTGTTTTACGCGATGGGCTCAGACTGGCCGGACACGATGGGTTAGACCTATCGAAATGCCGCACAAGGTGGTCCAGCGAGGGCTCCACACGATGAATATTCACGAGCCGCTGGCGCGATCCGGAGGAGTTCGCCACGAGCCAACGACGAAGAAAGTTATGATCGAGGCGATCACCGCACAATTATGTGTGGGAGCTCGAAGGTGAATGGAAGCATAGCATGGAGGCAAGATATGGAGATTGTCTCACCGAGGCGGCCATTCACGGAAGCCTATGGTGTACGTAAATTTCGCATATAGGGCATCGAAACTCGATGATGCCGAGGCCTCTACAAGCCGGCAAACGCAAAGTCCGAAAGCTCAAGATGGCAGACGGAATGTGCCGCCTCGGAGGAAGTCCCGCGCTAATTTTGTGCCAAATGAGGGGCGGAAACATGGTGGTCGCCCGCATCGATCGCCACGCAGTATCACCGGACGAGCCTCTCGGGTTGAGTCCGACGAGGACACCGACCCAAGCTCGGATGGTACCGACGAGGACGCACACGGCCGGTGGTCCTTACGCGGCATCAAGACTTGATGATATCGCGTGCGCTCGCTCGCACTACACCGCAAGAAGAAGGCTCCTGCTGGGGTTTGAAGCCGACACCCTCTTAGTTGGGCGCTTCCCGACAAAGGGTCGCTCAACAAGCTATAGCACGGTATGCCTCGCCCATCACCGTGTGTACCGAGTGCACCGGTCCAACCCAGAAAGTACGCAGATGAAGTGCGTGAGTAGAAGGCCGCCTGCAAGATCGGCGCCGCCGAGCAAAGATCTTCGTCGATCTTCACAGCCAAGGAGTTGATCGACCACGCTTGCGAGCTTAGTGAGCCCGCGGCAAAGATCGAACGTGACTTCGCGATATGTTGCAAACCTCATCACGCACCTAGTTGAGGCGACGTGTCTATCTCCCCAAGCCGTTGATGTCGAAGTCGCCAATAAGGTTGGCTATCCAGTTAGCTACGAAGGTCCGACGAGCCAAGCGTATGTTATCGAGACTATGTACGGGACATACGAAGAGGCGCACAACCTTGTGCCAAGATTGCTTCACCGATTGCCGAATCAAACCCCGCATGTACATAAACAAGCTTGACCGTGAAGATGCTAGCAAAGGCCCAACCGCTTCATATCGACCGTGTTCGGGCTTTCGCCGAGCCATCGGGGCTTCAAGTTCTCGCGTCCCCGCTAACTATGGATGACACTTTCTACAGTGGAGGTACAAGGGCACCATCCTAACCGCGGTGGCAACGATGCGAACGACCGCTTCTCCGATGGCATTTGCCATTGTGGAGAGTGAGAACACATCCAGCTGGCTGTGGTTCTTGAAGAACGTGAAGAGGGCGGTGGTGGGAGACCGGCCCAAGGTCTGCCTAATCACAGACCGCAATACTGGGTTGTTGGCGGCAATCAAGACCATGCAGGGTTCGACGGATCCATCTCACCAGTGGAACGACATGCAATCAAGGTGGTGCATGAGGCATCTTGCATCTAACTTGTTCACGCGGTTCCAGTCAGAACTCATGAAGACGCTCAAAGCATTGTGTCCAGTAACCGCAGACTAAGTTTGAGTCTATTTGGAGAGACCTCGAACACCGGACTACGAGGCATACAAGGGAGTCCACTGAGGGTGCAACCCAAGAGCGCCATAAGCTTCCCGAGTGGATTAACGGCCACGCCCCGAATTGAGAAATGGTCCCTCCTCTATGACATGAGGACGGGGCGAGATACGGGATTATGACGACCAACATGTCCGAGGTCTACAATAGCGCCTCAAAGGTGTGCGCGGCCTCCTATCACGCGATCGTTCAGAGACATGGACTCGCATCGTTGGTTATTTCGTTAATAGAGCCACCGCACCAAGCTTATGATGGATGAAGGCAAGCGCGGTCCGAGAACATGCAGACACATGGACCGAAGATGGAGAAGGGCCGAATGCACGACATCCGGTGATCGACGGCCCCAGCGTAAAGTACGAGATCAAGCTTCGGCGCAAATACGCCAACAATCATGCAAGGGAAAGAAAACAGCATGCACCTCGGGTGATGTGGCGACATGCACCGCAACAAGCCGGCTCCTCCACAAGCCATGCTCGCGACGTACAAGGCATGTGCACAAATGCGCAGATGGCTACACCATACATCTCTCAAGATTACGACATGCAAGACCTATTCGGTACATGGAGTGGAGAGTTTCACTCGACGGCTTGGAAATGAATTATAAGGATCTTTGGCCGACATGGTGCAATGGGGTCCCAACAGGACTTGAAGAGAACAGGAGAAGGCGACGCAGACGCGGCGCCTGAATGACATGGATGCTAGTCAACGTAGCGAAAGATAGCCGCACAATCAAGTGCGGGATATGCAAGACCCCGGCACTCAATGAAGGATTGTCCCAATAGACCTAGCTCGTCCTGGCCGTTATTCAAAGGTCGTAATTTCAAGTTTTTCCGCCTTCCTTGTTATGTCTCGATATTTGGATTTTAGGTTTTGATATTAGGTTTCATGGTTCCAAATATGCTATACTTTCCTTACTTTGAATGTATAAAAATGCTAAATTGCAAGTCCATTGAGATGTCGACATGCAATGCACGCGACGCATCCATTAAGCGATCCACTCGATAAAAGGCAACAAGAATGACATGAAGCAATCCACTCGATAAAAGGCCACCACAATGATGCATCGACCATTAAGTTACATGGTTCACTTAGATTGAACATAATTGCGTAAATAAGGGACGAGTATGCGGAGGTACAAGCTTCTCGGTCGTGCCTAATGGTAGATGGTGTCTCGCGCTACCCACATAGAGTGTTGTTCACGGCCGCCTGACGTGGGTTGCCGTCATTGTAGTGGCACGCACATATGCAGCTAGGGTTCGCGAAGAAGATGTGGGATCATAGGAACTTCCTATGTTTACGACCTCCTCGTTCCCTCTGCGCCGCATCTCTGGCATGAGGTCATCGCTTTCCTCGTGGAGATCGTCAATCCGTGCCTCCAACTCAAAGATTCGGTTCCATAATCTATCCACATACACCGCAACATGTCGCTCATGGGAGGATCGATCCAATGACAAAGTCGCATTTCACCATCCACTGAAATGAGGGTTAACAGGAGGCTCTATTCGCAGAACGTAAAGGAAACAACTTACTAATTGTACCCGAGAGTGTAGGCATCGAAGAAACGTCGTCCGCCATCGAAAGGGCCATCCAAGACCTCGCACGACAACGGTCCCGCTCGTGTCCGCATTTCGCCATACCGTTGAGCACGCTTGTTCGGCATCAACAGTAGTTAGGCCCAAAGTCCTCCCTCCTTTGAAGGGGAAGGTCTTGCTTTGGCGACCTGGTTGGAATGGTCCTATTGTTTCGCCTCGCCATGGTATGTCCTACTTTTCGTCGCGTGGGCGTGCATTTTATAGCCCGCGGGGTGAGGCTTGTAGATGACGAGACCGACGTGATGCCTCCTACAAAGTAAGACGTGATAACACTCGCTGCTCGCCTTTTCGATCGAAAGACAAGACTCGCAAAGTAGGACATGACACTACCGCAAAGTAAGACGTGACAACACTCTGCGTCCTCGCTTTTCGTGATTAAAAGACAAGACTCTCCAAAGCAAGACGTGATACTCAGAACATCCTGGTACACACATAACAACCAAAATACGGTACAAATATAGTAAAATAAAATCGCATAACACGCGATACTACACGGCTCACTCTTCTCGAGTAACTACTTCGCCTGCAGGCTGCGCGCGCGCGCCTTGTTTTGCGCCGAGCATGACCAGGAGTACGCCCACCGTCCGAGAGCGCGTGTCGGTGAGGGGGTAGGGAGACCGCTGAGGCGAGGTGGACCAAGAAGTCGACTCGAGCAAAGGCTCGTAGCCGACATGTCATCGTGATCACCATGCCGACTGGGACAACTCCGAGGAATTGATCCACAACGGAGGCTATTAAACCACTTTGGGGTTGCGATGCACCGCAACTCGTTGCGCGGATGAAGTCAAGCCTTCGACGTAGGGGCTCCAGCGCACCGGAGGAGCTCGCCCGAACATACCGTGGGGCACCGAACCTGAGGAGCTCGCTCGAACATACCGTGGGGCACCAAACCCGAGGAGCTCGCTCGAGTACGCTACAAACCCCGCCGCCATTGATCGTTCCCTCTCAGCGTGTAACGCTCCCTCACACGAGCCGAGGCCCGTGATCTCGCCATCGCCGACGGAATCGCCGCCCTCACACGCAAATCAAGGTCGCAAGACGAACGATGTTAGTACAAGTAAGCACTCGACGTAAAGTAACAACCTCGCACTCCGGATATGCACCGCAGATAATCGAGGCAGATCACCGGCCCGTATACCGTCCGGACGACATGGTGATTCATCCCGGACGAACCTACCGCGAGAACGCATGATGTTAGCGCATGTATGGCATAAACCAAAAATGTAACGTAAATTTGCACATAGCGACTTACCTCGCGGCGACTGCCCCGCGGATGACCGACGGAACGCTACGACGCTCACGGACTCGCTAGGTCGTCTTTGAAGACCTAGCGGTGAGCACGCCCCCACTTCGAGCCCGATGCGCAGGTGTCGCCCTCGAACGACCGCAGCTCAAGTTCTTTACTATTTTCTTCATCTCCGCCGAGATGTGCTTCAAAACTTTTTTATACCGGGTTCTATCTGGCCGCCGAGGGCGCCGTCCGACACGCTCTGGACGTCGCCCGCCCAATCGCGAAGGACATACGTAATGTGTTCATTAACAAAAGGTACGAATGTCGCCAACGAAATCGCGAACCGAGGTCGTGGTGCGTGCACGCGCCGCCGCCAAGTCGGGAAGCGATGTGACGGCCGTGCGCGCGGCGCGGAGGCTCTCCTCGTGGTGCGCCGGTTGTGTCACCTCCTCGGGCGCCCGAGGAGGAATAGTCGGCCTGCGCTGCGTTCGTGGCACGTACCACTCCATATACGCACCATACGACTCATGGTCGCACGGACGCCATGCCGATATCCATGTGCGCCGTGTTTATCCATGTCATAGTCCACTTCTCCTAATGCATTTGCCACCCCGACCGCCCACCCCACCTCGCTTGCTCGCATTTCTGAAAGATTAATGTTAGAAAAGAAGATGTAAGGATCGCGAATATTACTTGATAAAGTTTGACTCACGTGTGTATCTTTCGCCTCCAGAGCTCGCCGTCCGGGGCACGGATCGGTATGCACCAAATCGCCGATTACGCGGCCGCCACGCGAAGGCTCCACCATATGTGAGAACACCAGTGGCGTGTCGTTTCGCACGCGAAGACGTCCGGATGCATTGATGGACAGCCGTCGCGCGCGCCACGCCGAAAGCAGAAACCAGATGCCATACACACCGATGATGTCGCCTCGTAACGACTCAAACTCGCTGTGGTACAACGAGTAGCACTCGCCGGTCTTGCGCCGCCCGGCAGACGGCACCACCCACCGAAGCCCATGGTGGGCGCGCTTCACGCGCCATGTGGGGGTCCGACTAAAGGGTACGGTGCACCGCTTTCTATGGTCGGCGCCAATAGGAAGTGCTCCCAACTCCACAACCGCAGAGCACGAGGCGACGGCCAGGTTGGTAGCGTGCTACCGTGTCGCGGCGCCACACAACCCCGTGATGTGGCACAAAGGACTACCGATCCCCACTATACCGAGGCATTGGCCCCCCCGCACAACCAAAGACTCGACGATGGGATGAAGTCGGGTTCAAAACATCCCCTTTGATGTTGGAAACATGACCCAACCAAAGAGTCGAGAATGTAAGCAACGAGGCACGCCCTAACGACTCGCCAGTGCACCCTCCGCATTTCAAATGCTCACCAAGTCCGGACGCCACGCACCCTCCGGATAGATTGGCCAAAGCGTTGCTCCACCGCCTTCCACCGCACTCGCAGGCCGGAACAAGCGGCACACCTCGGACGGAGACCGGGCCAGAACGACACGCCCCGTAGGGTGACCGCCATCTCACCCCACCGAAGTGGAAGGTGTGCGCTCCGCCTCCACCGCCGGCTGGCGCGACAGCGAGCTACCGCCGAGGGTGAAACCGCGCCCGCTGAGACCATCCTCGCAGGGCAACAAGCCCGCTCGCTCGAGGATCGGACGTAACGATCGCCCAGCGCACCACCGCCCCTCCGCTCAAGCGCCAGGGCGAGGGCCATCCACGCCGGGCCGGTGAGCCATAGCTTGCACCGTGGTCCTCATCGAGAATGGTTCCAGAGTCTTGCAGCACATGCCTAGCAACACATGCATAGAGAATATTAGTCGAATATAGCTAATGAACATAAATGATTGTAAATTAATTTCAATTCCAAAATTTTCTGGTGGTAGTAACAAGTTTCAAACCTTGTGCATGTTCTTAGCCATAGTGCATGTTCGCTAACACCGAGTGCATGTTCTAAGCCATAGTACATGTTCTGCTAACACCGAGTGCATGTTCTAAGCCATAGTGCATGTTGTAAGCTATAGTGCATGTTCGGCTAAAGTACAATAAAAAAGGAAACCAACACAATTCTAAGCCATAGTGCATGTTCTGCTAACACCAAGTTAAAAATTTAAAATTTTACGGACAGTTCAACACTAACCCTAACAACAATAAGTCTGCTAACACTAACCCTAACAACAATAAGTCTGCTAACACTAACCCTAACAACAAGAAGTCTGCTAAGTAGACTAATTGAAAAGAAAAGGCTTTGCTAAGTCTGCTAACACTGCCTCCTCGCTGCTTTCAATTCTAAGTCCGCTAACACTCTATTTCAATTTTGTTTAACGACCTCTAAATATTTTAATATTTTACACAATGCTCCTCACACTATGTAAATCACCGAGTTAAAATTTACAACACTAACAACAATAAGTCTACTAAGTCAACTAATCGCGTTGCTAACTACTAAGTATTCTAATTACGTGCTAATCACACTAAATCTTCCAATTTTATATTCGAACACTTAGTCAAAATATACCGACTACATAACTATAACTACTTAGTTTCTACAATAACAAACTACAATTCATCTAATCACATTCTAATCACATTGCTAAACCTACCTAAAACTATAGCCGAATGCGAATGACACTTACCTTTCTAGGTGCTTAGACGATTTCAACTTCTCTCCGTTGGCTTCTACCTTTCTCGCCACGAGCTCAGTGCGATATGAAGTGAACTACTAAAAGAACGAATGAGCCACTACGAATGCAGTCCCGCTAGCTCTCTCCTCCACTGCTCTTAAAGAGAATCGTTACCCCGCGCGCAAATTAAGCCATAAATTTCGGCTCACAATTTGAGACAAGAGGCAAGAGGTGACAGATCAATGCTTTCGGTGGAAAATACAGGAAGTGAGGGCCTCCTTTGCATCTTTTCATAATCAACACATGGCCAGTGCCTGGTTCAAATGTGTAAACAATCAACACCTGTTGCAAATAGAAGGAGTGAGGGCCTTCTGCAAATAGTTCAAATGTGTAAACAATCAACACCTGTTAGGGCCTTCTGCAAATGGTTCAAATATGGAGGCCAGGAAGGGCCTACTGCAAATGAAGGGCACTCATTCAAATCTTTGCTATCAACACATATTAGAATAACACAATCATATCGATTAACAATAAAATATCTAAACAAATAAAATTATACAAAATTTATACAAACAAATAAAATTTCATTACACTACACAAAAAAAATTCTTAATTTTTTCAACTCATTTTTATATTTTAAAATTACCACAAATTTTCCCTAACCCTAACCCTAATTAACCTCTCACTTAACTTAGCAATTAACATTTTTTTTGCCTCATTAGCGCGGTATGTGGAGCGGGCGCAGCTCACCTCGCGCCGAGAGGCAGGCGTGGGCGTGCTAAGTGGCGGCACAGGAGCCGGGCGCAGCTCACCTCGCGCCGGGAGGCCAGCGGCATGGGAGGAAGCGCGTGGCGCACGCGGGCGGGCAAGGCAGCGGCGGCGTGGGGGCGTGGCGGCACAGGAGCCGGCGCAGGTGAGCTCGCGCCGAGGGTGGCAAGCGCGGTGGGCAATCTGCGGCGGGGTGGGCCTGGGCGACGGGCGGCGAGGCGGGTGGTGGCGGGCTCGCGGCGTGAGAGCGCTGCTGGAGCCGAGTGGCGGCGGGCGCTGGTGAGCTCGCGCCAGGCGCAGTGTCGCAAAGGGAGCGCGGGCGCGGGGTCACCGTGCGCCCGACGTGTTATTTTTGCAAATACACTTGCAAAGTTGCCATATGTGTAAATACGTTTCATAAAATGACCGTATCGGCAAAATATTCTGACTGCACATAGTGCAATAATTACAAAACAATCATAACTTTAAGTGGATTACAATATTGGAACTATTTCGTACACAAAACTACAACACTGTGTTACTTGAACAGGATTTCAGAATATGTCAGAACAAGCATACTTCGCTTCTTCTGTGCTTGCTATTGCAGTCTTAGGACAAGGGCATGCCAATTCCCATGCTGTAATTTTCACCATGCATGATCCGAGCTTTCACATGGCTGAACGAGATTAGAAAGCAATTAGGAACCAACGATACTATTGAAAGAGGTGCATTAGAAAATAATAAGCACTACAGGTTTAGGAGTTCCTTGCATGAATAGAAAAACCATTAGAAGGAAACGACTGAGGTCAACAAGAACGACTCACCATAAGTCATTTAACCCCAAAAAAGAGGATGAGTTTTCTTCGAGGAAACAATTGAGTTGTTGATGGCAGGGTTTCGGTTACCGGCAAAAAAAATTACCGGGGGTAGCCGATAAGTCCAATCGAGCCGATTTTCGGTTTTTTCGACCATTTTGGGGCTGAAATTTTCAAACTAAAATTTAAATTTCGAAAAAAAATGCGGCCGAAATTTGTTGAAAAAATCGGCCAAATTTCTGTGGGTACGCACAAATTCTGATCAGGTTTCCAGATAGCAGGTTTACAGGAAAAAAAACATCCAAACACAATTAAGATTACAGATTTTCATAATCATCCAAAACAACAGCAAAAGAATCCAAAATGCATTGACAGATTACAGAAAACATCATCCAAAACAGCAACCGGACTCCTGGAGAAGTGGAGAGCATGCCTGGAGAAATCATCCAAAACTGAGTTGAGGTTGTAGTCTTGTAGTTGTAGACCATGCCTGGAGCCAAGAACAATACAAATAATGATTGACAAGCACAGTATAGCAGTCATCAGTTACAGGGTGTGGAATGTTTTTGTATCTTACCCGTGCTTCTTCTCTTGTACCATCACCCCCTTGCTTAATTCTAGCCCTGCAGCAGAATGTAGAAAAGTCATCATGATAAATCCATAGAATAACAAGATGTCAAAGACCATAGAGGAGATCTCATCGGGAGCTTCAGCCGTGGGGAGAGCGGAAGAAGATGCCGGCGATGCTTGGAGGTGGACTCTGCAGCAGCCAGCAGAGGATTGGGATCGCGTCGCGTGTTCTTGGGAATTTGGGAATCGGGAGCTTCAGCAGCAGCCGCCAAGCGAATCGAGGATTGTGCGAGAGAAGCCGCCCGAGAGAAGTCTGCAACAGTGCGAGGCCAAATGGGCTGCGGGAAGTCTGCAACTGGGCTTCATTCAAATCAGGCCGAATATTTCTGGCCCGGTTTGTAAATCTACCCGGGGGCCGGCAGAACCGGTTGATGGAAGTGGAGAAGATGAAATGCTAGCAATATGTTCTTGGGAGATGGGCAACCAAGAAGAAAGTTAGCTTCAACCAGAATAACTGTCCAGCCAAGCTTAAAGCAGTCTATGATTAGCAATGTGAGTCCATCCAACATCCCATCTGTAAGCAACTTAGGTGAGGAAGCGAGGCGGTGGCGCCGCGCTCGGAGGTAATATCGTAATACGCAACCGGCTAAAGCAAAGGCATGTTGTGAGACGCCATGTAATGCACGCAGCTAGGATAGAATGTCTACAGCGATCACTGGATCGCACTGCGATGACAGACTATATATTGAGTCGATATCACAGTACATACGAGCATATATTATCTGAATTTCACATACAACGGGTACTGAAAGGTCTACTGGGAGCGATATTATATTGAGACACACAAGCCTTTTACATCACATAGCGACCTTTGTTTTTCTTAGGGCATGTTTGTTTCGGCTGTGTTTTTTTAAAAAGCGGTTTTCGGCTGTACTGTAGAGCTTTCTGGCTGCGGGCTGAATAGCCGGGCTTTTCTGATTTGGCATTTGGCTGTCTGGCTTTTAGATAGGCTGACTGTAGCTTCCGAGAAGTAAAATATCTGAAATGCTCCTGAGGATAGTAATGACTTGTTTGATGCCGTTTAACGCAATTACCAACATTTAACGACATTTAACAACATTTAACGATATTTAACAACATTTAACGATATTTAACAATATTTAATGCAATTGATAAGATCTACCGCAATTGACGAGAACTATCGATATTGACCGCGATTAACGACAATATACCGTAAACAACGCAATAAACCACAATTAACGTATTTAATGACAATTATTACAATAAACATTTATTACAACAAATAATTATTACAAGCAATTATTACATAAATAATTATTACAACAAGTAATTATTACACACAATTATTACATTGAATAATGAATACAACTAAATACTTGTGGATAATTTTTACATAGACACAAACGTTGAACATTGCAATAACAATTAGTGGTTTACAATTATGGACAATTTGTATCAATTTAGTCAGATATGTAACAGGAACATGCATTAATAGATATAATTACAATAAGAGGAACCGATCAAATTTCTATAGATGTTGAGGCATCCAGTGTTACATCCATCCTTGTCTTCAACCCAATTATAGTCGAACCCAACAATTCAGAATCAATCAAACACAAAAGATGAAAACATCATTAGATAGCCATTTCTAGGTTGTTAAGACTAATTTGCATTCAACAATTCATTTTTTAGCACTTGTACAGACAAAATTACAAAGTACAACTACATTTAACCTTTGGCCAATACACCAAATGATCCATGTCTGTATCCAAAATGAACCACAAAAATCACTCCAATTTATAGGCAAGAGCAAATCAATATGCTTGTACTTTGAACTTTTGCCATGACATTGATGCTAACAAAGAAGAGAACATAGCAAATTTTGCAATTAGGGATAGTTTTACATGTACAATGAATTGGTCAAACACCAACTGCAACATGTTCAGTACCTCAAATCTACAAGTATGAAATTAATAAGTCCTAGCTCTAAAGATCATAGTTCTACAAGCTCTACCATCTAAGAAGTACAATCTTAATTCCCTCATGAAACATCTATATGCCTAGCTAATTCTGAGGTCGCATTACATGATGCTAATCACAAAGTTAACTCCCTTTCCAGCAATCATCCGTTGACTCCATGTGCGCAAGAAACACCTACAAGTTCGAGATATGCATAAGAAAATGGACACCCCGCAGTTGATATTTAAGCATTCTTGAGTATTTGCTATTCAATTGATGTGCAAAAGAGCTTATACAAAAGCAAAGGAAGCTTCCTCGCAGTCCCTAATGCTTGTATGTTCAATGATCATCGGATCACTCGACAACATAGGTTAAAGAGTGATTAAGTAATTGATACAAACCGCCGCTTTACTTGCACGAAAACTAGCAGTGCTAAGCGAAGCAATTGTCGATATTATTGTAAAGTTCTTACTGGACTAGAGTTAGAGCGACAGTGCATTCCAACAAACACAAGGTAAGCATTTGCATTTGCAATCGCACCTTGTAAATTGATAGGTATTGTCGACCACCACCGGATCGAAGTTCGCTTGGCATGCATGCGTTTCTCGCAAGGCAAACAAGAAAAAGATGTAATGTATTTCATCACATGAACACCAAGCCAACAATTTCATCGCCACAGGGTACTACCGCATGGAGGATGGAGCCACAACAAAATTTGCTTGTGGCCTGAAGAGTTCAACGCATACAACTTAGCCACAACAAAAGAGAACTTGCATCGAAATGAATTCTGCTGAACGGTGTGTGTTATGCCAAAGCGCTTCGTTTGGGTTGGCATAGCGATTTGTAAGCACATCGGGAGTGTCAATGTTGAGATGAAGTTTCGAACCGCTTTGTTATGATTAGTGCTTGCTACACTAGTTGTATCGTGTGGGTAAAGTGTACAACCTCTCGCAGAGTGTTAAATCAATCTATTCGAATAGCGCGCGTCATGATCATGGACATGCTCGGGGATTTCACACGAGGGGTAGTTTTCATAAAATGTTGGGATGGGAGCTGTGTGACCTCAATCATATGGCTATGTAAAATAATCTGTTTAGCTTTGTGTCTTTGTGGAAACAATTGTTAAATTATTATTGTCTATTTGTTTTAAATTATGCTTTCAATCTATTATTCATATTCAATTGTAAATGTTGCTTTTATGCAAAAGAACCACATAAGTCTTTTTCTTTGTAATAAGCCTGCATCTATAAATTGCATTCTGTGGTATGATTTGCGAGTACGGTTGTGTACTCACGTTTGTTGTAAAACTTGCGCCCAAACCTACGAAGAGGAGGAGTCACGCCGCTTCGATGAGGAGTTCGTCGAAGGTTGCCGATCGTTAAGGTCCAATCCGACCGCGGTTCGTGGTGAATTGATGGGATCTACGCTGGAGTTATTTCCGCTCGCCGTTGTTTTATTCTCTGTTAGCCATGTGGCATAATAAGTGTAAACTTGACCATAAGGTCAAAACCCTTATTTGTTATTCAAACTAATCGCTTACTTTATTTATCGCTGTGTGGATTGGTATTCACCTATGTTAACACTGTGTGTACTAGCGTGATCCCGGACTAGTGCAGTATATACAGAGGGTTTCAGAATCGTAATTTTGGGTCCCGACAAGGATGGGTGCCCAAGGGGGAGTGTTGGGAAACCATGGGCCTGACCCTGCAGTCGGCCCATTAGTGGGCGCCCCATCCCAAACCCTAGCAGGGTCGTAGCCTATAAATAGGGGGTGCTATTCATTGTAAATGATTGATCGATAGATGAAGGAATAAAGAGAAACAAGAAGTCCCCCTACATCTCGTGTTCTATATCTTATTATGTTCTTGTGTTCATGCATTGTTCTTACGATTCTACGCTTGTCTACGAGGTAATCGCTCGGACTGGACTCGCCAGCGATGGTTCCTCAACAATGACGAGGGCAAGCACATGAGCCGAAGGTGAGGGGGGAAAGCGGAGGAGGCGGGCGCGAGGGCGGTTAATACACGGCAATCCCGAATAAGAGGAAGATTCGTCACCGCGACGGGATATAGAATTGATCAAAGCAAGCAAGATTAATTCAGAGACTATACGTGTCGCGAACACGCGTAATTGCATGAGTTATTTCCAAAGAAACTTTATTCAAAACGTACCTACGCGCCTATACACGGCAATTAGTTCAATCTGTTTGGCAGCAAGTCGTCTGAAACCTGAACCAGTCAAGTCAATTAAACATGCATATATACTAATTCTATCCTAATTATTTCACATGCCATAGTATATATATATACACATAAATATATAATCAATTAAAATCCCTTGCAAACAACAATCCTCGTCCATATACGATCTCGATCTCATGTAGTCACTCATATGTTACACAGAGTAGTAATAAAGCATGTAGTACATACATATGTACCACGGTAGCAAAAGCAGGGGCGGCTAGGGATAGACCATAGGGTCGAGAAGAGACATGAATTTGGCACTATTTTGTAAGATATTATGGATTGCTCGTTATGAAATAAAAGCATATTGCTTTAATGTTGGTGGATCCTTGTTTGATAGTTCAAAACAGGTTTTGCTGCTCATTCCTCATTCAAAAGCCTATAATAGTAAAAGCGCTTTTGCCGCTCATTCCTCGCTCAAAAGCCTATAATAGTAAAAGCATTGTCTTTCACACAATGGATCACGACATCTATTAATACAACATCATGATATTGGCTTTTCTAATTTGTACATTCTATCTACAAGTCGCTACAAAAACCTCGTATGTCACAAAATAATTAGAGCTCGAACTACACTAATACAAATCATGATTGTGAAGGATAACACTTTGAGACCTTGTTTGGAGCGTAGATAAAATGGTTTTAATTGGTAATGAATTAAGCTTTTCACTCCATACAAACACATATCGATCATACCATAAGTTGATTGACAGACCAATGCTAAGCAAGTCTTACTCGTTGGCTATATTACTAGAGAATTACATGAATCATATGGGCCTGCACTCGCCACCCCCTTCCTCCGCCCAGAGCAAAAGTTACAGTGCAGATACAAGCAGTAAACAAGCTGCATGGATTGCTACATGGCTACGCACCAATTTCTAAAAAGCAGAGTGCACTCGATAAGCTGCGACCACATAGATCTAGACAATGTCCTACATCGATTCCTTGCTATCCGCTCGACCTTCCCCACAAAATACCAAGGGTTGTCACCACACACGAAGACTTCAGAGAGTCGACACGAGCCCTTAGTGGACAAAGTGGGAGGGATGGTTGGAAGGGCAAGCTCCTCGGTTAAAGCGGTTCTCTCCTCGATCCCGATATACTTTCTTACGCCTTCAGCACCAAAGGGAGTCCTTCGCGCACGTGACCGCACTGCACACCGCTTCCGGTAGGTCAAGAAGAGATCTCGGGGGAAATGTAAAATCGATGGGAAAAGGTCGCCGCCCAACTCTACTGGGGCCTTGGCATCCTCAACCTTCGCACTCTCCTTGACCCTCGGACCGCTGGCTCTCGGCAAGAATGGAAAGCACGACACAAACCTTGGGTAGGCATGGAACTACCGTGCGATGAAGCGGACCGGCGCCTCTTGCTGCGGCCACGTGGTTTCTCTGGCGATGGAAAGGAAGCATGGTTCGCACTCCTCCTAGCTACAAGAGGTGCGGCCCCAAAGACTGGCCGCAACAATTTTCCAAATTTCCAAAAGGAAGAACACAATCGCTGTCGTGCTCCGTGATCGGAGATGGGTGCAGACATTAATATCCTAGGGGATGATGACCCAACACATACAATAATTGAGAGATCTCGACGAAAATAAGCCAAATCCACTGGATCCAAATATCAACAAGATCACCCGGAAGGTGACCCGGGCATACTCGCCGAATCTGATACGCCTCGCACTTCCTTGGCTCCACAACAACGAATTACCAACAAGTAATCTACAAATCATACGCCGCCAAGTGCAAAATCTTCACCGTTAGCCATCCAAAACCGGCTTTGGACCTCCGGCAGACTAGCAATGAGGGGTTGGCCAAACCAGGTACCGCTCTCTTTGCGCACAACTCTAAATAGCTCTACACCTCTTTGCCCACCTGAGATTCTCCACACGCATTTGGACTGCTATGGCAGATTGGCTAGAACCGCTTAGTTCAAGCCGCCCATTGGGGTGTATCGGTCCATTGAAGACTGGTAGGAGAAGATCAACGAGATGTGAGGACTCCCTAGAAGGACGACAACCACGGTCTTCATTCTAGTAACCTGGGAACTCCGGAAGAAACATAACGCCAGAATCTTCTCGCAATACTTCATCCACCCGACGGAGCTCCCGGCTAAGATAAAAGAGGAAGGAAGAACATGGTCCTCGTTGAGGCGAAATGTTTGGAGTAATTCTTGATTTGTAATTAAGGCCTACCCGAAAAACATGCTACTTCCACGGTTTTGTGCTGCATTCCTTCTTCATTAATACAATGGGCACCTCTCCTTGCCTGTTTTTTTTAGAGCACAGTACTACTGAATACTGATACTCCGATAGCCTGAATCAAACTCTGAAGAAGAGGTTATATACAACTCTGGTCCATGGCTCAGTTCCTCCTCTCTTGCCCCCACGGTGAGTGCCGGTCGTTGGCGCCGGTGCCCGCGTAGTCGTTCAGCTCCAGCCCATCCTCCCGTTCACGTCGCCGGCGTCCGCTTCTCCGGTGAAGGCGGCCTGGTTGATCATATCAAAGATTCAGGTTACAGTAGTTGCACCCGACGGAGCACTCTGAAACTACTACATTGAACAGAGTAAAACGAACAGCACCTTATTACCTGAATAGATCCTAAAATAAGTGTAACTCCAATTTTTTTAGAGGAAAAGTGTAGTCTAAATTTATTGAGATAGCTGATAGCTAGACCATATCACCTGATCATCTGCTCCACTGAAACTGGAATTGCCTCGGTCTCCTGCAGCACCCTTAGGGCTGTTGATGCATATGGAAGTTGTCAAATCCCAAGATTTCAGTCAGAACTGTTAAATTTCTAGATGGCATGCAGAAGAAAGAGAGGAAATAATCTGAGAAGATTACCAGGTGGAAATGAAATTTCAGCACTTGAAGCATGGATTAGAGAACAGAAGCCCAGCAGTACCACTGTCAGGTGCAGCGCAGGCAATCTCTCCATCTGTCTCTTCCAGGCTTTCCTCAAGTATTTCTACTATTCTTCTGCATCCATGAGAGTCATATAGAGCGCTGAATTGTAAGCTATTTTATAGCACCTTTGCCATGGAAACAAGGAGCCATAGGGACCTCTGAAGCATCCTCCACAATCATGTGTGGCTAGCTATAGCGCATCTTTATTGATATATAAGTCCCTTTTTGAAGTGGTTCATTAGCTCAGAGGATGAGCTTTTTTATAACTAGAAAGTAGGTGAGCATTTCATGGACAATGCAACCAAAGATCTTGAAATGACTTCAGTAATGGCCAATCAATCTGCATGTGCTCTTTCCTGAAAAGATGCATCACATTTGTGTTGGCGGGAGGCATCGACTAAAGCGATGGAACCTAGTTACTAGGCGCGCGAAAAGGAGATGCAAGAAGATACATATTGCCAAAAGGGTGAGCAGAGAAAGGGCATCAAATACAACTATGATTGGCAAATATATAATAAGATTAGGAGGAGCTTGCAAGAAAGAATTAAAGCAGGAATCAGGGATCAAGAGGAGAGTGTACCATGCACTTGCCTGCATATTGGATGGTGACATGGTGCAGATGATGCTGGGAATTTTTGCTGCCTGAGGACTGTACCTCAGCTGCTCACCAATCCGGTACCGACTTTTCTTATCCTGGTGCAGGCAGTGTGGGCTGCAGACTTCAGGTAAACTAAAGTTAGTCCGTTTCTTTAAGCGCATAGTGGATTCAGCACTTAGATAGATAGTTTGTTAGTCTCCACTAAGCTAATTTATCCTATGTGATGAAGTAAAACTGTACTTAACAACTCATCAAGTCAGTTCTCCCCATTTGAAAGTTTGTTAGGTTCCACTAAGCTAATTTATCCTATCTGATGAAGTAAAACTGTACTTAACAACTCATCAAGTTAGTTCTCCCCAATTGAACCTTGACACCTAGCAAAGGACATTCTAATGAACCGAAATAGCAACTAGAGGGGTGGGGTGGATGGGAGTGCTGAATAGGAGTCTACTCGTTTTTTTATCTCTGGTATTCAACTTTCTTTTCACTCTAATAGTTATAAAAGCTATTAAAATCAAAGTCTCAAAATCACAGCGGAAGATTTGAGTTGAACCCGATAGAACCAAAGCTCAACACCTGTAGCCGGTTTGACTGCCGAACCCAAGCCGGTCTGACCGCTCGTGAGGCCGATCTGACCGTTGATTGAAAATCAGCACGATGATAGATCTACAAATCGACCTAATTTTTGATCTAGTGATTCAAATCCCCTGATATTTCACACACAGCTCAATAAAAAGGTCAGAAACTTATTCCAATCGACGACTATAGCCAAGATTTCATGAATTTCTTGATTGAGGGCAAGAAGGTTAAAATCAGTGGAAAACCTAAATTTGATCTAAAGACTTACTCATGGATGAATGATAGTCAAAATGATCTTAGATCAGATCTCACAAGCCCTAGCAAGATAGATCACAACAAAAAACCAAGGCAAAACCTATAGAATACAAGAATCCTAAAATCACCAAAGAGAGCAAGAACAAGACAGAACTCATATTGGGACAAACTTGATTGAATTGATTAGATGGATTGTAGGTTTACAACCATCTGCACCAGAGGACAAAAGCTCACTCATGAGCATCCAATCTCTCAATACATCTATCTCAAACCATAGCCTCTCTATTTTCTCCACTATCCCCAAATTTTAAATTAGAGTTTCCAAGGTTTGGTTGTGCAAATTCTACATTAACACTTATATAGTGGATGCTAGGTTTAGAGAAAACCTTACGGCACCCTAGCACAACACACAAACGAGTCTACACTTATGCACGCTTCTCAAAGTGGATGACGATCCGGTCTTCAATCCGCTTTTTGTGATCGCTTCTCTTGGCCTAACTTGCTTCTTCTTTGCCCCATCTTGCATCGCGGGTTCTTCAAGATCACCAACCCGGATTTTAGCGAAGATACCGAATGCCCCTTCTCGATCGTTCTCAATGACTAAGTCCAATCATTGTGAAACAATTTCATGCTTCGCAACGCGTGAGGTTCATCAATGGCTTCCGCATGCTAGCAAGTCTCTACCATCCGACTTCCACCGCACCACCTTGCCACTTGCTCGACCCCAATCCGCTTGATGCAACCTATTACATCGAGCTCCGCTTGGTCGCTCTCGCCCATCTCGTGCCATGCTTTAGACCAACCACTTCACCCGCATACTTGATCGTTCGATTTTAGCTCTCCAAGCCTAGTCCGATCATCTCGCCATAATGTGAGTTGATTCCAAGCGCTCTCGACAACAATAGATAAAGAAATCAATTACGGCACAAACATGTATCATTCAATACCTATGCATCGAATACTATGACTTTGATCAAATCCGCAAATTCAAGACAACTCAGACATGAACTTGTCTTGGCCGGTCGATGGCTACTCGGTCAACTCGACAACCGCCTCTAGTCGGTCCGACCGCTAACCTCGGTAATGGGGACCGATCGATCGCCAACCAATGGCCGGCCGGACCACGCCCCAAAACTCAAAACACCATTCTTGGATTTTTCGCAAAACTTTATCTAGTTTCAGATCTAGTCTCATTTTCAATGGCACCTAATGCAAACACGCACCCAACACACTCCCATCCAAGTGTTTGGTGTGTAATCCTCAAAATCCCATTCAGCGGTTCCGGCAAAATGCTAAACCAAGGGTTTCTCCCCAAACACCTCAACATCGATGCCAATTGTTTAACATTAAAATTATTGACGTGAGCAAGGTAGTTAGAGTCGAGATCCCGAGTTGGGTCGATTTGCCTTCGGTAGGATCAAAATCGTAGTATCGAATCATAGAATCGGCAATTCTACAGAATTATAAAAATACACATATTTAACATCTATACTATAAGTTTGTATGATTCTTATATGGTTTACCACTTGTATGTTCCTTAAAAGCAACTAAACATACTCCAGGAATAAAAATAGCTTATCACTATCAAGCTCAAGATTGCTCATGCCATAAAATAGATATTTGTACTACCATTACCACATTGATACAATATTTTGCATACTCCTTGTTTATTTGTAGTTTCATTCTCAGAAATTAATATCAACAAATTTTGCTCTAAAATAAAATATCAGCAAATCTCGGTCTCTAAAAAATTGCAAAATTTATTTTTGCTCTAAGTCTCACGAGTAGGATCGATGCAGTGATTTGGATCGACAGATCGTCGTTGGTTCGTAGAATCGTAAGACTATAAGATTAGGATCCTGATCCTAACTACCTTGGACGTGAGCATTACAACAAACATTAGCTCACGCATGTATGTAGACGACTTTTGTGGAAGATCCGAAAGGCTTGAAATAAGTACTGAGTATCGTGTCACCGATATAGGTTATCAGTTATCACTGAATTCCACAACGTTCATTAGTCACAGACACTAGCATATTATGCGCATCTAAAAGCACCAATGAATTATTTTTCTCATTTATTCAAAATTAAGGCGATGCCTATGCAACGAACTTCTCGTTTCTCTGAAAATGACAAGCTGATAGAGAAAGAGAAAGATCTGGTAGAGATATATGAACACGATACGTAGACTAGACGACATGACACACTTTGTTTCATGAAATTGCAATATGCATGGCAGACGCTGAAGAGAAAAAAATGAAAGAAAAGTTGACTGCAAAACTCTGAAAATCACTTTGTCAACTCACTAGTACATAAAAGAGTCATCACGCACGTCAATCGTTCAATTTATGTGTCTAGTTATCACGCACGGTTTGTGATCCGTCGTGATAAGTCACCGCCGTCGTGATAAGTCACAGGCGGTCAGTATTGATAGCTTCTTCAGTCACATCCAAAGACTGAGACTTTGAAAGTTACTATGTCAAGTTCTTCAAGTTACATTTGATTTCTTGGATAATCAGATACACAATGACATTTATATTATCCTAATTCCTAACCCGCAACAAAGAACAAGTCTAGATCTTCACCACGGACAAGAAACCTGAATCAAAATGAACAGTAAGGTTGTAGCAATATGAGAACAAATACTGATATTAAGAAATGAAGAAGTATCTAAACAAAAGATAAGAATCAGGTAGTTTGCTTTGTTCTACACTTCTTGGTCTCGAGTCTTTTTTGACTTAAGTATCTCAGGTCTTGTCTTGTTTTTTCCCCCAAAGATTGGTCTTTTTTAAAAAAAAAAGATATTTACAAAAATAAATAGCCGCCCCAAAGAATTACAAAATAACTCCTGTCGTCGAGACTATCGCTCGTTGAATCGGTGACAGACCTGTCGCGCTCTCTCCGTCGCGGTTCAATCAAGCATGTAGCTCAAACTCTAAACTGATTTGTCTACTTATGATTTTCATAGGTTTTGAACGGTACGAAATATGTTAGACTTGCAATAACATTTTTTGATCGTCGTATATTGTTCAAGTACGTTGAATTTCTAAAGAATTTTGCGAGGATGATTGAGCTTTCAATGATTCGTAAGTAAGAAGGTAAGTGATATTACGATGTGCCCGGTAATTCATACACACTGATATTACATAACATGCGCGTAACGCCATAACACTTAATCAAAATGATAATTCGTAAAATTGATTTCGTGGTTGCGACCTCAACGCCCCTATGTGAATCGCCGAGTCGGGTGACCGATGAGGTCCCCGCGCGACGCTCCGGAGTGTCGATGTCTCATTCGTCCTAAGGATTTCTCGTGGGGCATTTCTTGAAGGTGTGCCCAGACTAACTGTAAATGAAGTATTTCTTCGTACAACGTCCGGTTTCTGCTTCGTCCATGTCGCTTTCGATGCGTCAGACTGCCGCCGCCAACCTTTCCTTGAGCCTATCAATGTCCGCGGCCCAGATTAGTTGCTCCCAGGTCGGATGGCCAGTGAAATAGCCAATCACGGTGTAACCATACATATCTCCAGTCCAGGTTTGCCTCACCGTCTCCTTGGTTAAATAGTCAAAGAGGTACTGGCTAGGATGTTGCGCCATCATCGAACATGCGGTCATGACATGGGAGCAGGCCTATGCGAAGAAGGGGTTTGTTGCAAGTGCATACGCAACTACCGTGGCATAGCGTGCACTGTGGGTGATCCTCTCGCGGTTCGTCCCGCGACGCCTTTTATCCCTACACATTATCTCGAAACGAAGCTCTCTTGTACCCATCTTGAATGCCCTGCATCTTACCCTTCTTGCTTTTCTCCTCCATGTACTTGGTGACCATAGAGGAGTAGAGTACTCTGTCATTTGCAATGCTTCGGCCTGGCCGCACGGCGCTCCTTATCGCTGCATCCTTCGTGTGTCTTGGTCCGCTCATTCGAATATTCCAGGTGCTTCAAACTTCCGTTGTTGGTTCCGTTGCACAACCGCTGAACAGTTTATCAAGTCCTTGTTACGGCCGAATGTACGCTGCCGGTCTTGGTAGGGCATGGCCGCCAATTAGAAATAACGCAAATCAATTCCCTCCGCACCTTCCATAATAGTCTCTCGACTATAGTAAATTTTAAAATTGACGATGTTAGATATATTTGACGCACTGCACCATAAAGAACATTTTCATGATTAACTACATATCTAAAACTAAAATACCCACCAAAAGTATTATGTAAACGCATCGCATTACGTAACCGTACATCTAAAACTATGTAATCCATTCGGTTAAAAAAAATTACCCGAGAGGTGGGCAACTGGACAGATAGCTCTCCGAGAGGTGGGCACTCTCCTCCTCTCTCTCCTCTCCTTCTCTCTCCTCTCCTTCTTTTTTGAATAAAACTTAGTCTGTGCGTTGAATTTTAGGTTTCAAGAGGGTTTTATAGAGTGCTACTACTGTCGCCGCTTGAATCGGCGACATCCTCCCGTCGCCGCTGAGGTAGTTGAACCGGCGATATGGTCCCTATCGCCGGTTTAACTGGCGATAACTGGCGACATGGAGTCATTTTTGTCATTCTTCGGGGCGGTTATTTATTTTTGTAAATATCTTTTTAAAAAATATTATTAAAAAAAATTCAAAGATTGGCTTCCCCGAAATTTCGGTACAACCACCATGCATATTCTACTTGAAAAAGTTGTCAAGTACTAAATACTTTCTTTTACAAATTCTCCTATATGGCACCTAACTAACGTAAGTATTAAGAAAAAACTTTGGGATCGACATAAAGGATCTCAAAGAAATTCTCTCAGGGAAAAAGACCTAAAAGAAATGTACTGTCCAGCCCAGCCTGCCCCATGGTCAGTCCATTTTTTGGCCCGCCCTTAGCCCGTTCTTGCCCAAAGGTCACAACGTGGCTTTTCTTGATCCAGAACCAATATTCGGAAATGTGAATGAGAGGGATATGCAAAGGTTATCTCGAAAGTGTAAAATGACATGTATTAATAAACAAAATTTGAAAGCTACAATGACATATATATGGAAACAAAGGGAGTACATGGTAACATAGAACACGCATTAGACTATTATCTGTGAGAATGAGACAGAGGGAATAAAGTTATAAAACTCTTGGCTCCTCTCTTTCCAGGAAACTTCCAATAGAGTGAAGAAGATTACAAGAACCAACAAGAGCCAAGACCATAGACTCTGAACCTGTCAGACAAACTGGTCATCTTGGTCTGCTCTTCTTCCGTACAGATTTTCAAAGGGGGAAACATCTTGTGATCTACTTAGATGTTTCGGATTGATTCTGTTGAAGCTACAAGCCTACAACTATAAACAACCACAAAACTAGGCTTCCTATATAACCTCTATTGCTACACGGACCTTTCTCTCACCAAAACAACAAGATATCAGAGTTCATCAGAAGCCAACTAGGCAACAATGGAGAAGTCGCCAACCACTGCAGCATGTCATCTTGAACCAGTTTTTCAAGAACCAGCTGGTATTATCATCTTCCTCACCATTCTCACCTGGTCCATCTCAAAGCTTCAGAGGTTCCTCCCCAGTTCTTGCCAATCCTGCAGTAGTCCTGTCGCCAAGACAACCTCGACACCGATTCTCGCCGACAGAAAGACATGTAAGACACTAAAAAAGAATGAAAATGATGAGATGGACTTGACTTATGAAGATGCCGAGGCCGTCATGAGAAAGATAGGGCTTAATTTTGATCAAGAAAGCAATGTTATCTTCAAGGCCATTGGCTCTGACTATATTTCTCAGCTGTTCGACGACGATGAACCGAGCTTGCAGGAAGTGAAAAAGGCATTCTTGGTGTTTGATGAGATTAATGATGGGTACATCGACACATCAGACTTGCAACGAGTCCTTCAGAACCTAGAATTAGGAGCAGGGGTAGGGGTCAATGAGTGTGAGCAGATGATTGCTAGATATGACATGAACAAGGACAGGAGGATAGATATGATAGAGTTCATTAAGGTTTTGGAAGCCAGCATTTGCTAAACCAATTCCTTTCTGTATTAGTTTTTCTATATTCATAAGTTGAATTTACATGTTGTGCTTAAATGAATTACTCCATTTTCCTCAAGAGTTAAATTGTGGATGCTTCACTAAGCCTGCCCATCCCATGAATGCAAAGCTTCATCATGCTTGGGCATAAAGCACATAATACAGCCTCAGCACGTGCCTTATCTCTGAACAACAGAACAAACAAAAAAAGTTTGACCAAGATATAAATCGGTTTTAAACTCGACCTGTAATCCTAAAATCGTCGCCCATTCACACTCTAGTACACAAAAGTAGATACGAGTAGCTTGAAACATAAGCGAAACGTAACGTACTTGTCCTCGCATTTGGCAGGTCAGTTAAATATTTCTCATGTAAACCAGTTGTTTTCAGTTTTTTTTATCAGTTCATATGTTTTTCCTTTTATGTTTCACCTGGAGCTCTCACTCAATTTTCTGACCTTGGAATGATCATAAAAGAGAGAATACAAAGAAAATCCTGGCATAATATGCGGTACCTTCCAACATTCCTTGACTTGACGTTCCTCTCGCACTGGCTGTTCTTTGTGTGGAACTGTGGACCGTCAGATATGTATTGATCCTCTGACGGGTGGTTCAGACGTTCAGTGGCAGCAGAAACGCCCCTATGCTCAACACCCCGGCTGGCTAAGCCCAGTTTTCATTCTGGTATTTCTGGGGAACAAATCCCTTTTTACTTCAAATGTAGCGACGCATCCAGGGAGTCGATCCTGTTCCAATGGCATAGTGCCCCTCACTCTTTTCGGTGTAGCTGGCCACGGGCCACATCTCGGGCCGGCCCAGTCAATTTCGGGTCTAAATCGTTTTTTGCTGATTTTTTTTAAAGAAATTTATATAGCCTCTTGATCATAGGCCTCAGGCATTGCCCCGGTGGCCCAAGACCTGTTCCACCTCCGCTCTTCACCATTGGGAACATATCCCAGTTTCAACATGGCCTGACATGGAGCAAACCTTTAGCTTATCTGGATTTTCTTTCTTGTGCACTATTTATCTCTCTCCAACCCATTTATTGATCTCAAATAAAATCATATAAGTTGTGGCACTGATGTACTTCGCTCTATGTATCAAGCTGTCATGATCCTTGACAAGTTCTAGCGAATACACCGGATTGGATCAAGAGAAAGAAGAAGAAATCAGAAGATTTGGGGAGGAGGAAGAACACAGGAAGAAGAGGTGGAAGGAGATAGGTTTGGGGATAACTCGATAATATCTCATTTCATCGATGCCTTTCCATTACATTGGTCATATAGTCTTACACTACTTATCTCAAGACCTGACTCTATGACAAGATAGACCCACACCTACTTGATTTTCCGCAACAAAACTCCCACATGTTTCACTGGCATAAGAGGCCCACACCTAGTATTCCTTTGGTACGGGACACAAGCAAACCTCGTCTTTAAGGATTATGGCACTGAAACAGAATTTGTTGTCTTCAAGATTCCAAGCAGACTTATTTTTCTTGAAAGGAACAACCACAGACAAATATTCTCCTCTAGTGTTCAGAGTTTCGGGCGCTACATGACATTTCTCTTGAAAAAGGTGGATTAAGATACACACAAGAACATGGGAAGAAATGAAGTATACTAGAAACCCGGGCAAGCCTTGGCGTGCAGAGTTGAACACGTGCGATTGTGATGAGGATAAAGATGATGATAAAGAAAATGTTGAAGATAGAATAAATGGAGATCTAACTGATAGTTCTAAGTACAAAAGCAACAATTTAATGACAAAGTTGGTTGGACCTATCAGAGAGTAATGATGTATAGAATCTTTCATTAGTAATTCTGAATCTTTTGTTAGCAATTCTAAATCGATATAAAAAACACATAGCTGAATGCTTTCAGATTTAACATGAGTAGGATAGGTCCTGTATACAATCTTCGTCACTTCATTGACATCTTTTTCATCTTTCTCCATGCTAACTAATGTGACTATGGAAGAAGTAATTGTACCCACTCTTCGTAATTGTTGATGTCTACGATAGCTTTCCATCTCTCACGGTGGTCATGGTTGTAGATGCTACTCCATCTCTCACGGTGGTCATGGTTGTAGATGCTACGCAGTACAAGTAGGACAGAATCTGAAAAAAGCATGTAGGTGAGCATTTCTAAGTTTTAACCATTTTAATACAATACTAAAATCTACAGAGATATCCCAAACTTGTAATTAACAAATGGAATAAGATATTCACTTTTTTTATAAATGGTAAGAGTAAATCAAACCACTTCCACATACCAAGACATACTGGGCAGGTAGGTTGCTCAACCGAGCTATATGGTTTCAAAGGCAGTGTATGTCTCATCTCTCACCTGGAAAGACAATAATTTCAGATGTTCGAAAAGGAATAACCAATGGAGGTATACACAATGAAAGACTGCTAACCTTTGCTCCGGTCAAAACAATCTTGCCTGAAACAAAAAACAGAAGAACGATCTTTGGTTGCTTCATTCGATAGATCAGGCCAGGAATGAGTTCTGGCTCATATTGCAGGGAAAAAATGCAGACATCATTCAGCTTACACTTGACAATAATAAAACATATCCAGAGAGAAAGTTTCTAAAAGAAATATATATCAAACAGGAATTAATTAACTACCGAGGGAGTTTTTTTGGCAATCATAGTATACCTATGTGGTAGTACTTTGGTCATAATTTGATTTGTGCTTACATAATTCTTAACATGAGTTGTACTGCTGAGTAAAAAAATCTTTGGAGCCAAAGAGTGCTGGAAGTAGGAAAATTAGTAGAGGAAATGGTAATATCTTCATCTCATTCTACAATGATCAATATCAGTTCCTCGCAAATGAGAGGGCAACTGACAATTGCCAAAATACATTATTAGGGATAAATAAAAAAAATATAGTTAACGAGAATGAATCTGAGCTTAATATGAGAAATGTAAGTAGAGATTGTAAAAGAGGTGTCTTATAAGATAGCTGAATAAACTGTTAAAAGTCTGAAAGTGGGTATAACGAGTGTATGTACTGTGTGCTAGAGGGGAAAGCCGACTTACTGTAGACACGGTAAGAAGGGTATTACTGTGTTTGAATTTAGTATGTACAAGAGAATTAGATAAGACTATATTAGATAGAAATGATAACTATAAATAAATTTTAGATTTATACCAGCGAATACTTACATAGGGCGATTTTTTTCAGCAGGTTTAGGAGGGCCTGGTTTGTTGGTGTAGCAAGGGTCTTCTTGATGATGTGTAGACTGCAAATAAACAAAGGATTTCTTGTGTAAGCCATGGTGTATAAACACTATGGTGATACATCTAGAGATGTTTAGCTAGTTCTGCAAATAAACAAAGAATACTTACAAATGATTTCTTGTGTAAGCAATGGATTTCGTGTGCTAGGCGAAGAAATGTTAAAAACAAATAACCACGACAGATATAGTAGGAAAGAGCCGGCCAAGAAGAACAACAGGATATACATATCTAACAAAGGAAACGTATGATATGCAGGCTGTAAAAAACAAAGGGCATAGTGTTGATAACACACAATCATCTATTACGCAACATCAGGCCCAAACACACAGCAGGGCACATAGCCTGGGGATGCATCGAAGAATGTAGGAAAGAGTAGGAAAAAAAGGCATGACTAAGAAGAGAACACAGTCAAAGAATCAATCTGCCATTGTGGACGAAAAGGGAAAACACAACACACGGAACCAGTATAGATCGATGAAGAGAACGACTCCTCGGACAGAAGAACAAGAGCTGGAAGGGAAAAAAAGAGCGCGCTCCTGAGCTCCCCGCAAGAAAGAAAAAGAAAACACAGTCAAAGAATCAAGGTACAATGACTCCGATGGAAGAACAAGAGAAGCAAAAAAATTTTAAAAAGAGCACGTGCTCTTAAGACTGGCAGATTTTGTGGGGTAAAAATGCAACCTGTGCTGTGGCCTTTGCGCCCCGCACGAAAGAAGGACCGGGGGGAGGAAGAAAAACAAAGGGAGGGAAGCACAGATCTGCCGATGCTTGTGAGGCGTGGACTCTACCTCCCGCAAGAACGAATGGGAAACTAAAGAAAGGAAAAGCGTGAATCCGTCGATGACTGTGCGGCGTGGGTTCTGCTCCCGCAAGCAAGAACAGGAAATTAAAGAAAGCAAAGCGTAGGAAGGGCAGGAAAAGAACGAGGGAAAGCGCTAATGGGTCTATTCTGGAACTCCGCCTAGAACACAAAAAGCAGGCAGCAAGAACACAAAGACAACAACAAAAAGAAAGCAAAAGCGGCAATCCACCGATGCGTGTGTAGTGTGGGTTCTGCTTCCCGCAAGCAAGAACGGAAAATCAAAGAAGGCAAAGTGCGGTAAGGGCAAGAAAAGAACGGGGGAAAGCGCAACCAGGCCGGTTATGGAACTCTGCACAGAACAAGAAAAGCAGGCGGCAAGAACACGACTACAACATAGCCAAATAATCGAGTATAGATCGATGGAAGCCCAGGGCGAAAGTCACACAAGATCAGCATGGGGAAAACAAGAGAGAGAGATGAGGAGGATGACCAACGGGAACTTATCTAGGCCAAAAGACCGGGCGATCTCGTCGCCCGAAGGGGGTGAAACAAGAGCGGCACTAACGAGGCAGGCACGGAAGGGAGCGAAAAGAAGAAGAGGCTTGAGCGCTCGGATAAGGACACACGGAGGGAGGAAAAATAGGAAGAGGCCAGTGCACGCACAAGGAACGAGGACCACAAACCACGTGGGCCGTAGATGACAGTACATGTGAGCGCTCCGCCCAAACGAATCAAACGGCTGAGAACGAAGAGGAAAAGCATCAGACGACACCTATCAGCGGCAAAACATCAGACGGAACAAGAGAACACCAAGTGAAATCGAACGACGAGAATCCTCAGGCCCGATTAGACGACCGGCGACGAAGAAGCGTAAATTCGATGGCTAAACTTTTTTTTGTCAACGTGGCCTGTCTCTCCTTCTCCCTTTTCTTCTGCCTCCTTTTATACGGAGAGATTAGTATTCTTGTCTCATTTCGTTGTGAAAACTTCCGATGGAGTAAAAAAACCAACTAAAATCATCAGATCATAAACTTTGAATCTGTCGTGCTCTCGCGGGTGTTAGCCATCTTGTCGTCTGCACTTCTTTTCATGCATACTACGATCTGCTTAGATATCACCTAGATCTGGTGGGAAACAAATCCTCCAACATTAATGTCACCATGAACAGTACCTAACATTGTTTTATAGCTATGGGATCAAAAATCAGTGGCCGAGATGTAGATCAGTACTGTAGCAAAAATACTGTAGCATGATGTTGTTTACAAATGTTGTAGTGATACTGTATCAGTCGATCTCAGCAGCTATTTTTCGATCCAACGGCTCAGATTCAAGGAATGTCACGGTACTGTTCACCCGTGATATTCCTATTGCAATGTCAGGGGATGCGATTCTGATCCGGTGCTATTTGTGTTAGGCATATTTACATTTTTGTGATTTCCCCCTAAGTTGCACTATTCAGCTCTCACATGCTTAGTCCCGCTGACGTTCTTTCGAACATGCGTTGATCTTCTGACTGGTGGTGGCAGGGGCGGAGTTGGGCCTCGAGTCTTCGGGGCAATGGCCTAAGGCCCAGCATCAAAATGCCATGTGAAAATCTCTCGCTTAGTTGCTCAACTCCGTGTGTGGTGTGGGTAGCGTCAAAAATTGGCTGGACCGGCCCGAGGCCTAGCCCAACGCCAGCTCTGCCCTGGGTGGTGGTGGTCATGGCAGCAAGCTAGGGGCGTATTGAAACAAAGGGCCGTTGTTTCACTTTGTCCTAGGGCCCAAAAAATGTCTTCTTTCTATGTAGCACGGTAGAGAACTCCTAATGGAATCGCTGCACAAGATGTGGTGGTTCCCGAGAGTAGCTGCAAGATATGGTAACCTATCACGCCATGTATTATACAATCCTCCTGGAGTGTGCTGCAATGGAGATGAGAAGTGGGTGTGCATTGTAGAAACAAGGTTATTAAAATCGCGATCCTGAATCGGATAGTAGCTTGTTCAGTAGGATCACGAATCGTAAGATTGACGTAGAATCTAATATCCTATCTAATTCTACCAAAGAAACATTTTTTAAAAATATACCTTGTATTTTAACACTTCTAAATTTTAGAAACCAGCAGGGTGCCCCTCATATTTGCGCGGCTAGATTAGTTTTTGAAGTTTGTATAAATGCTTCAGAATATATTAACGTATCTTGTAGACTATTTAGATTTTAAAGATATCTTAAACATTAGAAATGACAATAGAAGCTTGAAGGAAAACACAACAATATGAACGTAATTGAAGTATGAGCTTTCGCAGAAGAAAACTATTAAGCATAATAAGTTGTTGGGGTTCTTAGAAACTAACCACTCTCCATCATGTATAGATCATGTAGCTCCATATCCCTATTATTACTCTATTAGTTATTTTCCCCCAAATTGTATGTGTTAAGAATGTTAAGAGTTTTGTACATTCTCTTTCTCTCTCTGGTCCATGTAGCCCATGTAGCCCATGAGGCCCATGTAATAATGTCTATATATACCTCTCAATTAATGAATAAACTGCACAGTTGTGAATAGCAAAATCCTACTCTTATCTTTTCTAACAGGGTATCAGAGCCCCTCAACTCTAACCCTAACCATAGTTTCTATTAGGAAACCGGGCCCGGCCAGGAGTCCAGGTCTCGGTGGGCACCTCATCTACTGTAGACTATAAATAGGAGAGGGGACCCCCCAAAACAAGGTACAGATTCATTATTGAAAGAGCAATAAAGAGAAGCCTGCAGTCCCTCTCATACCTGTGTTCATCTATTATTCGTTCTTGTGTTCTTGCATCGTTCTTACGAATCTCTATTTGTCTACGAGGTAATCGCTCGGACTGGACTTGCCAGCGACGGTTCTTCAACACGTTATCAGCACGATCGACTCTCCTCGCATCGAAAAGGTAACCGTCGATGAACGACACTCATAGATTGAATCGTATTTTCTAGATTGCTTTCAATTATGCAAATTTGGCTTTCTAGATTGATTTTCTACGATGCAAATCTGCTCTAATCTACCGCGAGCCGACTTGAAGTCGCCGGCCAAGCCGATCGGTGGGTTGCATTAAAGAGTAGATGATGATTGTACCGTAGGTTATATATGCAATCGCATGAAAGGCACCATGTGCACGGCACCGTCTGCAAGCGGTTGTCACTACCTCCGCGATACGTTACCGGTCGGCATAGTCCGCTATCACGCATCGCCATGGAAGCAACGACAGAGCCACGCCGCTAGCACGCGGCAAGCATACACACATCGGCCTGAAGCCGCGCCACCGATGCAATCCCGCACTACATTACATGGTATTGCATCGCATCCCATTTGCATCGCATAAATAGTAATTGCATAAAGAAAATTGCGGCTCAAAACGGCCGCATCACCTCTGTCGCACGCGCCTATAGCGCACCGCCGCCCACGGCCCATAGCCGCAGCCGGAGCAGCGCGGCATGGAGCCCGTACGCCCGTAGCCGCGTGAAGCAATCGCCGCGCGGTTCGAGCCTTTGAAGTCGTTGCCGCTGAAGAGGTTACGGTCGCGCCGCCACGCCGCCGTCGCCGCCGACGCCAGCACGCAATGCGCCGCCGCTGGCATAGCGGCTGCGCAGCCGACGGCGCCGCGCACCATCCCATCGCGCCGCCCGCTGCCGACGCCGCGCCACACCGACGGCGCCAGACACCGCGCGAAGCCGACGACGCCGCCGTCAGAAGCGCTTACCATCACCCGACCTCCTCGTTGCGCGCCGCTTGTTGAGCCGCCGCCGCTTTCTTTGGTGCGCCGCCGCGACCACACAGGAGCTAGAGAAAACCTAGCACTCGGTCTTTGATGCAACTGCAGCCGGCGGGCGTGTGCCCATGGGCTGCGTTGTGCCCCTTTTGCATAAGGCACGTACCAAACAAAAAGAAAGGCTGGCCAGATGAAACGCATGGGCCAAAACCAAATGAAGAAAGGCATGGTCCAAAGGCACCGTACGGGAAGGAAAAAAATATAAAAGGAAATTTTGGTTTTTTTGCAAAAAGGCCCTTGGTTTTTCTGTAATTACGTAATAAATTTTCTCTAAACTGAAAATTTGTAAATAAAACCTCAAAGTTCTCAAAATTACGAGGATTTTCGTGGGTAAAGAAAATCTTGCAAAATAACCCCTCAGAAATTTGTATATTACGCGAATTTTCTCTCAGAACTGAGATTTCGTGTTTTAACCCCTGAAAATTGCAGAATTCACCGAAAATACTTATTCCAGCCGAAAAAGGTCTCGGGAATTCAATTTTTGAATCAGTTTTTTGCATTTGAAGCATGTTTAACTTTGTTATTATTTCTATGCAATTTATTTATTGTATTTACTATTTTTGATTATATGTAATTGTTTATATTGCTTTTAATCACTGAAAATAGTAGTAAATCATGAAAATGCATAGTAAAATACGGGAACACGAACCTGAAGTTCGAAGAGCATTATGAGAATTTTGCAACCATCTTACGCAAATTACCACCAGTAATATTATGAACTTTTTGCATGAATATGAATATGACTGGCATCACGAACCAGTAGTTCGAATAACTGACCCAGCATGGCCAGAATTTGTATAGAATTTGTATCAGTCTTCAATTTTGAACAGAAGATGGAGAAGACTTTCTACCTTTCACCCGAACGCGGTGTAATCCGCACGCAACTATCGTCAAAACGGCTACATGCAGTATGCCGAATTAATTGACATTATGAAGTTGCGAAGCTCAAGATGATGTTCTAAGAAAGAACTACATATTGCACCACCCAAGAGTAAAGTTGGCCATGAAGCCACTACTAGCGACTACAGATGAAGCCTCTCACGAATGAGAGGAGCAAGAAGGGTAGGTCGTATGCTGCACGTTATTGATGCTTTCGGTCTAAGAAGAAGGGCAAAGAACAAAGATGAGGCATACCGCCATAGCGTATATAGAGATTCACATCCATTATTTGCACTTATGAATGTGGATGCCCAAAGAGCAACCCCTATCACCCCTCCTTTGGACATCGCAGCGCCACAACCGTAGTCGCCAAGAGAGAAGATCGCGATGGAGCCGATTTAGCGTAAGTTCCTAATACTGGCTTATTAGATCCAAAGCACACATTGCACTCTGATCTTTTATAGAAACTTGCGCTTGTAATTGAAAGCACTTTGAATTATTGAATAATGGTTGCAAGCTCTAGGAGAGCAAAGTATTGAATTCTTTTATGAGTCCTGTGAGGCTTATTTTCCCGTCTTTATAATAGCAAGTTACGTTCTGATATCTGAAGTATTTTATTTATGTGTTGCTTACTTTTTGCAACATATTTATAAAGTACATTATATTAGAGCGCGTGTGGCACCCTGTGGAGGAAGTGTGCTTAGCAGGTAGCGGCACAACGAATACCATCCTGAGAGAAACAACAATTTTTCCAGTCGATCAGCAAGAATGCTGATAGTCTTACGACAATCGCAGGCAGCGATACTTGTATAATAGGCTCAGGAAGGGCCATAATTATACTCCCAATGGGCACAACTTTGGTCATTGAAAAAGACTAGTTGTACCCAGAATCGACTAGAACTCTCAAGGATATTTGCGCTAATAGTTTCCACGTAGAGACTGAAGAAGAGTATGGTACAGAATACCTGCTCATTACAAAGCGTGAAGAAAGTGAATAATAGCACTAGAATGTCTTCCTTCATATGAAACAGGGCTATACTACACTAATATTAAGGCACCTGCAGCCTATACTACCTTGAAAACCGTATTTAGAAGCTTTGAACTTACCTATCTCTGGCATGATAGATTATACCGCCTAGATCTTAGGATGATGAGAGATATAATTAACAATTCACAGGGACATAATATGAATATAAAAAATTTGTGTGCCCTACTTGTGCCACCGGGAAATTAATTATTAGATATTTTGCTCTGAAAGCGAAGGATGAAGTCCCTGCATTCCTGGACCGTATCCAGGGAGACCTTTTTTGCGGTCCTATATAGCCCCTGTAAGGGTAATTTTATGTATTTTATGGTGCTCATCGATGCTTCTCTGAATGGTCGCACATATGTTTATTGTCTACGAAATCACGCTTTGCATAGCCAATCTCCCGATAATTAAATTAGAAATATTTTCCCCGATCATCATGAGAAGTCCACTTGAATGGACAACGTCGGAGAACTTACTCCGAAAGCATTTGGTGATTATTGCATGAAAATGGGAATTAAAATTGAGCATTTTGTACTGCATGTCCGCACCCAGAATGGACTAGCAGAACATTGAAGAATTGTAATTTACCAACTACATGTTGGGGACACACAGTCCTGCTCGTAGCATCTCTCATCAATTTTAGACCGTCGGCTTATAACATCCATCCACCTATACAACTAGCGCAAGGGTCAGCACAGAAAATTACTCATCTTCGCAGGTTTGGTTGCAAGGGTTATATACCTATACCACCACCGCAGCGAACTGCAATGGGTCTTCTCCGAAAGTCTGGGATATACGTTGGTTATGAGACAACATCCATAATCGAGTATTTGGACCTTATGACTGGAGATTTGCATAATGCCCGATTCGCTGATAGTATACTAGATGATGATAGTTTTCCGTCATTAGGGGGAGGAAATCAACCCTTGATATGAAAATGTCGGGAAATAACGTGGCAAGCCACGGGAAGTCCATAAGACAATTGAAGTCTAGGAGACAACTGAAGTCCAGCAGATAATTGGAATTCGTGCATATGACCCGCGCACTAGTGAAGCAAATAGAGAAGTCCAGAAGATAATTTGAATTGAAGTCTAGAAGACAATTGAAGTCCAGAAGATAATTGATTTGCAAGCTTTAGCGAATCAACTGCCTAACCACTTTAGTGATTTGAAGAGCGTGACCAAGTAGCATGTGCATGCACGCAATGCACTGGAGAGGGTTGAAATACCGATGAAGGTATCCCTAATCCCGCCCTAAGGCCTCCAAAGGACGCAGAACTCGCCCTCGAACTGGCAACCGGGACGCCGTGAAAAAGGATAAGAAGGACTTGTCACACCGATCACCAAGTTCCCACAAATGTAAGGGGAGCCGCTTGAGACTGCACTGTATGGAACCTTCAAGAAAAGGCATACTGATTTGAATATTCCTACGGAGGAGACATCAACATGGATGTGTGCGCACACATCGGAGCTAAAAACTAAAGGGACTTGCCCCGCAATTGAAAGGCGGTAAGCAAGTAGAAGCATTAGCGTAACCGCCCATGAAGAAATAGCTATAAATTATGTGACTACGGAGAATCTATGAATAGAGCATCACCAATGTCGACATCTATTTTGTAAAGAAAATTGCCACAATCATTGATCTTGATCCGAGCTCGCATCGTCACGAATGCAAGAAAAGATCGATTGGAAAGATTGGAAAAGGCAATAGAAGCGAATTAATATCTCTGAATAAAAGAGAGGGGTTTGGGCCTGTAAGCCGCACACCTCCCCATGTGCACCATGTAGGGCATAAATGGGTATTTGTTCGAAAGAGAAATGGAAGAAATGAAGTTGTAAGATATAAAGCAAGGCTTGTTGCGCAAGGTTTCACTCAAAGACTAGGAGTCGATTATGAAGAGACCTATTCCCCGGTCATGGGCGGAACTACCTTTAGATATTTAATCTCAATGGCAGAAATCTGAATTTGGAAATGAAATTGATGGATGTGGTAATCAGATACCTTTATGGGAACTTGATTCGAAATTTATATGAAGGTACCAAGGTATCCTGCATCAACCAAGACAGAGCAAATAGAAATCTATACTGGTGTGCAACTCGTAAAGTCACCGTATGGATCAAGCAATCGACAGATGTGGTATAATCGCCTAAGCGACTTTTCTCGCAAGAAAGGCTACACGAACAGGGAGGATTGTCCCTGTGTGTTTATACGGCGATCCTGTGATGGATCTCAGATAATCTCGGTGTATGTAGATGATCCGAATATCATCGGACTTTAGAAGATATTGAAAAGCAAGCTCTTACCGAGTCGAGTTCAAATGAAAGATCCGTAAAACCAAATATTGCCTAGGCTTGCACTTGAGCATACCCTTGAAGGGATTTTAGTACATCACCAACTTACACTCGAAGGTGTTGGAAAGGTTCGGCTTTGGAAAGACATATCCTCAAAGTGCCGATGATCGGAGACCCTTGCAAAGAAGACAAGGACCCGCTCGGACCTAGAGAAGAGGGGAGGAAGTCCGGGACCGAATTCCCATACTTGAGCGCAGCTTGGAGCACTCATGTATCCGCAAACTGTACTAGACCGGACATTGCATTTGTAGTGAATCTTCTAGCAAGGTATAGTGCAGAACCCACCAAAAGGCATTGGTAGGGAATAAAGAACATCTTCCGATACCTCCAAGGAAGTAAAGATCTTGGCCTGTTTTACAGGAAGAACCAGACTCATAATGATCGGCTATGCAGATTGGGTACTGCGACCAGCATACAAACTAAGTCGCAAACAAGCTTTGTATTCTGTGTGGTGGAACCGTAATTTTATGGAAATCATCTAAGCAAAGTATGGTATCAATTTCACTAACCACTCGTAAATTATAGCATCTGCACGAGGCCGCACGGAATGCTCTTGGCCAGCGATGATTCACCACATCCAAAGAATCATGTGGATTGAATATCTGCACAAACCCCACTATTATCTATGAAGATAATACACTTGTGTTGCACAAGTGCGTATGGGTTATGTGAAGAATCCTCTCACAAAGCATATCAACCCCAAGTTCTTCTATGCTCATGAAATGCAAAAGATGGACGAAATTAAGGTATCGTGATACTAAGTCATGTGAAAATCTTGCGATTTGTTCACTAAGTCACTTCAAAGATCTAGCTTTGAAAGGTGCGACGTGGAATTGGAATGATAAAACCTAGAGAAGTGCAGATCGTGTAAGAACCTTCACAAACTCATTATCAAGCTTGATCACTAAGATCGAGTACCCAAAGAGCAAACTCGGAGATTAAATAAATTGGGTGAATTGTACTCTTTTTCCCTTGACGAAGTTTTCCAAGTTTCTGCTAAGGTTTTTAATGAGGCAATTCGTGCGACATAGCAGAACATGATACATGTACTCTTTCTCCAAATTTTTCCCACTAGGTTTTTATGGAGTTTTAGCGATGTATGGACATGAAGGATGAGAGCCCAAGGGGGAGTATTAGGAAACCGGGCCCGGCCAGGAGTCCGGGTCCGGGTGGGCACCTCATCTACTGTAGACTATAAATAGGAGAGGGGACCCCCAAAGCAAGGTACATATTCATTATTGAAAGAGCAATAAAGAGAAGCCTGCAGTCCCCTCTCATACCTGTGTTCATCTATTGTTCGTTCTTGTGTTCTTGCATCGTTCTTACGATTCTCTATTTGTCTACGAGGTAATCGCTCGGACTGGACTTGCCAGCGACGGTTCCTCAACAGTTTCCACTGTTGCCGCCATCATTGAGCTTCCCCAGCTGTGGGCCGACAGGCCCTGAGTGGTGGATCCGGATGCACCGCTTCCTCTGCACTATCCTCGCTTGCCTTCTTTGAGCCTCTGCTTTATCTTTGGATTCCCGAGTGTGCCTCCCTTCGAAGCACTACTGCCTTCGAAGCACCGCTGCCTGGATCCACCTCCTGGATCTGGTATCTGGTGGATCCGTCATGTTGCCGCCTAGTTCTTCACCCCCGCGTTGCCATCCACGCTGCCTGGATAAGCCTTTGACGCGCGATCGGATCCCCGCTGCCTGGATCTGGTGCCTTGGCCTTCAAGACGCGACCGGTCCCCTGCCTTCGAGACTACAATGTTGTCGCTGGGGATCCTCCAGGCGATGTTCTCCTCATCACCACACCTCCTGGAGCACCCTCTGCTACGGGTGCCGACCATCCTCCGCTACGTGCGCCAACCCTCCTCTGCTCCAATAAGTGTTGCGCCTGGATCCGTTGCTCTGCTCCGGTCTCCAACAAGCGAAGCCACCGCTGACTGGTCAATGTCCTCCTCTACTCCACCTTGGTGACACCTCCTGCTGTTCAGTACTTCTATTTTGCTATTATGCTCATATGGATTGCTCTGTTGTGCTCTGTTGATTGTGTTTGTTGCTATGGTGCTACCTGCTATTGTGTTTGTTGTTGTGTGGTTGTGGATGGCCAAGTCTGACTCGATGTTTGGGGGTAGTTCATCCCTCATGTTCACGGACATCAAGCTCGACAGATTGAACTACCGAGCATGGGCTTTCTCAGTCAAGACTACTCTTAGGGGTTATGGTTTCGCCTCTCATTTGACTGACGATCCTCCTGATCCAAAGAAGGTTGTGTTGACGCAAGGTTGTGTTGACGCAGTCAAGGCTTGGCAAAAAGAGGATGCTTGTGTCATGACTGGACTTGTTTCGAGTGTTGATGTGTCTTTGAGGATGAGTCTTGATTATCATACTTCAGTCAAGCAGATGGGGACATACTTTGAGAAGATATATGTTCAGTCTAGTAGTGCTCTTCGCTTCACATATCTCAAGAACCTTCATAGTATTCAACACCAGTAGGATCAGACAGTGGAGGAGTATTACAGTGCTTTCACTCATATCACTGGCCCTCTAGAGTCTACGACACTGAAGACTGCCATTGCTTGCCAGTCTTGTGTTGTCAAAGATGAGTATGCTCAGTAGATGCTCATGTATCAGTTTGTGATGGGGCTTCGATCAGAGTTTGAGCATGTTCGCACTCAGTTACTCAACTATCCCACTCCATCGACTTTGACTGAGGTACTCTCTAGTTTGATTGCAGAGGAGACTCGTCTTCATTCGCTTATGCCTACCTCATGATCCTCACCACATGCTGTCCTTGGTCTCTCACAGCAGTCTGGATCTACCAGAGCTACACCCACAGGAGTGCTGATATGTTATCATTGCAAGAGTTCTGGTCATCATGTTGATAAGTGCTTCAACTTACATCCATATCAGCTTTGATTATCGTGCTAGACATCCATCTGATCGTCGCCGTGAGGCACCTACTGGGCCTTCGAGAGCACTTGGTGGAACAGTAACTACTACCACACCTACATCTACTATGACTTCTGGATTAGTGTCAACTATGACCTTAGTTGCATCTTCTGCTCCTAGCGCTGCCCATCCTTGGGTTTTGGACTTGGGTGCCTCCTTTCATGTTAGTTACATCAGACAGCTCTCAACTTGTTGCTAGTAGACCCATGACTAATGCTGCATATATTCACACTACTGATGGTACACCTTGCTCTTTCACCCATCAAGGTCTTCTCTCGACATCTCATTTCTCTGTTCCTGATGTGTCTTTTGTTCCTCAGTTATCTATGAACCTTCTTTTTGTTGATCAACTTACTGATACGAACCGTTTCATTGGATTTGATTATTCTTCTTGTTTCATTCTAGATCATCGGAGCAAAAGAGTGATTGTGTGGGGACCCCGGTAATTATCTTCTTAAGACCAAGATTAGACAAGGTCTTAGGGACATAATTACGGATCTCCGGTAAATGAATTCCAATTTAACTCTATCCAAGTGAGAGGCTTATCCGAATACTAGAGCCTCAACGATCATGCGCGCTGCTCCTTTGCGAGCACTACATGATTGTCGATTCTCTTTGATTCAAAGCACTATACTTAGTGAATTAAATGAGAATCCATTAACAACGAGTATGACTTATATTGGCTCCCAAGATCAACGACCAATATATTCATACTCTCATCCAACGTTGATTACATCCATACAACGCATACAACAAGAGATAAAAAGACATACTGCATAATAGTTAAGGTCTACAGCTTATTACATACGGCCGACCGGCCAAATTCAAAATAAAGTATCAAGTAGCGTGAAGCAAATAAATAAAGCAAAAGACCAGAGTGGTATGCCCATCACCCATCGCAACCGATCGGGGTTAAATGATAGCACACTACTCGTTAGCGTCACCCAAGTCAACACTAACAAGATCGCGGCCTCATAACCTTCCTCACCAAAAGCCAACAAACATCCGGTGAGTACAAGTGTACTCGCAAGTCTTACACAAATAAAAATAGTTATGCATAAAGGTCATTCAAAGGATGGCTCATATTGGTTTAGTTTTGCGAAAGAGACGCAACAATTAACATCCTACACATACTAGTTTTCCATGTGCCCATTTTAAAATCAGATTTGAAGTAGAAGTAAAGCATATAGTAAAGCATTTCAGAATAAACAATTGAATCATACAAGGACCAAAGTGGCAACCCACTTTGATGCACTAAACACATGAACATCCCGTTCATGACGAATACCAAGTTCAAACACAATTTTAAATTAAAAGTCTAACAATAAGCAACACAAATTTCAAGCTTGTCGTCCATAACCGTGGACACGGCTATTCGAATAGATTTATACCCTGCAGGTGTACTACTTTACCCACCGACTTGATTAGCCCGTAAGCCTCCGGATGCCTCCGAATATAGCATACTTCCTATGGTATGCCTACGGTAAATCAAGATATAGTCATTTTCAGCAAGAAGATCTCATTGGGCTAAGTCCCCCTTGTGAGATGGTTCCTTGCCTAGTACAAGCGCCCGATAGCACTTGCTAGGGGCTCACAAGTTATATTGGAAATACTGATGCAATCAAAACAAAAAAATTGGCGCTCCCTTGCACACTATAAAGGATTACATCGGCTCCTAAAGAACATAGGATTTCACGGTCGCTATGCCCCTTACACCACCAAGGACTTAACACAATAAAACCCTCCCCCTACTTAACCATACGACACCCATATACCGCGTGTGGCAAAGACGAGTGTTGCTTGAACAAAGAGTACCCAAAGTTCGGTCCTTAATTGTCCAGACAAGTCCTTCCACTTACCCAATGCTCGTGCACAAAGCACCATCACTAACCAACACTTGTCCAGACCAGATCTCATTTTAAAAATGACAAAATTTAACTCATAAAACAGCTACAAAGATCTGAAGTATAAATCATAAAATGAGAGTTGTGTTTATCCCAAAACCGCCGGGTTATTCCCGACGATCGAACTACCGTATCTAGACTTGCATGGCTAAGCAATTCTATAACCCATAATTCACACATCCTATCTTAAGCATATAGGAGTTGGCATAATTCAAGATTAACCTCAAGCATAGGACATAACTAAACTACACATCACAAAAATATCGACATAATCAAAATAGCATGCAAGCAATTATCATTGCACTAACTTAACCAAAACTGGGATCAAATATGATGCAAAAGAAAGTTCAAATGATGCTTGCCTTGCTGGTAGTTCACTTGTTCACTCTCGGTTACTTACTCTCATACTTCCGGCAACTCGGAATCTAAAGAAAGGCGATATCGAATAAACATCGAGAAAAGTCGAAAACAATTAAATTGCTCAAAAATGCATGAATTTTCTATAGTACCTAGATGATGATTTTATATGAATTTAGGTGAAAGAATTATTCCATTTGGACTTAGTATGCACATCCAACATTTAATAGTTCACTAATAAATCCACTTACATCCATTTCACCGGACTTGTCATGTATGACATCTAACAATCCAATCACATATGCGTCTCTACGATCGACTAATAACCATTTAGCTACTAATCCAATAGAGAGCACAATTGCATTGACTCGGCACAAGGGACTTACCTACTAATTAGATGGCAGTCCAAACATTTATCCGCAATCAACATAATCCATTCATACCTTCTTCCAATTCTAGCACAAATGACTCACATAGCTATTAACTAAGACATCCGATCAATTTGCACATGATTGAATAAATCATCCGATTGAACCTCCATATATCATTAATCATCAACACACAAGTTATCCATCAAGTAATAAATTATAGAATCCTTATACGTCCTAGCTCCTAAAAGTACTAAATCAACGTGAGGGAAAACCTCTGATTAATTTATCATCCAAATATCACCGCAAAATTTCCATGAGACTTCAAAATAGTATCATCCGATCAAATAATCCACTCATATATTTAATCCAGCATCTACCGATCAACATTACACATCTTTCGCCACAATAATCTAATTATTCGTATTCACCGATATATTGATACATAAACGCGTCTATGCATACTTAAGACATAACCGGAGAGTCGCATCGGTCTAAAGCTACCAAATAATTAATAATTTTTTTTTATATATATACTTAAACATGCATAAAAAGATACCATGCTCATGACTATTATGTAACATGCACAACTAATAACATTGCGTGGTAACAAATAATAATACTAAAGATTTTGCCACAACACTAGGCGCATTGAATCGCCCCGAAGCGTTGTCTTCTCGCTCCGTGATCCGTGAATCGCCGTAGTCGCCGCCAATCTTGTCCGCGCCCACGTCCGGCCTCGCCCATGTCCGTCATCCTAGTGCCGCCGCATGCAAGCGCCGCGCTCGGCCGCTCCTCCACGCCGCCGTCTTCGTGCCGTCGTATCAAGTTGCCGCCATCGCCTTCCATGTTGTCGCGCGGCCGCGTTAAGCCGCACCTTGAGCTCGCTGCACGACGCCGCGCGTAAGCATGCGGCGCCTCGCCTCGGCATCGCCGCCATGCTCGTGACACCGCTAGATAGCGCCGAAGCCGCTGTCCTCACACCATCGCTCCGCCGACCGGCCGCATCGCCGCCTCGAGGTCTCACCGGCAGCCGTGTCTCGAGCCGCCGGCTACGCCACGCCGTCCGGGCCTGAATGGAGCTGCTTGCACCGTTGCATGCATGCTCGCACGCTGGTCGGCCTCGCCGCGTCCTGGCCAAGCCGCGGCTGGCGCCAGGCCAAGCCTCGCCTCGGCCATGCCTAGGCGCCGCACCGCGACGCAGCCGCCACCACCGAGCCCGGCACCACGCCGCGCTTGGCCGGGCCGAGCCACCTTGCTTGCCGCCGCGCCACGCTGCCGCCGACGCTCGCCTCGCTTTGGCCGAGCTGCACCGCCATGCTTGTCGGCGCTGGCCTCGATCGCCTCGGCGTGAACTCGCCAAGCACCGGCCGCGCCATGCCGCTCGCCGATCGCCGCCGGCTTGCGACGCCGCAGCGAGCAAGCTCCGACCGATCGCTGGCCGCGCTCAAAGCTGCTCGCGCACGCATGAGCCGAGTAGAAGCAAAGTACATCGCCGCTTCTTCCCTTCCTCTCAAACTTGCTCAAAAGTCTTTGCATGCGAAATTAATTGGATGGATGGAAAGCTTAGGTTATGGGGAAGGCAATGGTATGACATGCATTGCATGATTTCCAGTTTTTTATTGAGATTGGAAGGAGAGAAGTGTGCTGTTTTGAGGTCATGTGTGAGAAGAAATGGAGGTGTTGTGTTGGGGAAGAAGTGGTGTGGGAGAAGATGAGTAGCAGTGGGGTGATTCGACTGTGTTGGGGAGTGAATTGGCAGTGAGAGGTGTGTCATTCGGTTGGCCATAAAGAAATGAGAGGGTGCTATGTTGGGGAGAACGGTTTGGCTGGAAAGAAAAGAATGGCAGTGGGGTGCTCCCTTGAGAAAAGAAGGCTGTGGTGGCTTTGGTTCGGCTGGGGGGTGGGGGCGATGGAAACCAGGCAGTGGGAAGGTTGTCTCTCGGGTGGACATATAGAAATGGCACGCAAGTGATTGCTCTGTTGGGAGATGGGAGTGAAACATGGAAAAGGTAGGAAGAGGAATGATGGGTTCGGCTGGGGCCAAAGATGGCAGTGGGTGACTTTTGCTAGATGAGGGAAGAAATGGCAGCAGCTTGTGAGTGCTTCGATTGGGTGGGAATAAAGAATGGCAGAGTAGGGAAGAGAAAAGGGAGAAGATGGCAGTGTGATGATGTGGGTTCAGCTGTGTACAAAATTGGAGTGGCAAAGAGTTGCTTTCTTGGGAAGTGAATTGGCAGTGAGGTGTTTGGTTCGGCTATGGAGAAAGTGAGTGGCTGTGTAGTGCTGTCTTGATAAAGGAAAAAGGTGTTGGGTGGGATGTGCTCAGGGAAAAAGAAAATGATGCTGGAGGGGAGGATGGACCAGCTGTGCAATGGCAGTGAGCATGAGGTTGGTTTCGGCTGGACTAAAACAAGTGGCTGTGAGTGATTTGGTTGGGAACACAAGATGAGAAAGGGTGGTGGGTTCGGCGGGGATAAGAAAGTAGGAAATGAAATTACTTAGCAGTGTATTTCTCCCTCCTTTTCTTCAACTTGTTCAAACAATCTCGCATGCGAGAACCAACCGCGAAAATGGAACACTCTCACGATGACGATCGCAACGGTATAACATGCGTCATCGGATTCTTAATTCTCGGTTGTGATTGCGAGGAGAGAAGTTAGGGAAAAAACAAAAACACACAGGCGAAACGTCTGCAGTCGACCGAACCAGAAAAGAAAACGAGATACTAAGGCATGCATGATGACATGATTTTTCTGATGCATGCAAAACAAGAAATCAAAATAATTTAATATATATATATATATATATATAACCTTTTAATTGATTCAATTTGATTTTTAAGGCAACGTTTTGATTAAACACTGAAAATTTTCTAAAACATAGTTAAAAATTTAATATATCGCCAAGTTAAATATTAACGTCCTGATTCTAGGAATCGGGGTGTTACAAACCTCCCCCCTTAAAAAAAAAATCTCGTCCCCGAGATTCGGACGGAAGAGAAAAGGATGCAGAAAGACTTGGTCGCTTTGTTAAAATCTGATCTTCTTTCCAAAGACCAAATGATTCGATCCTCAACCCATACCATTACTATCTCGACACCTTTGGTCCAGTAGACTCTAATTTTTGTACTCATCCAATTAAAATTCACCGATCTTAATTAGTCTATAGCAAGCACATTCCAATCTTTCGTTCTACAATGTATACGTTAACCACCGAAATCGCTTGCTTTGGTATAATCTTCCAAACCACCACAAACTCATAGGTTTGATTTGATTTCTAATAAGGATATTGACTCCTTTGAAAAAAAAATTAACAATTAATAACTGGGCATAAATAACTATTAATCCACTCTCACAGTAGAAATCATGGCTCAACTCCAATCTCGATCATATTCTCTAGAACACTACTAACTCTAAGTGAACCCACCATATTGCTCACAAATTCCATTACAGTTGCTTTATAAATCTTTATCATAGGGTATTTCCAATATAACTCTTAATTCATGAATACTAAAGAACCATATTTCAATGCCTATAATCCACCATTTGACATATTCTATCAACCATTCATCAGTTAATTGTTGTTTCCAGCAAGTTTTCTCCTAATAATTTCAATTCTTAAAAGAGGGTATGTCTATGCAAGATCAACTCGCTTCTTCAAGCAAAGTCTCTATATTTATGCTTCTCAATCCTTCTGTTAGTATGATCAATCCACTTGCAATAATCAATCCACCAATTACTTCAAATCAATCTTTTAAAGTCCAATCCACTCATCCCTATTGTAGGATCTAATGAATCATGACAATCAACACAATTATCCAAAGTTAAAGATATACCTCCTTTATCCAAAGTCAACTCCGACCTAGGTATATCAAATCATCAGAAAGATCATCCATCCAAGATGAGTTTGTAATCCATCCATAATCCAAATAGTTTGAATCACTAACTTTGTACAAATCAAGTTATCCACAATAATCTTAGTTCAATTAAACAAGATTAACTCGATGTCTTCCACCATCTACTTATGCTCAAGTATTAGTTAGTTCCAACCGCCATATTTAATCATCCCTCAATGATCCAATTATATCATCTGTGGGACAACTACTCCCAAAGAGATAAATCTCGCATTCAATCGTCCTAGTCATCCAATACACGACTATTCAATCACCTTATCATTCCTCACCTCTAAAGTATTATGATCAGGTTATATACTCAAATACAACTTCAAATTCTCAAATTATCATCATAGGTATCCACCAAAATTTATAATATGGTATCACAGTTTCCAAATTCTAACTCTATCAGGCTGGACCAAAATCTGATTAACAATCTTATCGATATAACGACTGAGACATACCAAAATTCTAAATCCACAAGTGAACTCACAACATTTATTCATTCAATTCTATACATGTATTCCATGATTTCCACCTACACATCCACCAACATGAATCCAATATCACCCGCAGGCAAGCTTACATCGCACCATAATAGTTCCATTTATACTCATATTGTAACCTCTTATGGTAATGTCTACCATAATCCACTATTGATCTCACAAAGGTTAATATCTCATGATTCGAAAATCTAATTAACTCTTCTAAGATCATATTCGGGGATCATGAGTAATAATTTAATTTCTCAATTATCAACTATCACTTTGACAATGGAAAACCACCGACATCAACCAAACATAATAGATCTAAATAAAGATAAAATAGCGATTATTCAATCATATCCTTCTCTTTACCGATTCGCTACCAATCTCTTAATCAACATGTGACTTCCATTAACGAGATGAGAGGGAAAAGTATAAGATAGGGGAAACAACAGGGGTAAGGTCCTTAATTCAATATAGAGATTTGAAGCTTCAAAACACAAGAACCAACTCGAAACAAACGAAAAGAAAGCAAAGAGGGACAGCACATGATACAAACGAACTGGTTAGTTTTCCGACATAGTTGCGATACAACCCACCCGTAGGCGATGCAGACCACTTGGGAAAGAGAGCAAATAATCGCCACAAAATTCAGCGCCTACCACCTAAGTAATAATATTATTAGGCGTATATAATCTAAGAATAAACCCTAATTTAACCCTAATATCATTGCAAGGCATCATCTTCTTGTCCTTTCGCGATGCTCTAGACACGAGAGAAACCTACGAACATACGAGCTTGACGTCTTGGTCCAAGATTGAGTACTTTCCCTCCCACCGGGGAAGACGGTACTCGTGGTGTAGACACATATGGAGAGACCTCGTTCTCCCCATAAAGCACATGCCGATCCACAAGTCCCATGTTGCGTATGGTTTGTAGGCGCTCCTGAGCCATGGTGAGACGATGCCACGTCTCTTATAACTCATGCATAGTGCAATGATGGATCTAATCCATGATGTGAATCAATATTGCCAGCTGTCGTACTTGAGTGTCTTTCCCAGAACGGATCCAGACAACAGTGTTCACTTCTGCGCCACGTGCTTGCATAGGAAGGTGGTAGTATGGAGGTGAGCTAACCGTCAAGTCATGACGAAGATGGCTCGATGCCACACGAGCCACTTCCTGCAATGTCGTGGCCTCAGAGGTGCCACACGCCTGGAATCCGTATGGGATACTCCTTGTCACACGTCTGGCAACGATATTGATCACCGCCAAATACTCCTCCATCTCGATGGTAGATGGAGTATTTGATAAGTGAAGTTTACTCTTCACATTATATCTCTAGAAGCGCCGAATATCCGTCCACATCTTCCGTTTGGGTCTCCCGAACAAGGAATTGACGACTTAACCAAGGACAGAATGGCAAGATGAGTTAGTTTTCGTAAATCGAAACAAGAATAAGGTGAGAAAAGATACTATGATAGATGAGAAATAAAAGATATTCCTAACTTATACTTTCTGAAAGTAATTTGATAGTTTCAAAATATTTTGACTCAAAAAGGCTTGCTAACACTAACGCCAGTGCTATCTCTAACCTACTGGTCAAGATGACTCGATACTAACGTGTAGGGACCCCGGTAATTATCTCCTTAAGACCAAGATTAGACAAGGTCTTAGGGATATAATTACGGATCTCCGGTAAATGAATTCCAATTTAACTCTATCCAAGTGAGAGGCTTATCCGAATACTAGAGCCTCAACGATCATGCGCACGCTCCTTTGCGAGCACTACATGATTGTCGATTCTCTTTTGATTCAAAGCACTATACTTAGTGAATTAAATGAGAATCCATTAACAACGAGTATGACTTATATTGGCTCCCAAGATCAACGACCAATATATTCATACTCTCATCCAACGTTGATTACATCCATACAACGCATACAACAAGAGATAAAAAGACATACTGCATAATAGTTAAGGTCTACAGCTTATTACATACGGCCGACCGGCCAAATTCAAAATAAAGTATCAAGTAGCAGCGGAAGCAAATAAATAAAGCAAAAGACCAGTAGTGGTATGCCCATCACCCATCGGCAACCGACTGGGGGTTAAATGATAGCACACTACTCGTTAGCGTCACCCAAGTCAACACTAACAAGATCGTCAGTCTCATAACCTTCCTCACCTGAAAAAGCCAGCAAACATCTGGCTGAGTACAAGTGTACTCGCAAGTCTTACACAAATAAAAATAGTTATGCATAAAGGTCATTCAAAGGATGGCTCATATTGGTTTAGTTTTGCGAAAGAGACGCAACAATTAACATCCTACACATACTAGTTTTCCATGTGCCCATTTTAAAATCAGATTTGAAGTAGAAGTAAAGCATATAGTAAAGCATTTCAGTAATAAACAATTGAATCATACAAGGACCAAAGTGGCAGCCCACTTTGATGCACTAAACACATGAACATCCCGTTCATGACGAATACCAAGTTCAACCACAATTTTAAATTAAAAGTCTAACAATAAGCAGCCACAAATTTCAAGCGGTCGTCCATAACCGTGGACACGGCTATTCGAATAGATTTATACCCTGCAGGGGTGTACTACTTTACCCACACGACTTGATTAGCCCGTAAGCCTCCAGATGCCTCCGAATATAGCATACTTCCTATGGTATGTCACTGTAAATCAAGATATAGTCATTTTCAAAGAAGAAGATCTCATTGGGCTAAGTCCCCTTGTGAGATGGTTCCTTGCCTAGTACAAGCGTCGATAGCACTTGCTAGGGGCTCACAAGTTATATTGGAAATACCGATGCAATCAAAACAAAAGAATTGGCGCTCCTTGCACACTATAAAGGATTACATCGGCTCCTAAAGAACATAGGATTTCACGGTCGCTATGCCCCTTACACCACCAAGGACTTAACACAATAAAACCCTCCCCTACTTAACCATACGACACCCATATACCGCGTGTGGCAAAGACGAGTGTTGCTTGAACAAAGAGTACCCAAAGTTCGGTCCTTAATTGTCCGACAAGTCCTTCCACTTACCCAATGCTCGTGCACAAAGCACCATCACTAACCAACACTTGTCCGACCAGATCTCATTTTAAAAATGACAAAATTTAACTCATAAAACAGCTACAAAGATCTGAAGTATAAATCATAAAATGAGAGTTGTGTTTATCCCAAAACCGCGGGTTATTCCGACGATCGAACTACCAGTATCTAGACTTGCATGGCTAAGCAATTCTATAACCCATAATTCACACATCCTATCTTAAGCATATAGGAGTTGGCATAATTCAAGATTAACCTCAAGCATAGGACATAACTAAACTACACATCACAAAAATATCGACATAATCAAAATAGCATGCAAGCAATTATCATTGCACTAACTTAACCAAAACTGGGATCAAATATGATGCAAAAGAAAGTTCAAATGATGCTTGCCTTGCTGGTAGTTCACTTGTTCACTCTCGGTTACTTACTCTCATACTTCCGGCAACTCGGAATCTAAAGAAAGGCGATATCGAATAAACATCGAGAAAAGTCGAAAACAATCAAATTGCTCAAAAATGCATGAATTTTCTATAGTACCTAGATGATGATTTTATATGAATTTAGGTGAAAGAATTATTCCATTTGGACTTAGTATGCGAGAGTTATGAAGGTTTGAAAATTCAGTTTTCGGGAAGTTCCAATTTAATTCAATTCGGATGCTGTTCACTTAATTTAATTATTTAGCCAAAATTTGCAGAGCAGTGGTGAGGATGAGGATTATATGGATGGATAGAGAATAATAATATAAGACCAAAATAAATTAGTTCATATCATTTGGAGTTTTTATGAAATACTTATGCATTTTCAAAGTTAGAAGCATTTCTAGTGTAAAAATAATAATACGTTTATGAACTACCTATTGCACTTAATACTTTTTGCACTCAACTTAACTTAGTCTCTACCATGACAAGTGGGGTCTATGTATTTTCTTTTCTTTTCTATTTATTTCCTAAGGAAAACATCTACCGATAAATCTAACCTTCTCATACTCATACTTAACCGATTCTCCAGTGTTGAATCCAATCACATGTATAACACTATCCAATCATATTCTCATATCTTGATCTAAATCCCATACTAACCTCCACTAAGACATTATCAAGGTATTCAATCCATCGAGTGATGCCCGAACTCACGATCTTCCAAATAAACAACCTATCCGATAATTACACGAAATCCACCGACTCATGGGCACATGACCTTGATTAAATCCATCAATCATTCTCTAATATAATATTTAAACTAACACTAACTATCTAGCTCTACTAGTCTCGCCTCGGCAAATCACCCTCGCATATACCAAAATTTCCACCGATTGAGGTTTATTTGACTAACCGACACCTATCGAGCTTTTACAATTTAATTGCACATCCAACATTTAATAGTTCACTAATAAATCCACTTACATCCATTTCACCGGACTTGTCATGTATGACATCTAACAATCCAATCACATATGCGTCTCTACGATCGACTAATAACCATTTAGCTACTAATCCAATAGAGAGCACAATTGCATTGACTCGGCACAAGGGACTTACCTACTAATTAGATGGCAGTCCAAACATTTATCCGCAATCAACATAATCCATTCATACCTTCTTCCAATTCTAGCACAAATGACTCACATAGCTATTAACTAAGACATCCGATCAATTTGCTCATGATTGAATAAATCATCCGATTGAACCTCCATATATCATTAATCATCAACACACAAGTTATCCATCAAGTAATAAATTATAGAATCCTTATACGTCCTAGCTCCTAAAAGTACTAAATCAACGTGAGGGAAAACCTCTGATTAATTTATCATCCAAATATCACCGCAAAATTTCCATGAGACTTCAAAATAGTATCATCCGATCAAATAATCCACTCATATATTTAATCCAGCATCTACCGATCAACATTACACATCTTTCGCCACAATAATCTAATTATTCGTATTCACCGATATATTGATACATAAACGCGTCTATGCATACTTAAGACATAACCGGAGAGTCGCATCGGTCTAAAGCTACCAAATAATTAATAATTTTTTTTTATATATATACTTAAACATGCATAAAAAGATACCATGCTCATGACTATTATGTAACATGCACAACTAATAACATTGCGTGGTAACAAATAATAATACTAAAGATTTTGCCACAACACTAGGCGTACGAATCGTCCCCGAGCGTTGTCTTCTCGGCTCCGCATCCGTAACCGCCGTAGTCGTCGCCAATCTTGTCCGCGTCCACGTCCGGCTCCTCGTCCATGTCCGTCATCCTAGTGCCGCCGCATGCAAGCGCCGCGCTCTCGGCCGGCTCCTCCACGCCGCCGTCTTCGTGCCGCTGGCCGTATCAAGTTGCCGCCACTGCCTTCCATGTTGTCGCGCTCAGCCGCCGTTAAGCCGCACCTTGAGCCCGCTACCGACGCTGCCGCTGTAAGCATGCAGCGCCTCGGCCTCGGGCATCGCCTCGCCATGCTCGTGACACCGCTAGATAGCGCCGAGCTGCTGTCCTCACACCATCGCCGCCACCGCCGCCGCCGCCGCGTCGCCTCCGAGGTCTCACCGGCAGCCGTGTCTCGAAGCCGCCGGCCACGCCGCCGTCCGGGCTGAATGGAGCTGCCGCACCGCGTTGCATGCATGCTCGCACGCGGGTCGGCCTCGGCCGCGTCACCAAGCCGTCGTTGGCGGCGCTGTGGCCAAGCCTCGCCTCGGCCATGCCTAGGCGCCCGACCGCGACGAGCCGCCACCACCGGAGCCTCAAAGACCACGCCGCGCGGCTGGCCGAGCCGCTTGCTTGGCGGCCGCGCCACGTTGTCGCCGACGCCTCGGCTCCGCTTTGGCCGAGCCGCACCGCCATGCGCGTCGCGCTGCCTCGATCGCTCCGCGTGAACTTCGCCAAGCACCGCCCGCGCCATCTTTGCTCGCCTGGATCGCCGCGTTGCCGACGCCGCTGCAGCAGCAGAAGCTCGACCGATCGCTGGCTGCCGCTCAAAGCGCCTCGCGCACGCATGAGCCGAGTAGAAGTAGTACATCGCCGCTTCTTCCCTTCCTCTCAAACTTGCTCAAAAGTCTTTGCATGCGAAAATTAATTGGATGGATGGAAAGCTTAGGTTATGGGGAAGGCAATGGTATGACATGCATTGCATGATTTCCAGTTTTTTATTGAGATTGGAAGGAGAGAAGTGTGCTGTTTTGAGGTCATGTGTGAGAAGAAATGGAGGTGTTGTGTTGGGGAAGAAGTGGTGTGGGAGAAGATGAGTAGCAGTGGGGTGATTCGGCTGTGTTGGGGAGTGAATTGGCAGTGAGAGGTGTGTCATTCGGTTGGCCATAAAGAAATGAGAGGGTGCTATGTTGGGGAGAACGGTTTGGCTGAAAAGAAAAGAATGGCAGTGGGGTGCTCCCTTGAGAAAAGAAGGCTGTGGTGGCTTTGGTTCGGCTGGGGGGTGGGGGCGATGGAAACCAGGCAGTGGGAAGGTTGTCTCTCGGGTGGACATATAGAAATGGCACGCAAGTGATTGCTCATGGGAGATGGGAGGAAACATGGAAAAGGTAGGAAGAGGAATGATGGGTTTGGTGGGCCAAAGATGGCAGTGGGTGACTTTTGCTAGATGAGGGAAGAAATGGCAGCAGCTTGTGAGTGCTTCGGTTGGGTGGGAATAAAGAATGGCAGAGTAGGGAAGAGAAAAGGGAGAAGATGGCAGTGTGATGATGTGGGTTCAGCTGTGTACAAAATTGGAGTGGCAAAGAGTTGCTTTCTTGGGAAGTGAATTAAGTGAGGTGTTTGGTCTGGCTATGGAGAAAGTGAGTGGGGTGTGTAGTCTTTGTCTTGATAAAGGAAAAAGGTGTTGGGTGGGATGTGCTCGGGGAAAAGAAAATGATTTGGAGGAGGATGGACCATTTGTGCAATGGCAAAGTGAGCATGAGGTTGGTTTCACTGGACTAAAACAAGTGGCTGTGAGTGATTTGGTTGGGAACACAAGATGAGAAAGGGTGGTGGGTTCGGCGGGGATAAGAAAGTAGGAAATGAAATTACTTAGCAGTGTATTTCTCCCTCCTTTTCTTCAACTTGTTCAAACAATCTCGCATGCGAGAACCAACCGCGAAAATGGAACACTCTCACGATGACGATCGCAACGGTATAACATGCGTCATCGGATTCTTAATTCTCGGTTGTGATTGCGAGGAGAGAAGTTAGGGAAAAAACAAAAACACACAGGCGAAACGTCTGCAGTCGACCGAACCAGAAAAAAAATGAGATACTAAGGCATGCATGATGACATGATTTTTCTGATGCATGCAAAACAAGAAATCAAAATAATTTAATATATATATATAACCTTTTAATTGATTCAATTTGATTTTTAAGGCAACGTTTTGATTAAACACTGAAAATTTTTCTAAAACATAGTTAAAAATTTAATATATCGCCAAGTTAAATATTAACGTCCTGATTCTAGGAATCGGGGTGTTACAGATTGGTTCTGGCCATCGCCGTAGAGACTCTCCTAGTCTCTATGTCTTGGACACCTTACATCTTCCTTCCACTAGGACGTCGAATGCCTTAGTGTCTTCTGCTATGTCATCATCTCAGTCTCCTATTGGTTCTTCCTTCAGCAAGTGGCATCACAGACTTGGTCATCTTTGTGGAGCTTGCCTCACCACTCTAGTTCACTAAGGTTCCTTAGGTCATGTCACTGTTGAGTTTATTTTTCATTGTACTAGTTGTAAGCTGGAGAAACAGCTACAACTTTCATATTCTAGTAGTACCTCCCAGTCCTCTTGTCCTTTTTGATTTGGTGCATTCAGATGTATGGGGTCCATGTCCTTTTGCTTCAAAGGTTGGTTATAGTTATTATGTCATATTTGTTGATGATCACTCTCGATATACTTGGATCTATTTTATGAAACATCGCTCTCAGTTGATTTTTATTTATCAGTCTTTTGCCAAGATGATTCATACACAATTTTCTTCTTCCATTCGTGTCTTTCGTTCCGACTGGGGGGGTATCTTTCATCAGCCTTTCGTCAGTTCCTTTCTTTTGAGGGTACTCTTCCTCAGCTCTCGTGTCCTAGTACTCATGCTCAGAATGGTGTTACTGAGCGTAAAGACTGTCACATCATTGAGACTGCTCGTACTCTTATCATCTCCTCCTTTGTTCTCTCTCACTTCTAGGGGGAAGTAGTCTCTACGATAGTCTATCTCATCAACCGTAAGCCCTCTTTCAAGCTTCAGGGCAAGTGTCTTGGTGAAGTCCTGTATATAGCACCTTCTTGCTATGCTCATCTTCGTGTCTTTTGTTGTGTTTGCTATGTCCTTCTAGCACCTCGTGAGCGCACAAAGCTAAGTGCTCAGTCGGTTGAGTGTGTCTTCCTGGGTTATAGTCCTGAGCATAAGGGTTATCATTGCTATGATCCCTCAGCATGTCGCATTCGCATCTCTCGTGATGTGACCTTTGATGAGGGTCGACCCTTCTTCTATCATCCTTCTACACATCCCACTTCTTCTTGCACAGATTCCACCTTCTTTTTGTGTCTACCTCCCATTCATTCACCAGACTTGTCTTCTTCAGATACACATTCTCCACCAGTTTCACCTTCTAGTGTGTCTCCTCCACCAGCTCTACTAGTTTGTGACACTTTCACTTTTCCCTTTCACTATAGTTGTCGACAGAGAGTTTCTTCTGATCCTTAGTCCTCGTCTCCTCCACTTGACCCTCCGGCCAGTATCACTAACTCTAACGATCATTCTACTACATCACGGTATGCCCTACGTGATTGTTCTTCTATTCAGGCACTAGAGAGATGGGGTTTTTCTCGTGCAGGTGCAGTAACTAAGCCGAGTACCTATCAGGAGGCTACTAGTATACTTGAGTGGCAGTTGGCTATGTTAGAGGAGCTCACAACATTAGAGTGTACAAGTACTTGGGATCTTGTTTCACTACCATCTGGAGCTATTCCTATAACTTACAAGTGGGTGTACAAAGTAAAGAACAAGTCAGATGGTTCAGTAGAGCGATACAAGGCTCGTCTTGTTGCAAAAGGTTTTCAGCAGGCTTATGGTCGAGATTTTGATGAGACTTTTACTCTAGTTGCTCATAAGATCACAGTCTGTACTCTTATTGTTGTTGCAGTGGTACGCACATGAACTATATCTCAGATGGTTGCCAAGAATGCTTTTCTTCATGGTAGTCTACATGAGGAGGTCTATATGCAGCCACCCCCAGGTGTTGAGGCTCCTACCGGCTATGTTTGTTGTCTTATGTGTGCTCTATATGGTCTCAAGCAGGTTCCTCGTGCTTGGTTTGAGCGTTTCAGTTTCATGATTCGAGCTGCTGGTTTCACTCCGAGTGAGCATGACCCTGCCTTGTTTGTTTACACTTCTCAACGTGGTCGTACTTTGCTTCTGCTATATGTCGATGATATGCTGATCACAGGAGATGACATGGATTATGTGGCTTTTGTGAAGAGGAAATTGAGTGAACAGTTTATGATGTCCGACTTAGGACCATTGAGCTATTTTTCGGGGATTGAGGTTCATTCTGATAGTGATGGCTACTATCTCTCTCAGCATCGCTACATTTAGGACTGCTTGCTCACTCTAGCATGACTGATACACACAGTGTTGTCACTCCCATGGAGCTCCATCTACAGCTTCGACCTATAGACGGTGTACCACTGATAGATCCTTCTCACTATCGTCAGCTCGTTGGGAGCCTTGTTTATCTCATTGTCATCAGGCCAGACATTACTCATGTTGTTCATGTGCTCAGCCAATTTGTCAGTGCTCCCACCTCAGTGCACTATGGTAATGTTTTTCATGTGCTGAGATACTTGAGGGGGACTGCGTCCAGACATATGTTCTATGCCAATTCGAGTCAGATTCAACTTGACGCTTACTCTGACTCCACTTGGGTGAGTGATTCTGCTAATCGCCAATCTATCACTGGTTATTGTATCTCTCTTGGTACTTCGCTCATTGCTTGGAAGTCCAACAAGCAGACTGAGGTGTTACGCTCTAGTGTAGAAGCTGAGCTTCGAGCTTTTATCGCTACCACCTCAGAGATCATTTGGCTTCAATGGTTCTTGATTGATTTTGGTGTCCATTGTGACAAACCTACATCTCTCTTTTGTGACAATACAAGTGTCATTCAGATTGCTAGTGATCCAGTCAAGCATGAGCTGACAAAGCACATCGGTGTTGATGCATCATTCACATGATCTCATTGTTAGCAGTCGACCATCGCCCTCAAGTATGCTCCCTTAGAGCTTCAAGTTGCAGATTTCTTCACTAAAGCTCAGACTCGAGAACAGTATCAAGTTCATCTACTGAAACTCAGTGCATCAGATCATCCTAATCCACCTTGAGTTTGAGGGCAGTGTTAAAAATGTTAAGAGTGTTGTACATTCTCTCTCTCTCTGGCCCATGTAGCCCATGAGGCCCATGTAACAATGTCTATATATACATCTCAATTAATGAATAAGGTGCACAGTTGTGAATAGCAAAATCCTACTCTTATCTTTTCTAATAGTATGTATGCACAGGTACCTCTATTTAATCTCAAGCAGTACGTTAATTATGTGTGCAAAAAATTATCTTATTAGTTTACATTGTATTAGAGTAACTTGCTCACGCATATATCGATGTACCATGATGACTTACTTTGAACTTATCTTCCCTCACACGCCGGCTACCATACCAAACTATGTGTCTTTTATCTCTTCTTGTCATCACAGCTTTTTTACTTTAATCTCCAACCATAATCCCAAATCTTGATCGAGCCTTCCCAACTGCTACCCCTTTCAATGCGATATTTTGTCACATAGTTATCTTTTATTTCTCCTCAATTAGTGCTTAATGCTAACCATTGCGACATCAACACGTATATACATGCATCCATCGTCGATCCCAACTGGGGACACATGTCACACTCTTTCCGGTGACCTCGAGCCTATTCCTTATGGCTGTACCATCTCTACTCCAAACTTTTTGTTCATCTGCCTCTGTACTTCCGTGCTTCTATTTGTACGGATGCATGCATGTACATACGCATGCATGCTGTTATACATGCTCGATGTCCTCTTCTATTATGTCAGTCGCTTCTCTTATTCGACATTGGCCAACTCAATATTGTGGCTTCCTCACTAACGACGACGACCTTTCATCTTCACTTATGTCGATATGTATGCTTTAATCATTGCCTAACGATATGAAGAATCTTTTCGCCATCGCCGGTGACGTCGTGCCCCCTCACTAGTGATAGCACGCTCCTAACTACCCCATAGCCCCATATCATCCATAGCTCGTCTGCAATGCAAAGCTTTATTTCCTCTCTACCAGGGCTTCCCCATTATCGAGCTTCTTTGGCGACTAACTTCTTCAACAATACCGATGCTTACCACTCTTCATCACTGCTCTCAGCTCATTCAATTATGGACTTTCTCTTCTATGGATCCAGTGAGCAGCACGACATTGTCCTCGTTGAATAACAAAGGTGAGTAGGATGACATTGTCCTCGTCTCCGTTGTTGCCACCTCAGCTCTTCGCTTCCCCGTGGGTCAATATCTTCTTGCAGGACATATCGGTGTCATTGCACTCTTTTGTGGTCTCCACCGACACCATTTATGCTATCCTCGTTATAACCTTTATTTTTATTCAAAATTTTAGTTATGTTTTATTTTTATTCCACAAGAAGCAACAATAGAAACACGTGACATTGAGAGCGAACGTGGTTGCTCCTTTTGTGTCTCCTCCGACACCATTCATACTATCCTCATTATAACTTTTATTTTTATTCCATATTCAATTATATTTGTTGGAGTTCGTATACAAATTAAATTGCTAAATTTATTCGATCGGAGGTAATCAAGGCAGTGATGAACATTGATACGTGAAGGATTGCTTGTCATGATCATGGGAGATACATGTGGCATAGCTTGTTGATTGACGTTGCTCTAGTTGTTTGAGAAGATGACTCCTGAGGAGATCGAAGCTACAAGAAAGGTCGAGAACAAAGCTATGCAAAAAGCCGCGGAGAAAAGTATTGTGACCATGGATGGGGGAAGTGGAGAATCCTTTTTGTTTACAAAAGGTGAGATGAGAGGTATATTGCAGGACCTCATCGTGATGGGTTTGATAGGTCCGAGGGCTGGTGCAGGGTCATCTGAATTAAAAATGGAACTGATGTCGAAAAATGTAAAGTTGGAAGGGAGCAAGAATTACCTAAGTTAGTCTAGAAGGGCTTGGTTAATTCTAAAGATGAAGGGGGTATAACACTATCTACAGGACACCTGCGTCGAGCTTGCAGACAAGGGGAGTACTAATCGAAGGGTGTGGAACACCACCAACTCTGTGGTGGTGGCATAATTATTGACTTCGGTGTCTCCGTCCATTACTAGGATGGCAATGTGATGATGATAGTGGAGGTTCATGTCAAGGTAGATACTCTGAAATAGGGGGAGAAGATCGTTCAAGAATATGCTAGTGAGTTGCAGTAGTTGTGGCAGATTTGGATCAATATGATCATTGCAACTGACATGTGCTGGTGATATTGAGTTTGGTAGGGTATGGCTGCAACGTAGGAGGGTCACTCACTTCTTAAAAGGTTTGAACCCTGAGTTTGAGAGTAGGAGGGCTTCAATACATCATCTGGTGGCATTGCCAACTATGGAGGTGACTATTCCAGCTATGGTTGTTGAGGAAACTCGATAGAAAGTAATGGTGGGTAGCAACCCTATAAGGTCAGCGTACGACATAGCTGATGACAGAGAGTGTTACAACTGTAAGCAAACAGGACGCCTGAGTTGGGAACATCCTTTCTCACGAACTGGAGGTCGCGAGAGTGATTGGATTTATTGTAATGTGAGATACGACAACTTGAACTTTGCAAGGAGGACCAAGTGTTACAAGTGTGGGGCATCTCGCCTAATCATGGTGGTGGTGAAAATAATAGATCTGTTAAAGGAAGTTAAGGTGAAGGTAGAGGAAGAGGTGGCCCCAGGGCCAATGCATCCATGACAGAGGAGAAGACTGCACAGTCGGAGAAATGGTAGAAGGGAGAAGGGAATTGGAAAGATGATTGGGATTGGAGTCAAGTGTAATGGTCTTTGGTAGACGTAGAGGTGGTAAAGGCTGAGACTGGGGGCATGTGGGCGGAGGTGGTGGAGGTCAGGAGTGGCTGGGGGCATGTGGGTAGAGGAGGAGGAGGAGGAGGTTGAGGTCAGGGCAACTAGTAGATGGTAGAGATGGATTTGGTGATGTCCCGGTGGTATTGGTGATTGAGCAACTTTTTGGTCTTTATGATGGTATTGGCTATGGAGCTGATGGTAGGTTTGATAAATAGTTAGATTCTAGTAATAGTATTGCAATATGTAACATGATGAAAATGATTGTTATCTCATGTCCATTTTAAGAGGTGTGTTGGAGAGTCAATATTAGAGTTTAGGTCCTGTTTGGTAGAGCTCTAGATTCTCATTTTCCATATTCTACTCCTGATTCTCTGAGAATCCACTTCTCTGAGAATCTAGAGCTGTCTGTTGAAAGCATTTGGCTGGTAGGTTGGCTCCAAAAATCATATGAGGGAGGATTAGAAGCAAATAGACCATGTTACCCCTATTTGTAATATTTCAATTGTATTTGTGTCTTACTCATATGTATTTGTACACAAATTATATAATCCCCCCAAATTTGTTAAGACCATATGAATCTATATACATTGTATTTGTACACAATGCCAGGTAACATTGTATTTACACTTCACGATGGATTAAAACTGTTGATAAATAATGAATTGACGTACAACCATTGATTATGTATAAATAATGCAATGTTTAAGCAAATACTTTCTAATGCAATGCAATGCAGTCATGAGCATGTCCCCTCGTCGGAGCTATACTGCTGAAGCAAATAATTATTGTTCAATTTTTGCACTGAGAGTGTAAGAAAATTTTGTACTGTTCACGCTACGATAGGAGCAGTTCCGATTTCAATAATTATAGAATGCTAATAGCAAATCTGCTGACATGCCAGCAGTTGCAAGAGTAAATTTCGCACTTGACAGTGAAAGGCAAGAGACACAAAAGCATATACCAAACTTGATAATGAAATTATCAAATGACATTTATAGGATCACAAAAAATGCCGCAGATCCATGTCTTGATTTAGACCCTAAGGTATACACATAACAGCGGGCCATATCACAAGTGGAGTTTACACATGTGCTAATGAGATCTCTTCTCCTTGCAACCTCTCCTTTATAAGCCTCTCAAGCTCCTTCACCAACTGCCAGTGCTCCATGGAAAGACTCACCAAAGGTTGAAGCCACTATTTGTGCCATTATTAGCCATTTGTAGACCAGCATAAGCAAAGTTAGTTGAATAAAATGTTCATAAGCTGTGTAAAAGTAACTATAGGATGTTAGATGCCCACACCTGACATCATGAACAAATACCTGCTAAGTTTAGAACAACCCAAGCTCCTATCATCGCGCATGGCATTGACCATTTCATCTTGAATCGTTTACAATTAAGATGCACACATTATACAACTCATTACCGGTGTAAAATGTGTCATGCAAAATGTCATAATCTGAAAGTTTTGAATATGCATTTGTTGCATTCTCCATGGTGACAACTCCGCATAATGTTCAAAATAATTAAAATTGAAGGACTGTTCCTGAACAACAGATAAGTGTATTGCTAGATAAAAAGTGGAGGGATAATTACCTGGTAAGTCTCAGATTCAGTTGGCTGAGGAAGAGACCTAACTGTGGCCAAGTACCATCTCCAACTCTCGAGTTCCTCGGAACTTGCATTTACTGAAAGAACGGAGGACGGATTGGGGCACCATGCAATGAAGAGAAGGACTGCCAAAGGGAAGAAGATAGAGGCTGCGGGTCAGAGAAGGACAGAGCAGAAGCGAAGAAGAAGGGGAGCGTGCAGAGCAAGCGGCGAAGATAAGGACCGCCAAAGGGAAGAACATAGGGGCGACATTTGCACAAAATATCCAGTATCCAATTGATTTATTAATACCAGAAACTAACTGTTGCTGGGGCTCATCTCACAAAACAAAACTGAATGCAAAACAAACAATATTGCACATAACCTGATATTGATTACTAATACCAGAAATTATTGAAAAACTGAAGATGCATGAATAACTCATCAGAGAACATGACTAATTTGCACAAAATTGCATTTGACTGATTATAATCAATCAGCACAATATTTCCCTTGATAGATTATACCAAAACTAGCATATCGGCTAATTTGATGACTTAATTGATAATATCAGAAGTATCGTTCCAATCCAGAATAGATGATGAACTTCAAGATGTATAATATAATTAGTAACAATGCAAAAGTTTAATCCTTCATTGACCAGATGACAGAAACATCAAGAAACAAATTAACCCAGAACTTGATAATCCGAAGATGCATATTAACTGATCAGATAACATAACTAGTTTGCACAATATCCAATTTGCACAATATTGCAATTGACAGATTAATAACAGAACCTTAATATTGCTAGAGCTCAATACACATAACAGAACTAAAAGCAATATAAGCAATGTTGCATTTAAATCATGATACCAGAACTAGCATAAGGGCTATTCTGAAGTATTTCGCAAATTTTGTCTAGTTGGTACCATAGACAACATACCAGAAACATACAAATTAACCCATCTGAAGATGCATATGCTAATCTGAATTGCAAAAACTTGATCGCAAACAATCATCAATGCAAAAATTTTAAGCTAGAAACTCAATCCACAAACAAACCTTATGCAGAAACTATATGCCACAATTAGTCAGAAACTACAATAGCTAATCACAATGATTTTCTTGGTGCCAAATCGGCGGTGCAAGGAGGTGGCAGAATCCAGAGGGGACTCATAGGGAGAAAACCTAGAGGTGCACGGCAGCGGGAGCCAAAAGAGACCCAGAGGCGCAGTCGGCAAAGACCTAGAGGCATCGCAGTACGAGGCGGTGGCACACGAGTAGTCACGCGAAGGTGGCAGCGACCCAAGCAGCGATGCAGCGCGGCGGAGGAATCCCAGAGGGCTCTCAGCGACGTGGTGCGGGATCTCCGAGCTGCTCGGCTGTACACGGAGGTGGTGGGAACCCGAGTCGGCGCGCAGAGGGGCACCAGAGCACTCCCGCTGGGGAGATACGAAGTAGTAGAAAACGCCAGAAGCGAAAAGAACAATGGAGGCCGAAGGGCTAGCGACGCATGCTGAGACCAGAGGGAGGTGTGCCTGGTGGAGGCGGTGAAGACTCAGGGGGTCCGCGGTGGTGGCGACCAAAGGGCGCTCGGCCAAATCCAAAAGCAGCGCACGCGGGCGCGACGCGAGGAGCCAAAGGGCACTCGGTGGCCTAGAAGGCGGTAGAGTCCGGAGAGAGCGCGTGGGAGGACAGAGCGGAAGTGGAAGAAGGGGAGCATGCAGAGCAAGCAATGAAGAGAAGGATCGCCAAAGGGAAGAACATAGGGGTGGCGGCGGAATTAGGGTTTACGGGAGCAACATCGTACCTTTAACCAAGCACCGGATGAAGGGAGCACAGGACGTATGGCCTCCTCTTCTTGTCACCGGTCGTCACCGTCAACCTCAGCTGCCTTCGTCGCCCTGGACTCGGTGTCGCCCCAGGATGCGCCATTGCTAGAGAGGGGAATTGAGACTTGAGAACCAGAGAGGAACGAAGGGGTACGCGAGAATGAGGCCGCTTGGGACTAGGATGGGACCAAATGTTGAGGGGTATATGAGTGGCAAATTGTGGGTAAATAAGTACAACTTCCAAGGGCAAACATGTTTCATGCGGTTGGCTTCCCACGAGAATCTACAGGAAGGTCGCTTCTCGTTGCTAGTTCATTTTCGAGACAGCTCCTTGCGAGAAGAAGAATCAGGTCGTTTTGGGAATATGGGTGTTTGGTACAGCTCTACCAAATCCAAGCGAGAAGCTGGGTGTAGGAGCTATACCAAACAAGGCCTTAATAAGAGTCCAACCCGTGTACAAGTTGGGTTGTAATATTACTATAAATAAAAGGTGTGAGGGTCTTAAGAGACACATAATTATTTATGAAATTCTACAATAACCTAAAAACAAGATGAATCTAAATCAAGAGTGTTAACAATTGAAGCAAGGTCAATTCATTCTTCGTAGTTTCCACGATTTGATCAAAAGAACAAAGCACTTTAAAGCGCAATGAATCCGATGATATGTATTAAGCATTCAACATTATGAGCATTATTAAACAAAGTACCTCCTGGTCAATCATGTTTAGCGTCAGGTATATCTATGCAAGCCATAGAGCCATAGAGCTACTCACACATTATACATGACAATCAATCTCGTCATCCCTTTGGTGTATAAAATTCCACTTATATGAGCTCTTCTACAATACACTCAATTTAACACAGCCGTCCATTCTCTTTGATCCAATGGTTTAAATTAGTTAGGATTTAACTATACTACACCTATTAGTATGAGTATTAGAATCCTGAGTGAAATATAATTGTAATTGACCATGCGGAGGATCACATGCCATATATACACTACTACATAATAGGCTATACTGGATACCTCATCACAGATGGCTCCCCAGAACCGTTAGTGATGTAATTATCATAGACAATTTTACAAGTGTGACCGTCTATATTACTAGCGATGGCTAGAACCGTCTGTGATATATAATTATCACTGATGGTTTTTAATAAGCTATGATAATAAGTATCACCGATGGTTTGTGGTTGGAAGTGTATGTGATATGTCTCTTCGTCTTCTCAATGCCGTTTCAGCTCTCTGATGCGTCTCTTCGTCTCACGCGCCGAATTTATTTCTTGTTTTATAAAAATGATCATCCGCCATTGAAACTAAATCCCCACATCACTCTACTCTCAAGAACAAATGAAATGGCTCCCTACTCATCTACCTGGCCATCCTGTACAAGCACCTCGCCGGCCGTATGCTGGCGGATGCTGCGAAAGGACACTGTGCCAACAGTGTCCTCCCTTCTTCGCTGGAGGTTATGCTGGGGCACATGACGATGACGTTCCACCGTCTAGATGATCTCCTCTGCCATGTCTTTCGGGTGTTCTCCCTCTTCTAGCGAGATAACCTTGTCATCGACGTGGTCCTCGAGAACAAAGTTGCACATCTCCAGGAGGACAGCCGTCGATTCGAGGGCTACATCGAGACGGCGGCCGATTGGGCCTACCATGCTAAGACACCTCGAGCGAGGGAAGAGAGCCTCTAGATGCATTTCATCTTGGTCCTTGAGTCATAGCGTCTTTGGGCTACTCTCGAACAAGCGAGTCAACGAGTGGACGTGTTTTGGGGAACCTACGCTAACCCCAAACCCTCTGATGCCGACGGCGTCGCCTACGAAGAATTGAAGATGGAGATAGCAGTCTACCTAGAGGGCCACTAGGAAAAAGTTGATCTTTTTCATTTCTACCTTTTTTAAAAAAATCTTTTGTAAGAAGCGACTGGCCACGCTGTTTGGTCATATATAAATAAAAAAAAAATCAATTTATAGTTGAAGTTACTATCTATGTTGAACATGTTTACTGAACATATTTTTAGTTATAGATGGAACTATCATAGGCGGTTTAGTGGAACAAACCGTCTGTGATATATATCATAGACGATTCTAAAATACAATCGTTTGTAATATGATCGCATATCACAGACTGTTCTTGTTAATAACCGTCTATGAAGCATAACCATTTGTGATACAAACAGACGATTATCACAAATGGTTATTAACACGAATCGTCTGTGATATGTGCCATTAAATACCTGGTCGTCTTGATAGTTCTGTCTGTAGTGAGATCTGTATGTGAAAGGAGGCTACTTTAAGGAAGCGGTCGTGAGATTTTCACGGACCATAAAAGCCTAAAATATATATTCACGCAGTCCGAAGTCAATCTCCGGCAGAGGAGATGGTTAGAGTTGATAAAGGATTATGACCTCGGAATCCATTATCATCCGGGCAAAGCCAATGTGGTGGCTGATGCCTTGAGCAGGAAGGCATATTGCAACACCATCATGGTACAGCAAAATCACCGTAATCGATGAGGAATCAAGCACTGACCGAAATTGTCAACCAAGGACGCGTAAACGCCTTGGAAGTTCAACCGACTCTTCAGGATCAGATCAGGACAAAACAATTAGAAGATGAAGACATCCAAGAAATCAAGAAAAATATGAGAAGAGGCAAAGCCCCTGGTTTCTCCGAGGATGAGCAAGGTACAGTGTGGTTTGGAGACCGCATCTGTGTGCCCAACCAGCAGGAAATAAAGGAGTCGATTCTGAAAGAAGCTCATGAGTTGCCATACTCCATTCATCCTGGTAGCACCAAAATGTATCAAGACTTAAAAGAAAAGTATTGGTGGGTTAGCATGAAGCGTGAAATTGCTGAATTTTTCGCTCGTTGTGATGTGTGCCAGCGAGTCAAGGCAGAGCATCAACGACCCGCTGGACTGCTGCAACCCTTGCCAGTGCCCGAGTGGAAGTGGGAAGAAGTCGGTATGGACTTCATCACCGGACTTCCTAAGACCCAATCGGGATATGACTCCATCTGGGTGGTAATTGACAGATTAACCAAAGTTGCCCACTTCATTCCTGTCAAAACCACCTACCAGAGCAGCAAGCTAGCAAAGTTGTACATGGCCAGGATTGTCTGCCTGCATGGAGTACCCAAGAAGATTGTGTCTGACAGAGGTTCCCAGTTCACCTCCCGGTTCTGGAAAAGCTTGCATGAAGCCTTGGGGACCAGACTCAATTTCAAAGACGGCAGATCATCCCTGCATCGATGGTCGACGTAACGCACCAACCAAGTTCTTGAAGATATGCTTCGAGCTTGTGCATTAGACTTCGGAAAAGGTTGGGATAAGGATCTGCCATACGCGGAGTTCTCATACAATAACAGCTACCGAGCCAGTTTGCAGATGGCTCCATTTGAAGCTCTGTATGGTAGGAAATGCCGAACCCCACTCCTTTGGGATCAGGTGGGGGAGCATCAACTCTTCGGACCTGAATTAATCAAAGAAGCCGAAAGTAAAGTTAAGATGATACAAGAACGCTTGAAAGTAGCCCAATCCCGACAAAAGAGTTATGCGGATAACCGTCGGAGAGAGTTGAGCTTTGAGGTAGGAGATTCTGTATATCTCAGGGTTACTCCACTCCGAGGGGTAAGAAGATTCCAGATGAGAGGAAAACTCGCACCCAGATATATTGGACCACATAAGATTCTAGCCAAGAGGGGTGAAGTAGCTTATCAGCTCGAACTACCAGAAGCTTTGTCGGTAGTACATAATGTCTTCCATGTGTCACAATTGAAGAAATGCCTCCGAGTGCCAGAAGAACACAAACTCCTGGAAAGCTTTGATCTCCAAGAAGACCTCACTTATGTGGAGCGACCAATCAAAATTCTAGATGTCGCCGAACGTGTTACCAGAAGCAGGATCATCAGATCATACAAGGTGCAGTGGAGTCACCATCCAGAAAGTGAAGCCACCTGGGAGAATGAAGAAGAGCTCAAGGCCAACCACCCTGGCCTCTTTGCCAACCAAGCCTGAATCTCGGGGTCGAGATTCCCTTTAAGGGGGGTAGGTTTGTAACAGCCCAAATTTTGAAGAAAATAAAATTTATTTATTTTGTTGGATTTTTGTGGAATTTTCAAAAGCTTTTCTTTAACCAAATTAAAGCTAAACAAATTTAATTGCAAAATCTATTGCCAAATAATAGTTGGAAATATTTTTCTTAAGTCCTAAATGCTCCAGAGAATTTCTGTGAATTTTTTCATAATTTTTGGACTTAATATATTATATTCTAAAGCCTAATTGAATTACCAGAATTAAATTAATTAGAAAACCAAAATAAAAACCTAAACAGTCCTTGGGCCGAAACCCACTCGACCCATTCCCTTTTTCCCGCGCGCGCAGCCCACGCCGCCTCACTTCTCTCTGACCACGGGGCCCCACCCGTCAGTCTCTCTCCCTTCTCTCTCTCCCACGCCCGCACCAACGCATCCCGACCGTCGGATTAAAATCCAACGGCCAGAACTCCACGATGCATTCAGAGGGTCCGAATGTTCCACTCAATCGGGACCGTCAGATCTACATCCAACGGCCCTCGTGTAGCCATCACTTAACTATTCACTCGCACCTCCCCTCGTTCTATCGTGACTGCCCGATTAAAAACTAACAGCTGCGCTCCACCATCACTTACCGGTTCACTCGTTCTATCTTGACCGTCCGATCAAAATCGGACGTGTCCGCGTCGTCGTCCTCCTTTCCTTCTTCTTCCTCCCCTCCTTCCTTTTCTCGCCCGCGAAGACCGCCATGGATGCGATTCGGAGAGCTTCCATATCCAGAGAAATCGTGATCTAATCCCCTATGTATCGCGCGCATTTAAACCCCTGATCATCACCGCATCCATCACGGCCCTTTCTTTCCTTTCTCCGGCCCCGAATCCCGCTGATCCCGCCGCGGACCCGCACGGACCTTCTTGCGCCCTACGAAGCTCCGGCCACGCTCACGTCCTATAAATAGGAGCTCTGGGTGCGCCTCAACCTCCACACCTCAGCGCCGCCACCCCGTAGCCCCCTGAATCCGAAGATCCCCGCCGGCGAAAACCTTCGGGTCTTCTCCGTTTCCGGCGCCGCCGTAGCCCCTCCGTCCGCGCCGTCGGCACCATCGTCATCGCCTCACCCGTGCGAATCTTCTGCCACCACCCACTTCACCGGAGGACCTCGGGATCGTCTTCTTCATCGACGACCGCACGCCGCCGCCGCCAAACGCCATCGCCGATGACCTTCCCGTCCAGCTCCGCCGCTGTTTTGGTAACCCACGAGTTCGCTATTGTCTCCTCTCCAATATGCGCATGTCCATTTAGCACGCCGCGGCGTGAAACGCCGGCGAGGCCGCGCATCGGAGCACCACCGGCTTCGGGCCTACGTGGCCGGCCACAAACACGCCACCGTAGTGCCATGTCACCACCACATGGGCGCCACGTCGCCAGATCTGCCCGTGTGGCAAGCCACCTCATCCGCGTCCACCCCGTCCCTCCGAACCAAAAGCCGTAGGCTTGGTTCACGTGGACCGTGTCTGTGACACGTGGGGCCCGCATGTCAGGAATTAATTTAATTCCTTTAATTCCCAGAAATTCATCGCTGGCGTCAGCATTGCGCAATAAAGGATTTTCTAGTAGAAAATTAATTCGAGAAATTCAATTAAATTCCAGATTTAGTTTAAAAACTTCTAAAATTCATAACTTTTGCATCTGAACTCCAAATTGGGTGATTCAAGTTGCAAAATTTGTCTAAAATCATAATCCAGCTAACTAAACCAAAATATTTCAATTTGGAGTTATTTTGAGCTGAGTTTTTGAATTTATTTGAATTTGAATTTGAATTTGTCGTGTTTTCGCGTATAGACCTCGACGACTCCGGAGAGTTAGATCCTTCCGACGATTTAGAGTCTCAAGACTTCAACGAAGGCAAGTTACAATATTGATCATTTTGTTTCCAATATTTTAAATTATTTAATTCCTATTTTTAAATTATTACTGCATGCTTATGTTTATAAAAATGTTTGAATGTCCTGTTTTTGTATATAGTTATTCCAACTTCCATGGTATGGCCAATTTGATTGCTAAATATGAATACCTTGGCACCCTTAGGTAAAATTTGTCAAATGCTCAGCCATGCTTCGATCCTATTTATAAATTTGAGAAGGTTTAGCCAAATCTTTTACAACTTGATTGCAACTTGTTTTTGTGGTATTGTTTTACCACGAAAGGCTTATAAAGAGGTTTTCACTCCAAATAAAATAAAATGGGTTTGGACTTGGGCGAGATGGATGTATGGTGGGTGCAGGTTCATGCATGGGCCTAATCTGGTTAGGATTACGGCCCATGGGTTTATTTAAATGGAAAGTCGCCCAAGTCAGTTAAGGACCGGTCTTTGAGTGTATTTTGCTACGCCTTACCGTACCACCACATGTCTTGTATGGGCAGGATTTGGCGAAATAATTTGTGGTGCCTTAGTGTTATTTGTGCTATGTTGTATGTGTGGGTGTTGGTTAGACATTAGTCCCACCTGGCGCAAGAGGGGGCTCCCGGAGGATGGTTAGTCCAATGGTAGCGAAACCTTAGCGGGCATAAATACATTAAGACACTGCATTGTAACGGCCTCATGATAATTGCTTAGTCACACGCCGTCGGAAGCGTGCTTTGGCCGATATTTAAAAGCAAATTATCTCGTGTGGGTAAAGCTGTACAAACTCTGCAGAGTAGAATCTATTCGAATAGCCGCGTCTGCGGTCATGGACATGCTAGCAAAGCCACTCTAAGTTAGATTTGTTTTTGGTTTATAAAATGATTCCAACAGATGATTTTAGGATGGATAATCCTATGGTAAAATTTGGGCGGTTAGCCAAGTGATAGGAGGGTATCCTTCACCATTCATTTATTGGAGGTTATCCACTATTCATTGTCATTTTAATCTCTGATTTTAGTCATAATATTAAAACTGGCCTTAGAAAATTAATAATAGTTTTTAAATCTGAAAATGCTGTTTATGCAAAACTACCCTGCCATTATCCTTTGTTTACCCTATGCATGCATTAATCTTCAATATTAGGTGTAACTTGCAAGCACGAAAGTTGTGCTTACTCTTGATGAATAATCTTTATTCAGGAGAAGACCTCTATCAGGACGGTGAGGATCTCGACGAATAGGCTACGTCCCCAGACGATTGCCTGTGGCAAGTCGTGTGGCCTCCTACTACTACTTTTCCGCTGTGTTATTTCTTTTCCATTTGGCCTCAGGCCCATTTGTAATAAAAACTCTGAATCATTATTAATAAATAGCGTGATATGATTTTGTTATCGCTTTTGTTGACTGTGTACACTAGAAATCCTGGACTAGTGTGTAAACACAGAGAATTCGGGATCCTTCGCTCCCGGGTTCGACAAAGCCCAAGGACTCGTGCGATGGTAGGTGTTCCTCGCGATGGGAAAGGCGTGGAAGACCTTTAAGAGCACGCTTGTCATGGAGTATGTGAACAAGGATTGGACATCCTTCACGAAGTATCATTTCATGTCGTCGGATACAAGGGATGCCTTTGTGCAAATGAATACGACAGTCGAATTCCAGCAGCAAAGTGCAGCGCACAAGGCACTCTAGAGACAAAATAGTCACCCCCACAGACCCGTCACTGCTGGGTACACGGTAAAAATCCTGCAATGGACGAGGGATGACGAGGAGGCAATCTGGTGGGAGGCCTCCCCGCCATTTGCCGGGATCATAGACGAGTGCGCTTGAAACTGGTTAAGAGCGAGGTCATCAACCACATCTTTGGGTGCCATCTCTTTCACAAACCCAGCAGACGAGGGAGTGTCCTAATGTCTGGTAAGATACGTTGAACTACCTAGTTGTTAATAAGTCTAAAATAACATGATTGCCTCTTGCAGCAAACATTGAGTACTGAATTTTCCCAAGGCTCCTTCGAAGCAGTCAGGGAGAGGGATATGCTATCCACGGCCCTAGGAAATAAGGATAACCTGGGTAGCACCCAAGGCCTTGGGGTTTACGTACCTTGGAGGCAAGGATTCCCACACGGCTCCGAGGCGTATAGGAGTAGGAAGAGATCCAAGGCCAAGCGCGAGGAACGGTTGAAAGAGGAGATTCGTGTAGAATTTATAGGACATATAACATCATTGTGGGAACAAATGAATCAAGTCCTCAACTAGTCGCAAGCCGCCCCCATTATTTTGGGAGCCAATCCCCGTCAACGTCGGAGTAGCTGCACGTCCACTCCACTTTCTGAACATAGTGATGTCCAATTACCTATCGATGACATCTAGATAATGTACCTCTCTGGGATGCTACATAGATAGACCTGTTGCATGCCTTAGCTAATCGTGTATCGTTATGTAGGAGCCCACGCCGTGCAACCTCATTGTCAGGCTTGTTGGCTCTATTCCCCTTGAGGCTGGGCAAGGGATGACGTATCCATGCCCGCCAGGGACGCTGGTGCACGGCGCCCAGCTAGGGATCGGTTTCATGAAGGTCCAGGTGGACATGGTACATGACAGTTTTAGGGCCGTCCCACTGGAGAAGCCCCTAAACGATGAGATCATGACACTAGGGGATACCGTCCACACATTCGTCCAATGGCCCAAGAGGGATATCACCCTGGACCCTTCCGTGCCGACATCTACCCAGGATGAACAGTTGGCCTCTCCACACGACCATGTACAGCCATCGGCCTCTCCAACCCTCCCTTCGATGTCCCCACATGCACTTGATCCACACGACCATCTACAGCCTAAGGCCTCTCCGACCCTCCCTTCAATGTTCCCACATGCACCTGATCCACATGACCATCTACATCCTAAGGCCTCTCTAACCCTCCTTTTGATGTCCCCACGTGCACCTGATCCACACGACCATCTACAACCTAAGACCTCTCCGACCCTCTCTTTGATGTCCCCACGAGCACCTGATCCACACGACCATCTACAACCTAAGGCCTCTCCGACCCTCCCTTCGATGTCCCTAGGTGCACCTGATCCTCATCGGTAGGCCAACATATCAGCTCCCATTAAGAACACACCGAGCATATACGAAGAGCGTGCCCATTCGTCTCTCGTGAAGAACACATACACTCATGTCAGCAAGACCAAATTGAAGAAAAGCAAGGCGTGTCAAAAGTGCAGGACATACGAGCAAGGAAAGTCGTTGGTCTTGGATATGCTCTTAGCCAACCTTGGAATGGGTGCCATGTCTTTGCATGCGTGGTACATGTAATAGACCAATGCGACGAGGACAAAACGCCCTTCGGCTTTCACCATCAAGTACATGGCGGAGCATTTTCTCCACTTGCCCGACTTCTTCGTGGTGGGCTTCGACGACTTATTCGATCTCTATAACCTGGACGCCCTCGATGCCTCACTTTTGAGATGCTGGACACTGTAAGTGTGTACAATTATGATCTACATTCATGTAATACCAATAAATTCCATAACTCATTGCTTATATATAGACACATGTTCCAAGAAGTCAAACGAAGAAAAGAACCGATCGATTTTCTCAACCCACACTTGGTCTCTGAGCAATGCATCAACGACGATGCATCTTACGTTGAGGATTACGTAACAACGAGATTGCATGCTCACAGTGACAAGGATTACATACTTCTACCCTACAACCAGGTGTAAGTTCTTCACTCATTTCTATACTCATTGATTTGTACTTCATATGCAACATGAACTTAGTTTTAAGAACTATGGCGGCATACATGTGTAGGTGGCACTGGATTCTAATTGTCACTGTACCAAAATAGAACAAGGTAATATACCTTGATACCCTAAACAAGAGTAAGCACGACTTCACACTTGTGCAATAATTAATCGACATATAAACTCATTTCATCCATAAGTAACTCTATGTACCCTTCATAAGCAATGGTTGATGCTAACTTTTTCAAATCACGTAGGTCATTCACCGCGTACATTGCCAAAGGAGGGAGACACCTGGAAGGGAACACCACACTAAAACATGTGACACAATTTCTGGTACCCGCTAGTATACAATAATCCTATATCACACTTCGTAATGATGCCTCTCAAGTTGAAAAAACCTATGTATGTAATCCTATTTTTGCAGTCCCACTAGCAGCTATAGGGCAACATATGTGGATTCTACGTTTGCCGCCATATGCAAGAAATCATGGGTGGTAGCTACATGACAACCAAGGATTCAGAGGTTTGTAAATCTTAATAATTATTTTCTACTTATCAATATATATATATATATATATATATATATATATATATATATATAGGAAAAATACTTTCTACTCCCTGTGTAGTTACTCCCACTTTTGATATACCACCTAAATGAACTTGACATACTCCTTTATCATTTTGGGTATACTCATATACCAATTATAAGATACTCCAATGTGAATCACACTAAAAATTGCAAAAGAGTCTATAGTTTTAGCATATTTTGTAAATACCTTCATATTCGCACATAAAAGGAGTATGTCTAAAATTGTATATACCACCTCTGAAAATGTGTAAATACCACCTATATGGTCTTATATACTGTATACTACACATACATACTCTCGGTTGCAAGATACTCCTACATTGTGAGATGTGTAAGATACTGAATAGGAGTAACTACTCAGGGAGTAGGAAAAGGCTTCCTATATATATATATATATATATATATATATATATATATATATATATATATATATATATATATATATATATATATAAGTGCTTATGAAGGTACTCTTCCTAGCGACAGGGCATCAACATCGGTTCAAGTACAGTCAAATAAATGAACTCTCCGAAATTCGAGGACGGCTCACCACCTTCTTAATGTCAGAGGTCATTCACACAAAAGGAGAGTTTCACGCGGACTGAATAAAATTTTTAGTGACAAATAATGTTTTCTTACTGTATCTATAAACATATTGTAAAAATATTATGACAATTCATCTATAATCAATCTGTAAATTTGTTCCTCTGTGATATATATGTGTATCTATGATCGATATATGTGTATCTGTTATCTGCATATTGTTTTCAGAGGGCATGGCTAGCATTTCCTGAGGCTAGCCGAAAAACAAAAAAAAAATCTATATACGGAGGGACCTATCATATATAGACAGTTTTGTGGTATAAACCGTCTGTGAAGACCTACTATCACAGACGGCTACCACCACCAACCGTCTGTGATATGTCGGATATCACTGACGGTTCTTTTTATTAGCCGTCTGTGATATGTCTCCAATCACAGATGGTTGGTACATATAACCGTCTGTGATGTCCGTCGTATCACAGACGGTTGTTGGTCATAGCCGTTTGTGATAGTAGCCCTTCACAGATGGCTTCCACCAAAAACCGTCTGTGTTGTGACTTATCACAGACAGCTCACAAATCGTCTGTTATCACAGATACATAAATTCAGATAGTTTAGAATCGTCTGTAATGATCCTTTATGTAGTAGTGATAGATGAACAACAAAACACAACGAACACCTAACTAAGACATTACTTGGTCTCTAAATTTTACCTCTGATCCTAGTAGTAGTAGTAGTACACTCCGGTGCACAGTGTAGATAAGTCCAAGTGAAATAGCTTGAGGAGGCATCACTATAACCTGCTCTTGCATTCTTGGTTCCTTTATCTCGAGGAAACTTCAAAGTTCCAATAGAGCCAAAAGAACAACGAGAGCAATGGAAGGACATAAATCTGCAGCACTTAATTTATCGTAATTTACCTTTGGTTGATCCAAGAAATTATTGCACTTCCACGTGCACCACTGCACAGAATTGTATGAGTTCATAAAGAGTAGGTAAACTCATTATTACTGTATGAATTGTCCTGACAATTGTTCACAGCACTAGAGTTGCAAAATGAAGCAGTATGATATGATGCTTGCAGTCATGGGAGTTGGAAATTTGCATGCGTCAGTAACTGAGTAGAATCACTTTGCACAGAGACCATGAAACTGGAATCTTGATGGAGAGACATGCATGAGTATATACATCAGCAGTTGGTGCTACCAACCGGTCCAACTTCCCTTCTAGTTGTAGAGTTTAGATGGAGTAATGGAATTATGGCTTTGCTCTAAAACCATTTGAAGCTCTAGGTGTGAACTGCTACTATTATGCTGGATTTTATGCATGGGCTGCAGTGGGAAAGTAGATGCATGAAAAGGCATTATTAGGTGCTATTACGTAAGCCATTGACAGTGTGCCAACTCTAATACTACCCAATCTCTTAATTCCGGAGGAATGGGCAGCACGCTTCTTTCTTTCAGAGGAAGATGGCAAACGAGCTAGCTATATATCCTCTTGTGCAACGAATGCAGCAAATTCTGTACACGAAGATTCGACTAGCGAGAATGGTGAAAACAATACGCCTTGTGCAAGATGAGGGGAAAATTAACATTGGAGATTCACATTGCTGGGATTCAGACTTTCAGAGTGCAAAGTACACATACAGTGAGCTGCTCTGCCTTCGTCTGATCATCTCTGCCTCACTTATCTTCTTGCTCCGCGGCATGTAGATCAAAAGCCTATGTAAAAAATCCTTGAAAAAATAGTAAAAATACTACTTTAGGCCGTAAGCAGTTGGGCTGGCTAGAAGCTTGGTTCGTGGCTTGCTCCGCACCTAACGGTGTGCACAACATAGGAGCAACCATGGGACGGTGGACCCGGCGTCAACCCTGCATGCTGGACGGCGACAGAGGTCCGTGAGTGCGTACACAGGGAAGAGTGGCGGCGGTCGCAGTAGAGGGAGGGTGCTGGCGTCGAGACCGCCCGCCGCTGCCTAGTCAGGGCGAGAAGCGATGGCCACGACGGAAGCTAGTGTCTACACCCCACATGTAAGTGAGGTGAGATTCTACACTAACCGAGTGGGATCCCTGTGCGCCGTTCGATCAGGGTTCAATGGACCAGATCGATGGGAGTGGAGCCCGCGAGGGACTGTTTTCGGTAGAAACCATATGTTACTTTAAATTAGCGGTTAGCCCCCACAAATCTGGAGCGCAAAGAAAGATTGTGATCTCATATGGGTCTCTGATAGACGTCCGATCACATTTAAGAGGCTCAGATTGATTATAGTAGAGTGGTAGATAGATGGACTCTTTTGCAGTAAAACTCTATTTATTTTAAGGATTTTTTCCCCAAATAGACCATTTTTAATCGTTTTATAAAAATAATCCACGCTTTACTTTTTTTACAGAAATAACCCTCGGTCGATAGCTCACCAGACGACTAGGCCCAATCGCACAGTGGGCCAGCGATTAGGTCACGTGGAGGCCCAGCCGTGCAACCGAACTACGATTGAGGCACTGATGTGCCACGTGTCTCACTCGTGAGCTGGTGGCGCGACCGATGCTCGTGCCGGGCACAATCGCGGGGCCAGAATGCGACTAAGACCAGTCGTAGATCGGGCCGGCGACTGAGCACAGTTTTAAGAAATAATTTAAATAAACTTTGTTTTAGTTTTACAAAATTTTATAGTCGGGTTTACAACATATCGAATTAAGTAGCGACATATTTGAAGTAAAGGTAGTTCGAAACAAGCAGGATACAACCATAAAATGGATTACCCAAATTGACCGCGACGACAAGAACAAAACACTCCTAACATGGGCATAAACTGTATTAGCATATCAGGTAGCAACTCCAACTTCGTGATCTGTAACATGTCGACCTCTATGACCTCCTCGACGGTCTCTCCTATGATCGCCATTAGCCATGCCGTCATGACCTTCAGTAGACCTGTTATGCTTTCTGCACTTGTTCTTCCTATGCCTGTTATCTCCGCAAAGGATACACCTCTTCATAGGGCCTCTGTCTTCATACTAGTCCATGTCGTTTTGGATATGACGAGTCTGTCGACGACCCTTGCGACCCTTCAGTAAGTCCAAATCAGGGACTCATATCCTATTTTGCACATCGTCTTGTATGAAGTTACCAACAACATGGAATCCACGGATCTCCCCGCTCCAAGTCCGAGTCACATTTTTCTTCATGAAGAAGCCTGACACGTATCATGCAGAATCCATCTTGATGAGGCCACATGCCGTAAACACATGAGAGCATGGCTTATGGAGTAGCATTGGCTTGCTACACGTGCACTAACAAGTGTTGTTGCCCTCCTATCCAAAGCTCACCTCGTGTGTGACGAAGCCACTCGTCATTCCAAGCCCACTTCGATTCCCTAGCAATACCTCAAACCAAAGCTCTGTTGTGCCCATAATGAAGACTGAGTGTATTCGGGCCTTCTCACTCTTCTCGGCCATGCACTTCATCATCTTAATACAATAGGATACAATAGGGTGTCTATGCATTCCTCATATGGAATGCAGTAGCAATATGATATGCGATGAGGTCCTCCTCACTCACGACTAGTTCGTAACTTCTTATGAACAGTTCGAATCTAGCCACGATTAGTTTGTAACACCTTACAAATAGTTCACTAACCAGTTTGTGATCATATATGACCAGCTCATGACCAGTCTGTATCTCCACACGACCAGTTTGTATATTGTCAGATTAAATGACCCGCTTGCATATTCTCCAATTGCCTCACGATATCTGATCGAACTCCATGTGAGATATATGTAATCCATGGACGGTTCAATCTTTTCTTGATCTAGTGATGGATAAATTCGTGTGGCCGACTCTTCGACCACTTATGGCATAGTCATACACTTCTTTTATCCAAACACATCGAGGGGCCCAGAGATATCTCTGTAATACTCCGGCTTACTCGTAGTGCGGCCTATGTGGAGTTGTGTGTCATGTGGGCCATCCAGTACAGACGTCGCAAGCCAACATTGACAATCGAAGCTTCATCAGAATCGGTTGCTTGAGCTTGCGCCAGATTAGCTACTGATATTATTTAGTTTTTCCTTTTCGTCTCGTAGAATCGATATCGACTTACTCTTTGCGTTCCGTTTATGTGTCGAACTCGTTTTAGATTACAATTGTTAGGATCTCTATTTAAAGAGGATACACTTTATGTTTGAGGAATAAGAAAACGAAAATCATCTCAATCTCTCTCTTCGATTCGTTTGGTTCGTTGTTTGTTTTCTGGACTCATTTGCGGTTGTTGCAACCACGGCACCTCCTTCGCGCCGCCGAGGCCCTGGTCCTCGCCCAATTACCCAGCACGAGTATTGCCTCCGGTCTAATCCATCTTCAAGTACTCCGGCTCCTGACAACTTGGTATCAGCAGACACCGCTGCGTCCACCATGTCGGAGGCCGACAACAGCGACGTCATCAGCAAGAAGCTCGACGCCCTGCTTCAACAAATGGAGTCCGATCGTCATAAACTCCACGACAAAATCGACAGCCTCGCCGGAACCATACGAGATATTGATCTTCAACAACGAGCGCATCACCTGGCAATAAACCGATTGGAGCAGGGGCGCACTGCGTTCCCGACCGAGGATGATCTTCCAGGACTCACTGATGCACGGGTCCGAGCGTCAGACGGCCTTCTACCACACCCTCGTCGCCAGCCACAAGGATCACCGGCGGCCTCGGTGATCGACGGCCGTTATGCTGACCGCGAGGCGCCCGTTTTTCATCGCCCGCCGACCGATGGCCACTACACCGGCCGGGGCAGTGCGCCACGCTACCACAAATTGAACTTTCCTACTTTCGATGGCCAGGAGGACCCATTGCCGTGGCTGAATCGCTGCGATCAATTCTTTCGCGGCCAGCACACGTTGGAAGAAGACAGTATGGCGGCCACGCCCACATGACCGCACGCGCAGCTTATGGTATCACCGACTGGAGCGTGACACAGGCACTCCGTCGTGGCGCCACTTCGTCGAATTGGTCAACACTCGATTCGGTCCCCCACTGCGCAGCAACCCGTTGGGAGAATTGATCGCTCTTCGCAAACAAGGCTCAGTCCGAGAATTCTCCGACCAATTCTTGGCGCTCTTGTGCCGGACTGATCCCCTGACGGAACGACAACAAGTTCAGATGTTCACCGCCGGCCTGGGCCAGCCGCTGCAGACAGATGTGGAACTCCAGGCACCTCAGTCCCTCGAATCAGCGATGAGCATCGCCTGTGCGTATGAGCGTCGCACGCAGCTCGCCATCTCAGCCCACCCTTCACCCGCCCGTCGCCCTTGGCGCCCTGGGGGCACGCCCAATTCAGGACCCGGCTCCTCTGTCACTACCGACCCCGGGAGTACCGGGCTACCCTCTACGGCCAGTTTGCCACGACGCATGCTTTCGCCAGCAGAGTTGGAACGACGTCGTACTTTGGGCTTATGCTACAGATGTGATGAGAAGTTCGTCGCCGGTCACCGCTGCAAACGCCTATTTGTCATCGAGATCCACCCGGATCACGATAGCGATGCTGATTCTCCACTCGTAGACCACGAACCGGAAATTTCTCTCGCCGCCCTCACAGGTATTCAGCCCCGGTCTGGTCAAACCATGCGGCTTCACGTCAATATTGGGAACCATACTGTGGTCGCCCTCATCGATTCCGGCTCTACGCACAACTTCATCGCTGATTATGTTGTTGCTGCCACCGGCGTTATGGTACGACCACGTTCGGGCCTTAGCGTCACAGTCGCCAACGGGGATCGTGTGTCCAGCTTAGGGCTATGCCGAGCCCTGTCCATCCACATTGGCCACGAGGATTTCTTGTTGGATTGCTACGCTATGCCGCTCGAAGGTTTTGATCTGATCTTGGGGGTCCAGTGGCTTGGCACGCTCGGTCCTATTACTTGGGATTTCTCCAACATGACGATGTCCTTCGCGCGTCAAGGACGTCGACTCACTTGGACCGGTCTGCCCATGCCTTCGCGTTCGAGCCATGCACTTGCGTGTACCAGGACCAATCTGTTGGATGACTTACTTCATGAGTTCAGCGACCTTTTTATGGAGCCGCATGGTCTTCCACCGGTCCGGGAAATTTCTCACCATATACATCTCAAGAAGGGGACTGAGGCCATTGCTGTCCGTCCGTATCGCTATGCGCAATTACAGAAAGATGAGCTGGAACGTCAGTGTGCTGACATGCTTCAACAAGGGACAATCCGTCGAAGCTCCTCATCTTTTTCCTCCCCGGTACTATTGGTCAAAAAGCGGGATAATTCTTGGCGTTTTTGTGTGGACTATCGCAATCTCAACGATCGCACAATCAAAGACAAATTTCCTATACCTGTGGTGGATGAATTACTCGACGAACTCCGGGGTGCCAAATTCTTCACCAAATTGGATTTACGTTCCGGATATCACCAAGTGCTCATGCATTCCGCGGACATTGCCAAAACTGCCTTTCGTACTCATCAGGGCCTCTTTGAGTTTCTCGTCATGCCCTTTGGCCTCACCAATGCCCCGGCAACGTTCCAGGCTCTTATGAACACCGTGCTTCAGGACTTTCTTCGCCGATTTGTCTTGGTTTTCTTTGACGACATCCTCATTTACAGTCCTACATGGTCCACACATCTTCGTCATCTTCGTTCCGTGCTTCAGCGTCTTCGTGATCATCGTTTATTTTTGAAGCGCTCCAAGTGTTCCTTCGGCGCCACCACCGTAGCCTATTTAGGTCACGTTGTTTCGGCCGACGGCGTGGCAGTTGATCAAGCTAAAATTAGCGCCGTCTCTACATGGCCGAACCCTACATCAGTACGGGCGGTTCGGGGATTTCTTGGGTTAGCCGGATACTACCGCAAATTTATTCGGGACTTTGGAATTCTTGCGGCACCATTAACACGTTTGCTAAAACGTGAGGCTTTTCAGTGGACCGCCGACGCTCAGGATGCTTTCAGCTCCCTCAAATCTGCATTAACACAAGCTCCAGTTCTACAATTACCCAATTTCAATGATGCTTTTATTGTGGAATGTGATGCGTCTGGTTATGGGTTTGGTGCAGTATTGCATCAGGGAACAGGCGCAATCGCATATTTTAGTCGTCCCATTGCCCCTTGTCACGTTGCACTGGCGGCATATGAGCGGGAACTCATTGGTCTTGTCCAAGCCGTCCGTCATTGGCGTCCTTATCTATGGGGGCGCAAGTTCCTGGTACGTACCGATCATTACAGCTTAAAATTCTTGCTTGATCAACGCCTTTCGACAATTCCGCAGCACCAGTGGGTCAGTAAACTTCTGGGTTATGATTTTTCTGTCGAGTACAAACCTGGAAGCACCAATGTGGTGGCCGATTCTCTTTCTCGCCGGGATACCGAATTGCACACTGCTGCGATATTTGCTATTTCGTCACCTCAATTTTCCTTGTTCAACGACTTGCGCCAGAGTTTCCAACAAGACTCCACTATGCAAGCGTTGCTTCATACCGTGTCAACTGGACAGCAGCCTGGACCGTGGGCCATAACAGATGGTTTGGTCACCTTTCACGGTCGTGTGTACATTCCGGCCACAGCTTCTCTCTTACCGTGCATTCTTCAAATGGCGCACGGCACCGGCCACGAAGGCATTCAAAAAACCGTTCACCGTCTCAAGGCTGATTTCCATGTTCCAAATGCTCGGCAAGTGGTTCAGGACTACATACGTTCTTGTACAATTTGTCAACGTAATAAAAGTGATCAACTCCATCCTGCTGGGTTACTTCAGCCATTAGAAGTACCTTCTACAGTTTGGTCAGACATTTCAATGGATTTCGTTGAAGGCCTTCCCCGTATTCATGGCAAAACGGTCATTCTCACGATGGTCGATCGTTTTTCCAAATTCGCTCATTTTATACCAATGGCTCATCCATACACGGCTTATTCAGTGGCTCAGTTATTCTTTGGTGAGATTGTTCGCCTTCATGGTATACCGACATCCATTGTCAGTGATCGTGATCCAGTTTTTACAAGCAATTTTTGGGTTGAGCTTTTTCGTCTTGCCGGTGTTCAGCTTCATCTCAGTTCGGCTTTTCACCCTCAATCAGACGGACAATCAGAAGTGGTTAATAAGATTATTACCATGTATCTCCGTTGTCTTACTGGAGATCGCCCTAAACAATGGCTTCGTTGGTTACCGTGGGCCGAATATTGCTATAACACTGCTCGCATATCGCCGCACTACACCATTTAAAGTGGTTTATGGACGGATCCACCAACTTTGCGTTCTTATACTCATGGGCGCACGTCTCGCCACCGTGGAACAATTGTTACAAGATCGGGATGAATTTTTGGTCGAAATTCGTGATCGTTTAATTCTCGCTCAACAAACATATAAACGTCATTATGACAAAAGTCATCGTGAGCTCGCATTTTCTGAAGGTCAGTGGGTTTGGCTTCGTTTGCATAATCGGCCGACTGCGTCTTTATCCTCATCACCAAAAGGGAAATTGAGTCCTCGTTATTTTGGGCCTTATCAAATTCTGAAAAAAATTGGATTGGTAGCATACCGTTTACAACTGCCAGTTGGAGCCAAAATGCATGATGTGTTTCATGTGAGTTTATTGAAGCCGTTTTTTGGTCAATCCCCTCAAACACCACCCCCACTGCCGACTCTTTTGCATGGCAGAATTTGTCCGTTGCCAGCTAAGGTTTTGAAAGCTCGAAGGGCCCGCGACCGTCTTCAGGTTTTGGTCCAATGGGAAAATGCGCCCGAAACTAGTGCTTCTTGGGAAGATTTAGAGCAATTTCAAAAATTATATCCTTCATTCAAGCTCGAGGACGAGCTATTTGAAAAGGCGGGGAGAGATGTCATGTGGGGCATCCAGTACAGACGTCGCAAGCCAACATTGACAATCGAAGCTCCATCAGAATCGGTTGCTTGATTGCTTGCTTTCGGATTAGCTACGATGATTATTTAGTTTTTCCTTTTCGTCTCGTAGAATCGAATCGACTTACTCTTTGCGTTTCCGTTTATGTGTCGAACTCGTTTTAGATTACAATTGTTAGGATCTCTATTTAAAGAGGATACACTTTATGTTTGAGGAATAAGAAAATGTAAAATCATCTCAATCTCTCTTATGATTCGCTTGGTTCTGCTCGATGTTTTCTGGACTCGGCTGCGGGTTGTTGCAACCACGGCACCTCCTTCGCGCCGCCGAGGCCTTGGTCCTCGCCCAATTACCCAGCACGAGTATTGCCTCCGGTCTAATCCATCTTCAAGTACTCCGGCTCCTGACATTGTGTGCTGGGATTAGTCCCAGATTGCTTGTCTAAAGTGGGTTGTAGTAGTATATAATACCTGTTGGGTTCAATCGTGGCACCTCTAGGTTAACCCTTTTACACGAAGCGAGGATGCAAGTGTAAGTGGGGTGCTATGTGTGTGCGGGTCTACCCCATGGTGGGCTAGGCATCGAGCGGATTTTGGGCTATGTTGTTACAGATGAACATTGGTTTCAGGCATTTCTCGGGCGCATGTGACCCGAGCGTTTCTCACACGCGGGTGACCCAAGTGTTCTTGGGCGCGTGGTTCCAAGTTGTGAAAGTTAATTATTTTATGCATTTATATTATTATGTTGGTTGTTATGTGACCTGTTGTGGGTTTTTATTCCATGCATTGCTTGCTGAAATTATTGATAATTATGGTTTAAATTGTTAGCGAGAATGATTTAGGTGACATTTTTGGCCCAGTGTTGGGCCGAAGTGTTACAATCTCTCCTGTTATACTAGGAGGGGCAAATCTCATATCCGACCAGTCATATCTCTCCGCATGTTTCATATCATACCCGAAAGCTACATTTATAACCACCTAGTTACTGATTAGCGTTTGGTAACCCCTAAGTGTACTGTTACACATATAGAAAACTATGCTGATCTTAGGTCTAACGATTATACATCATCATTGCTTGATACCAACTGATGATACATAGAAATATAACAATCTCAATAGCGTCTCAAAGTTGGTGAATCCAATATCATGTTCTCTAACATGTGCTCACACTATTGATTCAATATCCCCAATATCTACGACCAGTGAAACATGATCATCAATCAATATATGTGTTGGTATAAGTCAGTGGTGTCCCGACTAGTGACGTCTGACCAGGGATCCTTTTAGAATGGTATCATACAACAAATAAAGAGCTTCACCAATAATTTACATATTTGCTAATCTTTATAAATGATAATTCATCCAAAAAACATAATAACATTTATTCTATAATTCATAAACATAGATGTGATACAACCATCTCTATGATTGTCTCTTGGGACATATCACTAACAGTTTGCTCAAGAACAGCTTTTAAATTGTAGTAACAACATATAGTTGATAAATTTGTATCGATGGTACACACCCTCAGCAAGAACATTGCTTTGTCCGTATCTCCAAACTCCAGAGAAATGAGGTTGTTTGGTTTGGTGACAAATTTGACCCACCAAAATTTGGAAATTTGGTCACCAAATTGGCTACCAATGTTTTAGGCATAGATTGACAAGAAAATGAACTAGGGTGCCAATAGGGAAGGGAAACTTGCCAGAGTTTGGTTTAAACCAAATATCGTCAAATCGGCCAGTGCTACCAAAGTTTGATAAGACAAGCGTCGGCAATAATTGGCAGCAGACCAAACATCCCCATATCGCTTCTTCAAGAAAACATGCAGAGCCTTAACCATATGAAATCAGCTCCGGCCTTGACTTCATATGGCACCTTGCAATGCGAGCGATAGGGCACTCATTTTGCAGATTGCCCTCAAACATGTCCTATCAACATTAACAATTCATTATTCTAACATCATTGACAAAAAGAGGAATTGCAGAACACCGTCCACTTGTCATCCTTCTAGATTACATTTAGCAGACATAGTGGCAACTAGGATCTTTGAGAGAAATTAAACAGGGGTCATAGTATGTAAGGCAGTCGATGCAGAAACAAGTACTCAATCTAGCTTACATATTTTTCATTCTAACATGCAAATTCCCCTCTCACCATGCGAAGATCCTCCAGAACTTTCATCATAGTGGGTCTCTCATCCACATCTTCCCGGAGACATTGAACTGCAATCCCACCAACCTTCACAAGACAATCTGAATTTTCAGGACACGAGACCTCCTGATCGAACATCTCCCTTGCTCTGCTTTCTGTCAAGAAAGACTTGACGAAGTTTATGGGAAGGCTATTATTCTTATCATACCGTGCCTTCTTTCTAGTAATGAGCTCTAGAAGAACAACTCCGAAGCTATACACATCACTCTTTTCTGTGAGAAGACCGGTCTTCATATACACAGGGTCTATGTAGCTCATATCGCCGACCACAAACTGGGTGTGTTTTTTGTCCATCGACAGGAGCCTAGATGTCCCAAAGTCAGATATCTTTGGGCTGAAGTTTTCATGGAGGAGAATGTTCGCTGATTTAACATCTCCATGAAGGATCTTTTGACTAGCCGAAGAATGCATGTAGGCAAGAGCTTCTGCAGAGCCAATAGAAATATCCAAACGTACTTGCAGAGGGAGGCTTTGTTTTTCTTTTGGGACATCATTTTCAGTACCAGCAGCACCACCACTATGCAGCATGTCATAGAGACTTCCTCTGTCGATGAACTCGTAAACCAACATGGGAACATCTGTTTCCAAGCAACAGCCTATGAGCCGGACCAAATTCTTGTGACTAATCTTGGATTGGATGGTGATCTCATTTGCAAAATCCTTTTGTCGTTCGCATCGACTTCGATGGAGCGCTTGATCGCCACTCATTGCTTGTCATCGTGAGTTCCTCGTGAGACCGACCAAAGTGCCTTTTCCAATTGTCTTATCAAATTTTGAGTGAACTTATCTAGATTTTCCTTTGTGAAGATGCTGATGCTGATGTTTTTTAGTAGTTGGCCGCCGTTTCTGTTGAAGTGCTCCCTGAGCTTTCTATTCTCATGCTTCATGCGTATGCTAATTAATGCCACTGCTACCAATGAGACGACAATAGTTATTCCTGCAAAAAAAAAACATCAATTGTGTGAAATGTCATCGTTTCATCCTTGACAAACCATACCCAAATCAATTGAAGTGTAGGCGGTCTTTTGCTAGAACCAGAAAGTAAAACTCAGGCTCTACACAGAAAGTAAAAATCCGTCATGTAAATAACATGGGAAAAGGGCAGTGAGAAGCTAACCTATCGCTGCAGCTGCAGGCCAGGGCAATATGGGCTGACAAGAAATTTTACCATCGCCCTTTTGTCCAAACTTGCATTTACACTCGTAATCACCATCTGTGTCATGGCATGTGCCGCTCTTACAAGGATTTTTTCCTTGCATGCACTCATTGATATCTGAAAAAAAAAGAAATGGCAAAGAATACTAATTATATAGAACATAATTAAAAGGGTAAATACATGTAAATATAAAAATAATTGAAGAGCAAATTCTTTTGCTTGTAACATATTTTTCAGTTATGATGTTTAATTCCAAGCAACCATTTTTGACGTGAGGGCAAAGGACTTGTAAGACCTTGTGGCCCACAATTCGCTAAAAGCCAAGCCACCACGCAGGACACACACATGCTTAGCACCTCATTTGGCTTTTATCGTCACTTCACCTTAGGTTAACTCGGAAATGTTACGAATTGGCGACAGGTATAATAATGATAATTTGCCATTCCCTTTGTTGTTTCTTTAGAATTTGTCATTTCATCAGAATTTGCTATTGTGTTCATGGAAATAGTTAGGTTTTGCCACTTCTCGTGTATTCCTCCTATTCTTAATTCTTTTTTGAGAAAAAAAATAGGAAAAAAAAAGGCCCGAGTGATAAATGTTTCGATTCAAATATGCTTGTAATATGAGGTGCGGATCCTAATGCAGTACTAGTATTCAGAAAAAGAAAGCTGAATAAGTGGACAAACTTGTGCAATTATCACGGATGTAAGGATTTCCGTTATATCCACGGGAGCATCTGCAGAAATATCCATTCCCATTTCTTGTGTTCACACAATGGCTGTGGCTGCTCACACAGGCGTAGTCAAGCTTTGCCTCACTGTCGTTTGGTGGGCACGACCCATTATTCCTTATAGCCCAGTCAAGCACCAGTGGAACTTCTTTGGCAAAGTGCTTGGGGTTGTTGAGGTGGTTTCGGCTGAAATTGTACCTGCAATTAGTAGGATAGATTCACATTAGTCGTTCTGACAAAAAATAATAATTTAATAATTTAGATGAGCGGTGGAATGACTACATATATAAAGAAGGAATAAATTCCTACGTGCCACCGCAAAATTCCCAAATCTCTTATATGTCATCCTTGTGTGACTAAGATATGAAGAATGACATAGAAGCCGTCTTGGCAAAGGCCAGGATGTTGACACCTAAGAAGCACTATTGCAGGCGGTGCATCCAACATTCAGACAATTATTGAAGGGTAGTTATCAATTAGATTTGGATCCTTGCAGTACTGCAGAGGTTCACTACACGAACAATGCTCTGCCGTAGCTAAACACTTTACAAACAGTGACAAAGCACGGCAACTATTTTACTGTAGCAACATACTGTGCCACTTGATCTCGATTTTTTATTTTCGATTGGACGGTGAAAATCGCTCCTAATGCCCATGCACCGCCCAATCCCAATCAATCAACTTGTACTTAGAGTGGTCATCAATAGCGAAGGGAGTTCGACTTGATTGTTCAAGTCCTTCACTCGACAGAACATATGACTATTACTCGCCAATCGAGGGCATAAACCTAGATATATATCTGTTGATGGCAAGATTTGGCATCTATAATGGTCATTGCAGTGCTGATTGGTCTAACGATAAAAACTTAAAGCTGCTGCTGATTCAGCTACTATTCGGTTTTGAATCGAAAGGCAGAGTGCTCCTGAGAGGTCCTGGAGGACCTCATCAAAGCTCCCTGAGAGGTCCTAGAAGATCTCCTCAAAGACCTCCTGGAATGTCCTGGACGACCTCCTCAAAGCCCTCCTGAGAGGTCCTAGAGGACCTCTTCAAAGCTCTCCTGAGAGGTCCTGGACGACCTTTACAAGGCCCCCTGAGAGGTCCTGGAAGGTTATCTTTGCAAAATGACCACCTCTACAAAGACCTCCTGAGAGGTCTTGAAGGACCTCCTGAGTGGTCCTAGACGACCTCTACGAGACCTCCTGAGAGGTCCTGAAAGGTGGTCTTTGCAAAATGACCACCTCTACAAATACCTCCTGATAGATCCTGGAAGACCTCCCGAGTGGTCCTGAGCGACCTCCACAAAGACCTGGGAGGTCATGGAGGGTGGTCTTTGCAAAACGACCAAAAAGGTGGTCTTCGCAAAACATCCAAAAGGTGTTCTTTGCAAAGCAGCAGGTCGTGAGGACAAGGAAAAGCGCGGCCAGGACCTCCTCAAGAGCACTCACGTGGCTTCATCAGGAGCACCCAAGACGTCCTCAGGACCACTCACGTAGCTTCATCAGGACCACCCAGAACTTCCCCAGGAGCATCCACGAGGACCACCCCGGGATCTCTCCAGGAGCTGCCACGTGGACCTCTCAGGTCCACCCATGACCTCCCAGGACCTCCCAAGAGCAAGCGCAACCATCCAGGACCATTTCCAGGAGATCTACACCATCCACGACTACCCTCAGGAAATCCACGCCATCCATGACCTCCTCAGGACCTCCCATGAGGACTTCCTAACAAAGCATCCAAGACCTCCCTCCAGGAGCTCCTCAAGACCACTCCAGGGAATATTCAGGGATCTTGGGAATATCGTGATCAAGTAGGAAAGTTATGTCAGTTATAGAAAGATCAGATAGTATAGCCGAATCATATCTGTAAGTTTTGTTCGGTTTGAATTAGGAGTCCTAATCTCTTACGGCAAGCCCAAGCCGCTCTATAAATAGAGGGGGTCAAGGCCGATTCACAAGACAGACAAATCAATCTATAGAATCGTTTTTTCTTTTTCATATACTTTTGCATCTAGGTTTAGAGTAAAGTAGCTATGCTTTGCTAGTTTGCATGTAAACTAACCGCGTGCTCCTGCGATATTGGAGTAGCTATCCTTTGCTGTTCTTGCTTGTAAAACAGCCGGTTCTTCGCCGTAATTGAAGAATTATCCCCTTTGCCAGTTTGCTTGAAAACTAGTCGTACGCTTCTACGAAAGTGAAGCAATCTGGTTATTTGCGACCTCGTGTGTTGATTTTTGATGTCAACACATTTTGGCGACTCCACTGAGGTACGATTGATTCAGCTATAGGTTACAGCCGAATTTTTCCCCGGACACAATAAAAAAAGACTTGATCTATTATTTCCGCAGCCACCGCATCAGGCCTTTGGGCCGATCGCCCTCGTCTACTACGGCATGTCGCCTTGTCTCGATGCTCGCTGCTGCATCTTGCGCTCGTCTTTGCGTGCTCGTGGTCGACTCGGTGCCGCCGCCACGTGTGCACTCGCTTGCGGCCAAGTGCTACCACGTACTATCGCTGCTGCTGCTCGCTGTGTGCTGTCTTTCACTGTGTGCTGCTGTGGCCAAGGCTATTTTTGGTTGCTGCATGTTGCGGCCAGGAGCAAGGCAATAAAAGATTCTTTTGTTTCGTTGTTGCGAGCTGTCGGAAAAAGGTCAGAACCGAGCAACGTCATATTCTCTGGCTATAGAAGATAAAGGCAAGGTGTCATCAAGAAGAAGGATGCACTGTTATCAATCTGCACCGAGCCAGAGGTGCAACCTCTGCAAGTACGTTACCTGTTTCTCAATCTAATCTTGTAGTTGCAATGAATTCATATGTTGATGTTGTTATGCCTATGTTTAGTGAATTTAGTGCATGGGCTAGAAATTCATATTACACGTTAGGTAATTGTTTTAGATCTTCAGTTTTAGAATTACAATGTATTGATAATATGCAACAGCCAAGGCAAAACAATATGCATGCTTCAATTCTCAATGCTATTGGCAACATACAACATGAGCCTGCGTCTTTCGATTCATCGGCAATATTTACACCACCTAGAGTACTACAAACTAGCGTGCCGGTGAACGATCAACATGGCCGAATTAATATGATGGGTTTGGCCAATTGTTATAAGCCATCATATGATATACCATATGTTACTAGAATAGAGGTTACACCCTATACTTTTTCAGCGCCATATACAACACCTAATGTATATAATTCGGCTCCATACGCCATTAAGGATTATGGCCGAATAGACGGGAATTCAGCAAGTATGCATGTGCCTCCATACAACACCGTAGCATATAGTGTATCCCGTACACCACCCCAAAATTCCGGTATTCCTCATGGTTCATGGCCGGAAAGCTATTTTAGTGTTCCCCAATTAGATACACCACGTGTGCAGGCCACAACGTCATATTCTTGTGATACCTCAAAGCCATATACTATTAGATCAGAACGACAAGTTGATTCCGTGTCTACTCGGCTCGCAGCCGAGCAGCATATAGGGTCTAAAAATTTTGGAGGGCAATTTGATGAAGAAAAGTTAAGAGCTAATTTAGAAGTTATTACAACTGAAATACGCAAAGACGTGAGAGAGCGTCTCAATGCTTATTTTAGAAGTAAGAAGTCAGAGTCGGTTTTAGAAAAAGAGAAGCCGGCTGTAATTGAAAGAAAAGAACAAAGGCCGACTACTGTTGAATTGTCGACTAGTATTGAGGAAAAGGAAGAAATATTGCCGACTGTTGTTGCTAAGGTTGGCAAAAATGAAATTTCAGTAATTGGTTCGGATGTGAACAGTAATCTATTTGCAAAAGTTGTGAACAGTAGTTCGCCTATAGCAGCAATCAAGCAAAACAGTGCTTGTTCTGAATTTATTATGTCGAGAACAACGAACTTAGCTATGCGAAAATATATAAAAAATAGTAGGTTAGCTATGCTTGAGATAAAGGAAGTCTTTGTGTTACCGTTTGAATTTCATGCTAAAACAACTGACGATTAGTTTGAAAAGGGAAGACAAGAAGAGTTGCTGTGTACTAGTGACGCTGTCGGTAATGGTACTATTGCGCATCAGATTGGTACTACAATAGTTGCAGCTGATCATAGTAGCAGTGGCACATCACAAAAATTAGGATGGCCGAACAAACACCTAAGCAGTTCGGGCCTTAGCCATGACACGTTGACAATGGCAACAGTAGTTGATTATGGGCATCATTTAGGCAGTAGATGCCGTGTGCATGCAATAGAAGAGGCCGAGCACAGAACGTGTTCGGTTGGTGAAGAATTTAGTGAAAAAAGAAATTCCAGCACCAAGACTTCAACAAAAACCGAACTCTCCTGTGATTCGGTTGCTGACCATACGAGTGAAGGAAAGAATTCAATTTTGGCCGAACCAAAAGTTAATTTGATTATTGACAGTAGAATCACTATAGAACATGTCAGCTAATTTATTGTGCAATGTAGAGAGGCCAGTAATGGCAAATCATTTAGATTAAAGTTGTTTTTTATTATCTTTGTTGGGTATTACATCTATGAGGTTTACTTTACTTGTTCCAAATCCAATTCATGCCTGGTTACAAATGGGGAACAAGCTTAATTATTATTTTCGCATTAAAGATATAAGATCGAAGTGTGGTAAAATTGAAAAAACCGATATTAAGGAAATAGAATATGTTTCTAAGATATTGAACAAGGCAAGTACAAATAAATGTATAGCCGAATGGGTGGATATCGAATCTGAACCATTCGTTTTTTTAGCTTTGGATCCGTCTCGACAAAAGAATCGGCTAAAGAAGAAAAAATATACATTTAATATGACTAAATGTGATCAGATTTATAATATTTTATTGGAAGAAAAGCATATAAAGTTGTTAGATCATCATATTATACCATCACATGAGGAGTTGAGAGGGCGCTCATATTGCAAATGACACAATGTGTTTCCTCATAATACTAATAATTGCAATGTGTTTCGCTGGCAGTTACAATCGGCCATTAATGGAGGTCGATTGAAGTTTACAAATCATCAAGAGACAGGGGGGCACAAAGTAGATAAACAATCTCCCTTTAAGTGTGCTTAATTGTGAAGACAAGAAAGGCTGATGTAACAAAAAGCAAGGAAATAATGATAGCCGGTGAGCTTGTCAACAATAGAGCTAAAAAGACTAGCAAAACATATGGCAAAAAGAATAATATGGTTTGGGTCCCTACAGGTAGTGGAAAAATTAAAGCTAAGGATAGTGTTCAAGCATTTATTGATATAACTGCACAAAATACAAAGACGAAATTGGTATTCTGACAAATTCTGGCTGAATATGAGAATAAAAACGCCGATCAACATGGTTTTGATTAAGCAAAGGGATCCAAGAAATAACCACGAGGTCAAAAGTTTGCATCTGGTCATCAAAACCATTGGCGATCACACGATCGATATTCATTGCTTGTCCCATGATGCCCACGTCGTGGAATCCGTCCCTAAGTGCAAATGTTTTTCGGCAAGCAAGCTTTACCGAAAAATTGGGGGGCATGTGTTGATGGTAAGATTTGGCATCTATAATGGTCATTGCAGTGCTGATTGGTCTAACGATAAAAACTTAAAGCTGCTGCTGATTCAGCTACTATTTGGTTTTGAATCGAAAGGCAGAGTGCTCCTAAGAGGTCCTGGAGGACCTCCTCAAAGCCCCCTGAGAGGTCCTGGAAGATCTCCTCAAAGACCTCCAGGAGGTCCTGGACGACCTCCTCAAAGCCCTCCTGAGAGATCCTGGAGGACCTCCTCAAAGCTCTCCTGAGAGGTTCTAGACGACCTCTACAAAGACCTCTTAAGAGGTCCTAGAAGGTGATCTTTGCAAAATGACCACCTCTACAAAGACCTCCTGAGAGGTCCTGGAAGACCTCCTGAGTAGTCCTAGATGACCTCTACAAAGACCTCTTGAGAGGTCCTCGAAGGTGGTCTTTGCAAAATGACCACCTCTACAAAAACCTCCTGAGAGGTCCTAGAAGGCCTCCTGGGTGGTCCTGAGCGACCTCCACAAAGACCTCCTGGGAGGTCCTGGAGGATGGTATTTGCAAAACAATGAAAAGTGTGGTCTTCGCAAAACATCCAAAAGGTGGTCTTTGCAAAGCAGCAGGTCGTGAGAACAAGGAAAAGCGCAGCCAAGACCTCCGCAAGAGCACTCACGTGGCTTCATCAGGACCACCCAAGACCTCCTTAGGACCACTCACGTGACTTCATCAGGACCACTCAGAACCTCTCTAGGAGCACCCACGAGGACCACCCCAGGACCTCTCCAGGAGCTGCTACGTGGATCTCTCAGGTCCACCCATGACCTCCCAGGAACAATCACAACCGTTCAGGACCTCCTAGGAGCAAGCGCAACCGTCCAGGACCACTCCCAGGAGATCCAAGCCATCTAGGAGCACTCCCAACAGATCTACACGTCCAGGACCACTCCCAGGAGATCTACGCCATCCATGACTACCCTTAGGAAATCCACACCGTCCACAACCTCCTCAGGACCTCCCACGAGGACTTCCTGACAGAGCATCCAAGACCTCCCTCCAGGAGCTCCTCAAGACCACTCCAGGGAATATTCAGGGATCTTGGGAATATCGTGATCAAGTAGGAAAGCTATGTCAGTTATAGAAAGATCAGATGGTATAGCTAAATCATATCTGTAATTTTTGTTTGGTTTGATTAGGAGTCCTAATCTCTTATGACAAGCCCAAGCCGCTCTATAAATAATGGGGGTCAAGGCCAATTCACAAGACAGACAAATCAATCTACAGAATCATTCTTTTTCTTTTTCATCTACTTTTGTATCTAGGTCTAGAGTAAAGTAGCTATGCTTTGCTAGTTTGCATGTAAACCAGTCGCGTGCTCCTACGAGATTGGAGTAGCTATCCTTTGCTGTTCTTGCTTGTAAAACAGCCGGTTCTTCGCCGTAATTGAAGAATTATCCCTTTTGCTAGTTTACTCGAAAACTAGTCGTACGCTTCTACGAAAGTGAAGCAATCTGGTTATTCGTGACCTCGTGTGTTGATTTTTGATGTCAACAATATCCCTCTCATTCTTTCTCACTGGCTTGACCTTCAATCCCCTTCTCTTTTAATTCAATTTGTATGATCCACGAGGTTTTCTGGATCATCGACAATTTCAAACCATCGATGCCTTCTATTGCAATTCATGAGGTAAGTACAATCATGCAAAATATGAAAACAAATCCGAAAATAGTGATGACTTACTATTGTATCACTCTCTTTAAAATTTCAAGTTTAAACTTAAAAAGTGTTAAGATAACGTTTCGTGGATAATAATTCTTATACCTTTACCTTTTCATTTTCCCATTTTCTTTTAATTTATATTTTCCAGGAGTTTCTTTTTTTTTCTAGCAACACAAATTACTTAGATTGAACTTTAAATTTGGAGCTACACTAATTTGAGAACTACATACATTTACATATCTTTTTAGGAATTTGTTAGGTTCATGTGGTGCTGAAACCAAAGCGGATTTTATGATTACATCTACCTTTGTGGTGTCCACTGAATATGCCTTATAACGGGCAGAGACATGATTTTGACCATGGGGGTGCAAACGGACGCAAATTCGTGTCCGGTGAAGATGGGTGATAAGGCTATGAAACAAGGAGCGTGGATAAAAACGGACGGCGGATTTCAGGGGAAAGTCACACCGTGACTTACCTCCTGTAAGTTAGAGGGCATGTCTCCGCTGCAAACATAGGACACAAAAGAGTTTTAGGCTAATCTGACACTTTTTACATGCACAATAGCAAATCTAGCCTTCTTTCCACGCCAAATGCAAAAAAAAAAGACATTGCGTTCGTGCACCAAAGGGTCGGAGTCACCGACAGAATGATACATCGCCGCATCCGTGTGCCTGGGGCACGGTGCTGCCTAGTCCGTGTAATATCTTGTTTAATCATTATAGGACTAAGTGAACTAAAAAGAGAAAGTTAAATATAATTAAAAGAGAATTTCATAAATCAAGGGTTTAGGGGAAAAGAGGCATATAACATCCCAAAAATTCTGAACATTTGAAACTGTTTAAAAATAAGGGATTTTAAAAACTTTTTGTTGCATTTCATCGATGTTCAAATTTTTAGGTTATATTTGAAACCTCGACCTCAAAAATGCGATGCTGGTCGAAAGCCACCGCCCACCCAACTCCCTTTCATTCTTTCCTCGCCCACACTACCACCTCACCTTTGCCTCCTCTTGTGTCGTGCGTCATGATGCCCTTGGCCACACCACTGGCAGTACATCGCCCACGCCATGTTGTCGCCTGCTTCTGCACACCAGTCGCATCACACACCAGCGCGCTGGTCCCTTCTACAATGTCGCACTCCAGCACCTGACTCGCTGGGCCCAGGCTTACTGCTTTCTTTTCCTTTTCTTTCCTTTTTCTCTTTTTCTTTCTTCTTTCTTCTTTCTTTTCTCTTTCTTTTCCTTTCCTTTCTCTTTCTTTTCCTCCCGGCCCACCTGCCAGCCTTTCTCCCTTCTCCTTCCTTTCTTTCTCTTCCTCACCCGATAGCATGCCTGTGGCAAATGCTGTTGCCCACATGCATCCACATGCCAGTGCCTCCCTCCTCTGTTCCCCTTGCTCCCCAACTGCATCCCTGGCACCATGTCGCCGATGGCGTCACGCGCTGCGCGTGTCTCGCCACTGCCGCTCACTGCTCACATCCTCGCATCGCTACTGGCGCCATGCCGTCATCACCTCCCGCTTGCCGCGTTGCGTCACCGTCCCACAAGCACCAGCCGTGCGCATGCCTCCCCTACTTAAGCCATAGCCACATGTCCCCCTTCCCCCTTCCTCTAGCTCTCCCCTCCATCCTCTTCCTCCCCTTATTCTTTCCTTCTCCTAGAGCTTGCATCAAGCCGCGTCGCCGCTCAAGCTCCCGCGCTGGCCACCACGCACACCTCGTCGTTCCAGTCGCACTAGCGAAGTCCATCCACCCCCATCCACATCACAGTGTGTTTTAGCCCTTAAGGATATTTTACCCTCATTCAATTTCATTATCCTGCCATAGGAGCATCACGCGCTGCCTTCTTCCCTATTTCCAGCCGAAAAACATTGCCACCATCGCCGCCCTTGCTCTGGTGAGTCCCAACCTGATTCCTCTCTTTGGGAGTATCCCCTCACTCTCTCATCTTCCCCCTAAACCCCGATTGGAGCTCTCCCTCACCCGGTTGCCTCCTCCATGGTGAACTACTCGCGCCGCCTCGGATCACCATCGCCGACCCTCCCAGGATCGTCACAGTCATTCCCCTCGGCACCGATAAGTCACTAGCACCCCCTAGTAGCCCATGCACGAGATGATTAGGCTCAGGCAATGCTAGTGCGAAATTGTTGTTGGTGCCCGAGCGTCGTTGGAGCCCGAGCGCCTCTGCCACTAGAACTTGTCGCGCCGCCTCTACCGGCCACCCCAGCCCTTGCCGCCGGTACCCCTGGGGTCGTATGCCCATGGGAAACCCATTTTGGGCTCCCTCGATTGTCATCGAGGCTCGACTCACTAACGACGACCGCCACCCGAGAGCCTCCTTTGCTGCTCTACTTTGGTCCGAAACAGGCCCGCACTGTAGCATGTCTGAATTCGGACATCCATTATAGCTTGTAATCATTGTGGCCATTAGGGCATCATTAGGACAAAGCAGTCATTACGACTGAGTTAATTAGGCTTTGTTAGATTGATGTGTGGGCCCAAGAATAATTAGTAGGAATTAATTAAAATCATATTTGAATATGAGTCTATGACAATTGGCCCCACCACCTTAAGTGCACAGTATAGACCGTGTCCATGGATCAGCGTAGTGCATGTGGACCTCTGGTCCATGCACTGTTCTTGTGGATCGAGTCCATGATAGATGGGCCCCACCTATCAGTGGGTGAATTTTATTTAAGAAAATAAATCAAAAGAAAAAGGAAAGGGAAGCGGACCCACCTGTTAGAGAGAGAATTCTCCCCCACTTTTCTTTTTCCAGGAATTAAACTAGGGTTTGGACTTCAGAGAGTCTGTTCTCCCTTGTTTTAACTTCGAATTGAATGATTGTTGTTTCTAAATTCAAACCCTACTGACTCAACTAGAAAACACCCATTTTGGAGTTCAATTGAATTTTTGAATGCAATTTGCATTCTTTCATGTGTATCCGAACCCTAGGCGGTAACCCTAGGATGCCCTAACATAAGGTTAACTACTTTACATTGCCAAGTAAAGTGTAATGGTAAAAGACCTTAGTGAAACTAGTTAATATAACATGAATAACTAAAGTAAATTAAGACTTCTGAGATAGATGGTGTCGAACAATCGAATGGGCACCTTGATAAGGGTAGTCATGTAAACAGTAAGGAATGTTCAGATGGCTAATAACCCTATGTCATTAACAATGACTAAGTTGAGAGGTAGCACATTCAACAGAGCCCAGTTCAATGAAAACATGTTATGACGAGTATGCCTCATGCATAACTAAGTTTTGCGATCGTGTCAAAGACACTAGGGACCTAGGTAGTAACTGGGAATCATAATGACATAAGCTCACATATACTTAAGACATAGAATAAACAAGGGAATAAAAGTATATGTATAGACATGTACGACAATTGACATCTGAACCATGCTAGTAGTTGATTAGGCGGCTGAGTGTGACCTCAACATTTAGAATAAAATGCCAAGTAAAATGTGGTAGTGATAAACACTAATGAAGGTTAACGGTGGCTATGACCTAGCTTCATGCTAGTGATGGTAATTAAGACAATAGGGTCGATTGCTAAGCAAAGGCTAGTAGGCAAGAGCCATAGACTTTGTAAGGCAGTTGTCTACTTAATAAGGACTAGTCGTTAGCAGATGCTGTAGTTAAGAATCACCCTAGTATGATAGGCCACTTTAGTGCATACCAAGCCACGCAAGTAATGAGACTTAGCAAGACTCACCTCACAAAATGAAAGCCAATCTGTATACACCCCTGATCCAATTGTAAGGCTGAAGTATAGCGAATTCTTGAAAGTTCCAGCTAAGGCTTATGGAATTTCCTTGATAAATATAAATTCATAAAAGGAATAATTAAGTGAACTAGGTCCCATGTGTCGGTGAGACTTATGTCTATCCAGAGCGAACCCCGCACTTATGCATAGGTCTCACCTAACTATCATAGAACTTCCTCGATAAATAGGAAGTAATAACTAGAGGAATCATTAGATCAGTTAGGCGCCGTGTGTGAGTAGCAATTCGATGCTCCCAAGTGGGTGATAGTAACTCAACCACCAAATAGCATCATATAGGCTCTAGCTATCACCCGTCTCCATCCGCTCCTCGTGGAAGTATGATCCGTGATCCGAAAGTAGTCCAGAGAGTATGACTTAACTGGGTGATGTCTCCCATTTAGAAAAGTTGTAGATAATTTTGTCAAATTTTCAGGAAGGTCTACATCACTAGATTCGGAGTAGCGATAGAAAAGTTACAGGTTTGGGAAGGTCGCTGTCCAGAATTCAGGTGTCGTTCGCAGAGATCGTGTAGATGGGTTGTTTCACCTATGAAAATGTGAAGCAGGCTGTCTTGACAGATTCCGGGACCGTCTTTGGGGAAATAAACATGGAAGAAAATGGGGAATTCAGGAGTTCACCATAACTAGGAAATTGTAGGCAATTTCGTGAAGATTCCATAAAGTATTATTTGCTGGATTTGGGGTTCAGATGTGAAAGTTAGAGTATTTTTATTACTGGGACAACGGGTAAGGCGACCGACATAATCAAGCAATTGGATCATTTGTCGTAAGTATGCTAAGGCGAGGTGTGTGATGTTTTTGTGCTGTGATTTGGTATGTTGTGAATGTATGTCAATAATGTGTCCAGGGAGTGTTGCCTCAAGCGCCATGACATCTTTGTATCATCCGGCCCTTGAAGCTAAAGAAGCAACTGCTTGGTATAATGGTGAACGATGGGTGGTGGCCGTTGTCATGTTAGTTTATTTACCATGAGATTTATTTATATTTTATTAAGGTAAATATTTGCCATGGTAATATTGATGAAAATAGCTATATTGTGATATTGATGCAATTTGTGACATTGATGCAACTACCATGGGGATGATATGGTGAGATTATTATTGTTAAATAAATTATTGTATCATTCACTTGCATAAGGGCTAGGGTGATGAGTACTGCCATGATTATGGCTAATCCAACGTGCCTCATGTTAAAATACTATAGAGGTAGGGACCCACTCTCAAGAAGGTGGGGGAGAAAAGTGGGTCACCGACGGGTGAATACTTTGCTATACCGGTATCAGCTGAAAGAGGTGCATTATGGCTTTTGCATTCATGAGAAAGATATTGACGAGAATTGAGAATGAGGAGTATGGGATTTATGATAATGCATTAAATGTTTAATGAACTCGTGCATTTACTGTTGTATCTTGTACCTGCTTAGTCGTAGACTCACCATTGCTTTATTGTTACTTTAAGTGGTCGGTGATGGCATCTCGCATGGAAAGGGATAGCGCACATGGAATAATTGCACTCACTTCAAATACTTCGATTACATGGCCATGAGAACGTTTAACATAGTGTGATGATTTATTCTTTCTAGGATTTGATAATTATTGAATAATTCTAGGTGATTGGTTGGAACCTATTCATCCATTCATTAGACTATTTATGGACTGTTTAATACTTATTGGTTCTTTATTCAGTATTGCTATCTACCATGTTGATTCTTATGCAGTTTAGTTGTTTTTACTATTTTCTATTGCGACCCTTGGACGGATTTTTAATTAAGATATGCTTGCTGGAATTTATTGCTTAATTTGGTAGATAATGAAGTTTAGTGACATTTCAGGCTCAGTGTTGGGCCAAGGTGTTACAGTCCGTGCTCCTAGGGCACAGAGCCAGCGAGTCCGTGTGCTCAGGGAGCGGAACCGCCTCGCATCCGTGCGCTCCACCCCGAGTCCGTGCGCTACGCCACACGCCCGTGCACCACACTCCGCCCCTGTGCGCCCTGCGTCCGCGCCCTGGGCGCATGGACTCGTCACGTCCGTGCCCCGGGCGCATGGGCTCAGCACCACCGTGCCCCAGGTATACGAACACAGCGACGTGTCGTTCCACTTGCGACTCCAGCCATCTGGCGCACAGACGCAGTTCCTTTTGGCATTTGGCCCAGAGTGGGAGCTAGATTTGCTATTGTGTGTGTCAACAATGCTATATTAGCCAAAAACTCGGACACACGTGAACACACACCACTCAACATGCCACCGAGCCGGCACACACACTAAATAGCTTGCAACCTCTCTCTGTTATTTATTTATCAAGAGTAAAGTGCATGCAAAATAATTATTCAAATTACGCAACTCGTAATAAAAGTTGTAATTCGTGTGACTTCAATTCCTTAGAAACACAATTAGGAAACAATATAGAACAAGAAAAATAGAAATGAGAAACGACAAAATTAATATATTGTTTTAGTCGGGGTTCAAGTAAGAGTGACAACTTGCCCAGTGGGGGTGAGAATCTATTCGGATTATCCCCATTGGGGCGGGGTAGACTCCACCCATGGGGGGTTGGGGACGGCTTGTACCTAACATAGCCATATAGTAGAACATTGTTTCATTTTATATTTTGTGTGTGTATATATATATATATATATATATATATATATAATACGAAAAAGGTATTATTTTCATTAAAAATATAGACTTGTTTGGAACACTGATATATAACCCACCACCGCAGTGCTTTATTTGTGATAAGAAGCGAATGGTTAGTGTAGATGCACAAAAAAAATTTGGTGGTACGTTGTACCAGTCAAAGGTACCAAAATAACTATGCATGTTTGGCTCACTTATGTAGTACTCTCCCTCCACTTACAAAAGAGTACATTTTTTTACTTTTTAAAGTTAACATGATGCTTTGACTACTTTGACTTTAAATTTTCTTATCTTACATCAAAAAAAGTTGTACAGTGCCATACTGTGAAATTATTTTTTATGACAAATTACTTATATAACTTTCATATATCCAAACCATATATCTTAAAAAAATACCTTTCGTTAAATTTAATAAATTTTGACTGCACGGGTTCTATAGTATACGTTACTCTTTTATGACATTTATGACCGGATGGTACTCACCAGCCTTTCTTGGCGACGAAGGCGTACATACAGGGGTTGTACTGCCATACAGGGTCATCGTAGTCCGTGTGATTTTTGAATAACCACGTTAAATGGACTTCGCTGATTCCGGTGGCGATGGGCGCCTTGCAACAGCCGTGCCCGGTGCACGGTTCGCCGTCTTTCGCGGCATTCTTGATGCTGGCGCAGTACGTGCTGCAGCCCGTGATCACGCGCTGCCGGCTGCCCTTCGCCTTGCTGGACATCCTGGCCGCGGCGCCGCACCCGATGGCCGTGAACTCGTTGCGCGCTGCGGAGACCAGGTACGGAGACTCCCCCAACCGAAAGACCGAGCGTTTCAACTGGATGCCCTCCTCTTTGTTTTGTCCGTGGCAGGCTTCTGTCATGTTGGTGTTGATGAGCATCTGGCCTTTCTCCAACCTTATGCGCAAGACCTCGAATTTGCCCACGAACGGCCTCTGGCTTTTCTCGTCGCACCTGACAACAAAGTTGTCCTGGCCTCGCCAGGAACACTCCTTTCCGATGCCGAACGGGTAGGGGATGGTCACGTTGCCGCACTTGTCGGGGCAGTCCCCTCGTGGCACCGCGCCGTGGACGACCGCCGGAGTTGTCACCTGAGTGAGGAGAGCGACGACTACTGGGAGAAACCACAGTTGCGGTGCCATAGAGGATAGCTTGCTAATTCGCAGTTTGCTAGTATAAGTAGCAGGCTAGTCGTAGAGCTTTCGCCTTAACATGCCCGCACCGGTACTGCTAGCTAGTATATATAGGACAACATGAGCAGGGGTTAGGTTTGAACTAAGGACCTGTTTAAAATAGGGGGATTTTGCCAGAAAATTCTTTGAAAATTCTTACGCTTACGCTACACATTTGTGGTCACTAAGGCGGAAGCACCAGGGCTTAACTTTCGAACATATGGCGCCACGCTGTGTGCACGAATTATTTTCGCCAGTCCGAGCCGCACATGACGACAACCAGGAAGCCGGCGAAGGTTCCAGATGCTTATTGCCTTAAGCATTTATTACACGGAAAGATGCAGCCACAATATAGAAAACATCCGTCACCACACCGGATATAGAACTGATCAAAGCAAGCGAGATTAATTCAGAAACTATACGTGTCAGCGAACACGGCGTAATTGCATGAATTATTTCCAAAGAAACTTTATTGTAACATCCTAATTTTCAGGTATTTTTGAATTTTTTTTAAATAAAAAAATCAGTTGATTTTTTCTTGAAATAATTAAAGCTTAATTTGAAATTTCAAAAATTAAAAAATTTAATATGAATAAATCAAACTTCAATTAATTCAAAACTGGTTTATTTGATTTTTTGGATTTTTTCAAGCTCTTTTGTTATTTCTTGCTGTTCAGTTTATTTTATTTCTTTTCTGTTTTTCCCAGAATTAATTTTTTTCTATAAAATTTAATTTAAATTAATTATTTTTAAAAGAGTTGGATTTCTTTTGGAGTTTCTGCAATTATTTAAATCCAAGTCCAAAATTCAAATTTCTAAATTCAAATCTCATTTCCAAATCCAAATTTCAAATTTCGTAATTTGAATTTGTTTCCGCGAATTATCTTCAAGCCGAGCCCAATTCTTTTTCGCCGACTCGCTTCTTTTTTTTTTCTTTTTCATTTCTTCTTTTCCCTTTTCTTTTCTTTTTCCCTTTTCCCTTTTTGTTTTCTTTTTCCCTTTTCCCTTTTTCTTTCTTTTTCCTCTACTGCTTGCTCTGTTTCGACCGACGGCTCCTCTAGCAGCCAGTGTGTAACATGCCATTTTGGGACTTTTCGTGTAAAGTTCAAAATTGGATTTTGAATTCGAAGTGCAACTCAAATTCTCTCTTTGATTTTGAAAATTCAGTTTGCAAACCTCTCTTGGGCTTGCCCAGCCCAGAGCACGCCACGCCTAGGACGCGCCCAGACGCACTCGACCGCCGCCTCCTCGCGCTAGCCTCGCCGCCTCGGCGCCCGCTGTCGAGCGTCGCCTCCACGCTTGCCCTTGCCCGGACCACCCTAGCTTCCCCTTTCCACCGCCGCACCGCCCTCGGAACCTCGAGCAGCAATCAAAGCGCCCAACGGCTCCCTCCCTTCCCCCATGGCTATGAAAGCCCCCGTCGCCTCGCCAATCTCCTCCCCTCCCTCTCTGTCGTCAAGCCCAAACGAAAGGGAGCAAGCTCCGTCCGGGTCGCCGCCGCCGTTTCGCTACTCTAGTAAGCCCCTCCCCTTGCCACCCACATCATCTCGTGTTCCGGGACACAAGGGACTTTTCCCCCATTCAATTGCTCCTCTGGTCCGTAATCACCGTCAGAATCCGCTCCTTCCTCACTTCCAGCCAGAACCGCCATTTTCGCCGCTAACTCCGCTTCGGTGAGTTTCCCTCCAATCCCTCCTCCTACCACGGCCTCCTCAACCCTCTTGAGCTTTTTTGACCTATCTCAACACCTTTTTTCCTCTCAAGTCATCCCCACCACCAGGAAGCCCCGTCGCTGCCAGCCATCCTCCGACCATCTCTAGCGCCCCTCCAATCCGGTATGTTACCCTTACCCCCCTAGATGCTGGTGCGCGCTTTAGTTAGCCAAGGGTGTCGCTGGGTTGTAAAAGGTGTAGTAGCCCTATGAGCCACCACCGCCAAACGTCATCACGCTGCCGCTAGTGGCCACCTTAGCCCTCGTCGCCAGTACCCCTAGGATCGCCCACCTCGTGGGGCTTCATTTTGGGTATCCTGAGCCACCCCTGTGGACCGACTTGCCGGCGGCGAGGACATGCCTGAGAGCACCTCTGTTTTGTCAGAAACAGACAAGCACTATAGCTCATCATTTAAAACTGAATCTTTGTTGATTAGGGCTAAGTAGGGGTTAAATGCTGGTTTAAAGATGCTCTGTGAGACTAGTGCATGGGCCTAGTGTTTAATTAATGGAGTTAATTGAGCTCAGTTTTGTCATGAGTCTATCACACGCGGGCCCAGTGCGTTAAGTGCACAGTGTGCACCGAGCCATGGACCAGCATAGTGTGAACGGCCCAAGGTCCATACACTGTTCTTGTGAACCAAGTCACCGTACAGTGAACCCTGCTTGTTAGAGAGAGAAATTCTCTATCCTCTGTTCTTTTCTGGAATTAATTTCCAATTGAACTTTGGAGAGCTCGTTCTCATTCGTTTTAGCTCCAAATTTAATGAAATTTATTACTTAAATTTTCTAAATTCAAGATCTTTCTGTTGGCAGTGGTTTTGTTCAATTTAGAGTTCATTTGAATTTTTGATTGTATTTATTTGCTTTGCTCATTGTTTGTTCGTTTTCCAGCGCGACTGTCCAAGTAGAGTTTGAGAACGCTGAACAGCCCCAGTTCGAGCACGTGCAAGAATACCAAGACCCACCTGCTTTTGAACCAAGCGAGTTAACATTTTGATCATATTTAACCTATATTTGTGCAAAGTTATATTCTTTTAAATTATCAAATTGTATGCTTAATTCATTATGCAAATGTATATAAAATCTTAAGGTAGATAAATACCAACTTGATACTGTAATATTATTATACCATCCCTTGACATTGATACTTTAATATTATTATACCATCCCTTGAGATTTGAATCACATGATCCTTGTCACCCCAGGTAACTAAGTGGTAACTTTACTAATTATAGGTCGTACTTAAGCGCCATGCTAGTCTTACTTAAGTACTAGGGCATTAATTGCCCTAATCATCATCTTTTAAACATGAAATTTGTTCTGGACAGTCATTGGAGGGAAATGACTGGTATATTTGAGATAAATTAATTTGATGCTTCTTAAAACCCTAATAACTTGTTGTTACCACATCTAGACAGATGGTATGATGGCTGTTGCGGATATTTAAGTACGACCAATTCGTAACTCCTTACGACCAGTTAGTACTTAAGTACGACTAGTCTGAAACTATGTATGACCAATTCGTATTTAGTCTCGACCAGTTCGTAACTCCTTACGACTAGGTTTTGACCACTCTGTGATTACGTTCGACTGCCTACGACCACCAGATCTCCATATGCACCACCAGAATCGATCGAACTAAGCGACCTACTCATGTATTCTCTCTTTGCCTCACAATATCTGGTTTGAACTCCAGGTGAGATATATGTCATCCATGTACTGTTCAATACTTTCTCGATCGAGTATCGGATAACCTTATGTGGTCGAACTCTTCGGCCACGAGTGGTATGGCCATGTACTTTCTTTATCCGACCACTTCGAGGGGCCCAGAGATATCTCTCCCGTTATGTTAGGAGGGGCAAATCACATATCCGACCAGTTACATCCCTCCGCATGTTTCATAGCATACTCGAAAGCTACCTTTATAACTACCCAGTTACGAGTAGCGTTTGGTAACCCCTAAGAGTGCTATTACACATGTAGGGAACCATGCTGATCTCAGGTCTAAGGATTATACATCATTATTGCTTGAGACCAACTAATGACACATAGAATCATTACAATCTCAATAGTATCTCAAGGTGGGTCTATACAACCCCATGTTCTCTAACATGCGTTCACATTATTGATTCGATATCTCCATATCAATGACCAGTGAAACATGATCATCAATCAATACCTGTGTTGGTCACAGAGTCACTGGTGTTCCGACCAGTGACATTCGATCAGGGATACTTTTAGAACGATGTCATATAAGTTAAAGAGTTTCACCAACAAGTCACATACTCGTTGATCTATATAACTGATGATTCATTCAAGGAACAAAAATAATATTTATTCAATAACTCATAAATATAGATGTGATACAATCATCTCTATGATTGCCTCTAGGGCATATCACCAACATCTATGACATGTGGAACCGCCATAGATTTTATAAATAAAATCATGAAATAAAAAGATGAGTTACTGACAAGTAGGGCCCGCATAAGGGTTAATAAAATATGGAAAATATAAAAATGAGAAAAGCCAATATTAGTTCAGAGAAAATACAAGCCACTATTAGTTCAGAGAAAAATACACTTTCTCTGTTGGAAAGCGTAAGCCTCAGAAATACGCTTTCAAAGTCACCATTTTATTTATTTCCACGGTTTTCAATACGAACTGTGTGATGTACCGAAGCTGGATGTACGCTAAGAACCATGTGAGTGGAGAGTACATTAATGGCGTGTCTGCTTTTACAAGAGTTACTGAGGAGAATATGTTGAATAAGGGGGCAGAATATATGTACTGTCCATACATTGACTGCGATAATCTGAAGATGTTTAAGAACCAAGCACAGATTGAAGCACACTTGATTTGAATGGGTTTCAAAAAGGGCTATACACGTTGGACCAGTCACAGTGAAGAGAAGATTATACAGGAAGGTAGTAATAACGACATCACTAACGAAGAAAATGATATGCCACCGGATGATGACGATTGTTGTTCCGATTCGGATAGGCTGCACGATGACAATCTAGATCAGATGCTTCATGATGCAGAAATGAACTATAGTGAGAGAGAGTTTGGTAAATTTGAGAGCTTGATGGAGGACTCGGAGAAGCCTTTGTTCCCGTGCTGCAAGTCAGAATACACAAAGTTGTCATCCGTGCTTGAACTGCTGGAATTCAAGGCAAGCAACGGTTGGTCTGACAAGAGTTTCACATCGCTGTTAGGTCTCTTAGTGGACATACTTCTGGATGGAAACGAGCTGCCCAAAACCACCTACATAGCCAAGAATATTCTTTGTCTATTGGTAATGGAAGTAGAAAGAGTACATACATGTTCGAACGATTGTATCCTCTACTGTAAAGAGTACACAAACATACATCTATGTCCGGTGTGCAACGCATCCTGATACAAGCGTAAGAATCAATCAGATGACGGCGAGGGAATCAAGGTAAATAAATGACTTCCTGTTAAGGTGGCGTGGTATCTTCCTGTCATTCCCCATTTGAAGCGGTTTTTTGCAAACCCAAAGGAGGCAAAACTGCTGTGTTGGCACTCAGAGGAGTGTAAGCAGGATGGAAAGCTAAGACACCCTACTGATTCCACCCAGTGGAGAAACATCGATAGTAGGTTTGCAGACTTTGGTGCGGAATTGAGGAATATAAGGTTTGGATTGAGTACAGATGGAATGAATCCTTTCGGTGACATAAGCAACCGATATAGCACTTGGCCCATGACTCTCTGTATCTACAACCTTCCTCTATGGTTGTGTATGAAGCGAAAGTATATTTTGCTATCGATACTTATCCAAGGGCCGAAGCAACCTGAGAATGGTATTGATGTGTAACTAGCACCATTGATGGAAGATATAAAAATACTATGGATCAAATGGGTACAGGTATGGGATGCGTACAAACGAGAGAACTTCATTTTACACTACTTGTTGTTCTGCACCATAAATGATTATCCTGCCCTTGCTAACCTATCGGGCCAGAGTGCAAAAGGAGCCAAAGCATGTACTCACTGCTTAGATGATACCGAGAGTGTGTGGCTGAAGCACTCGTGCAAAACCATGTACATGCATCACCGTAGGTTCCTTCGGAGGGCTTACCCATACCGCAGGATGAAGAAAAATTTCGATGGAGAGAAGAAGGGCAGTTCAGCTCTAAGGCATTTATGCGGAAAAGAGGTCTATGATATGGTTAAGGATTTAGATGTTGTGCTCAGAAATATATGTAAATCAAGGACCCATGAGAAGAACATCTGGAAGAAGGTATCAATATTTTAGGACTTACCTTATTGGGAGCACCTAGAAGTTCACCACTGCATCGATGTCATGCACGTAGAGAACAATGTATGTGATAGCTTGATTGGTCTCTTCCTAAATATTCGTGACAAAACAAAGAATGGTGTCAATGCACGACTTGACTTGGTTGATATGGACATCAAACCTGAGTTAGCACCAACAAAGACAGATAAAGGATGAACGTACCTTCCCCCTGCTTGGTACACTCTTTCCAAGGCCGAGAAAATTGAACTGTGCCAGTGCATGCATGCTGTGAAAGTTGAGTCTGGTTACTTTGCCAACATGAAGAAACTTGTTTTGATAGAAGATTTGAAGTTAATTGGCATGAAGTCTCATGATTATCATGTGCTGATGACCCAGATGTTCCCTGTTGCAATTAGAAGTATTTAGTCGATCAAGGTCCGAGAGATAATCATAAGGCTATGTTATTTCTTTAACACAATTGCTCAGAAGGTCATCGATCCCGAAGGACTAGATGCTCTACAGGACAAGGTAGTGATGACTCTATGTCATCTTGAGACGTATTTCCCTTCGTCGTTTTTCGATATCATGGTCCATCTCATTGTTCACATTGTGAGGGAGATAAAGATGTGTGGGCCCATATTCCTACGTAGCATGTACCCGTTCAAAAGGTTCATGGGAATTCTTAAGTCCTATGTACGAAATTGATCTTGACTGGAGGGAAGCATTGTTGAAGGTTATGCAACCAAAGAGGCCATTGAGTTCAGCGTTGATTACGTGGCTTAGGTCTAACCGATAGGTGTGCCTCGATCACACCATGAGGGGGGGGGGCTCGAGGGTATCAGGACCATTGAAAGGAAAGCAATCACTCTAGAGATAAGAGCGTATGCTCAAACCCATTTCACAGTCTTGCAACACATGACTGAAGTGTCCCCGTATATCGACCAGCACAAGGACGTGCTTTGGCAACAGAATCCAGAGTAGCCGGATGTTTGGATCACGAGACAGCACAATAGTCAGTTCAACCAATGGTTGAAGGAGCGACTCGCTAGGAAATCATCAAGTGGTACTCTAACATGGTTGGAAAAGGGCCAACATTTACAGTTATGAGATGGTAAGTATACGACATAAATGGGTACACATTGTATACACAGGCTCAGGATACAAAGAGCACTAACTAGAACAGCGGTGTACGCATAAATGCGTTCAGTACCGATGGGTTGAGGTGCTCCTACTATGGGTTCATAGAGGAGATTTAGGAGCTAGACTACGTGCTTTTCAAGATCCACCTGTTTTGGTGTCGTTGGGTCCATCTCCCACAAGTGAAGGTCAACAGGTATGGCGTCACTACCGTGGACCTCGAACGTGTCGGATACAAAGACGAACCATTTATACTCGCTAACCAAGTTATTCAATTTTTGGGGTATGGAGATGTTACTAGTTATTTTTGCCAGGCTTATTTTTTACACTAATAATCTTTAATTATCATTGATAATTTTAGATCTGGTGATAAAGATAAGATAGTTATTATTTGGACCACAATATATTTTGATAGGATCTACAATTAATATTCGAGTTTCTCGAGCAAAAATTGAGAGCATCATAAATATCCTTGAATAGCTTCAAGTTATATTTCCAGTAATTTGTAATTTAAGTTCTTGAATCTCGCAATTTTAAACATTAGTGGAAATTATTTAAATTAATTTTATCAATAAAATAATCATTAATTACAAAGGGGTTCTCACGATATTTGAAAGTTGTCAAATAAGTTTTGCATGAACTTTAAATAGAAAGATGAATTAATTAAACTATTTGGCCCCATTTAACTCCTAAAGGAAGTAGGCCCACAGGTCATTGAGAGAGAGAGAGAGCACACAGGAGAAACAGAGGAGGTGCTCAGCTGACAGGGGAACCAGGGGGGAACATGGCGGCGGGCTTGCTAGTGGCAAGCGACGGCCGAATAGGTGGCGTGGACCAGCAGAACAGGATGCCGGGGAGGGGAAGAGGCTAAGGGAAGTGGTGTCGCAGTCGGGGTAGCGCCGAAGGCCCGTGGTTGGTGGCTGGAGTGGCCGGGTACAGGGGTCAGACGAAGGCGACGGTGGCCGAAGGGAGGGGAGAGGAAAGGAAGGTGAGCACGAGCATGAGGGAGGTGCATGGAAGCTTATCGAGTGGTTCGTGGAGGCGGAGAAGCACCGGAGCAGGCCGGCGACGTGAGGCTGGGGCTACGTGCGGTGGCTCATTGTGGTGGCAGCCTCGGGCGGTAGGGAGCTTTGGCCGATGGCTGGGGGAGGTCAAGGATGTCAAGGTGGAGCTCCAAGGAGGATATGGCGGCAGTGGAAGCACAATTCGCCCGAAACCAAGGAAGAACGACATTCTGGCAAGCCCCATGCATGGGGGGAGTCAAGGTGTGCCCCGGGCTTTTATAACCACGTGGGGCATCGTGGCGCTATTGCCAACTATACTGAGTAATGGATGGGCGGTGAGGCATGAGGGGCGACATGCGTGCCACGGGCAGCGTCGCCAACGCGCACGGCAGGGCCAGGTGGAGCTACACGTGGGAGAAGGCAGTGCGTAGTGCGGGCACGTGCGTGGATGGTGCGACATGTCGTGTGTGGGAGTGCCGAGGCCGGGCACGACCGAGGGCTGGACAGGGGAGAGGACGGAGGGAGGAAGGAGGAAGAGAGACGAAAAGGAGTAGGCCCTGCATGAAGTGAAACGAAAGAGAAAGAGACAGAAAAAGAATTTCAACAAGAATTGGATTTTTGAATTTTATATGCAATTCCCATTCGAGATTTGAATTCGAATTCAAATTTGAAATCTCGGCTCCAATTACTTGGATGCGGATTTTAATATTCCATCGTTTTTGCTCTGCATTTAATTTATTTTGGGATATCAATTTTTGGTTTGAAATCCAAATTCAAATTATGCTCAAATTAGTTTCCAATTATTTGGTTATTGATTCCCGGTTTTATTTTTATTAAATGAATTGTTTGGCAAAAACCAAAACAAGATTCTCTAACACTGAGAATTTTGAATAGCAACAAAAAAACAATAAAAAGATTTAAATTCTTTTCATTTTCAACAATTCCCATAGTTGGGAGGTTACACTCTGTCAACCGAGCTCCGTCGACGCGAATTTGCCATCTTCCCGAACGCCGGCCACCACACCCATTTCTCGTTCTTGTCATTCCAGAAAGTTTCTTGATGTCCTAGCCATGTCATGTCGTGTTCCCGAGCCTAGTGGTCGTTTCCTTCAATCAATTTTGTGTTTGCTGTAGCACATCGTCGGAATTTCGCATCGTCTTCCTCTAGGCCGAAAGCATCACCGTCGTTCGATCTCCTTCTCTGGTGAGTTTCTCACTGAATGGACCGCATCATCACGTGTTCCTGGTGTTCTTATACCCATCCCCCACCTCAATTTGGTAGATTACTCGCCGGGGAGTGCCGCCACCGCAGCCATCCTTTTTCCTTCACCGACCGCCATCGAACCGCCTCCTCGGAGCCTCTCCTGTACCTTCCCCGTGCCTAGGCGTTGCCCATGCTCGTCCTTACATTCCCCAGGTGCCGCCGCACCGCCGCCTTCACTGCGTGCCTGGGTGCCACTGCCTCCTCTAGCACCGTCGCCACCACCACCCGTGGGACCGCCATCCCCACGGGGTCCCATTTTTCTGGTCGATCGGCCACCCTGCTCAGCCACTCACCGGCGCTGGCACCGCTCCCAAGCCACCCGAGCTCCTCTATTTTTGCTTTGAGAATGCTCCCTATGTATTGCTCTTGACTCAATAACATTTGGGTCCCACTAGTCATACTTAGAGTCTTTTCCATCTAATCTTCTCTCTCACTAGCAAGTGAGCCCATAGTGTCATACCCTCAATGACTTTGCATGTTAAAAAAATCATAACAGCATATTCCAGGAATATTCCCTCTCCTCTTTTTCCTGAAATTTTCATTTTCGATAAACTTCCACGTGTTCGTTCTCCTTCATACGAACTCCGATTCTGGTGATTCTTTCTCCTAAATTCATCTAAATTCAATACATCTATTTTGGTACTAATTTGGTAATTTTTGTATTTTATTTGTATTTATCGTTATTTATTTATCTCATTTTGCGCGTATAGAATCCCATGTTGCTGAAGTCTGCTTGGATCAGTCTGCCGAAGTATCACCATCCTTCAACGAAGGCAAGTCGTAGACCTTTGATCATGTTGTATCCATTATTGCAAAATTATACTGTTTTATATCAATATGCATGTTAATTTTATATCAATTGTTTTTGGGAGTAGCTAATTACCTAATTGACATTATGCCACCTTGAGTATTGTGAATGGCATGTATCCTTGGACACCATAGGAAGGATTGATATTTTTTTGACATAATTGTAATACCAACATGGGTATCATAGAGATGCTTAGTCATGCTTACTTATGATGGGCTCATGATCACATGTTCAATGATATTAAATTTGACTTAATAATATATGGAATTGTGGTACGATGCCATTGTCATGCAACTATGGTGCGAGGTCACTGTTGTACTGATTGTGGTGTGTTGCTGCTGTTGTAAAATTTTGTGCCATGGTAGGGATTGTCATTGGATTGGATAAACAAAATGATTTATGCTCGGGTGAGTGATCATGTAGTAAAGAGGGTGCATGAGGCACATTGGTGCGTGGGGCACATTGTTTTGGATGAGATGGTCTTGCCTGAGTAATCATTAATGACTTAATCTTTATGCGCTATTGATGTGGACCATACCGTACAACCACATGTCTAGTATGGGTTGGACCTAGCTAACTAATTAGCAATGTCTTGATTTTTGGTTATACCATGTGTGGTGTGGGTTTCGGGGTTTACAGGTAGATTCACAAGGCGCAAGAGGGGCCCCGATTGTGATGGATGTAACCAGTCGATGGTGGAAACTTTAGGAGGCAGAACTGGGTTAAGACAGAACTTTGTAAAAGCCTTGTAATAATCACTTAGTCACACGCCTACGGAAGCGTGTCATGGCCAACATTATAAGTTGATTATCTCTTGTGGGTCATGCTGTACAACCTCTGCAGAGTGTTAAAAATTGTTCGAACAGCTGTGTCCCCAGTTATGGACAGTGCATGGTGATTTCACACGAGATATATAGTTTTTCATAAAACTTTGGATGGTGGTATGGATGGGAAGTGAATGGGTAGTTCACTAGTTGTTGGTTGGGAAGTGAACGGGTAGTTCACTGGTTGTTTCAAAGCAATTTTCTATTTATTTTTTATTCTTCTTAATTACGTATTGCAATCTATTTACCGTATTTACTGTCAATTTTGTTTTCTGCAAAATAATAATAATAATACATCTACTCCTTGTTCAAGCCTTACATTAATATTATTTGCATACTATTCCCTATGACTTGCTGAGTATTTTATGTACTTACGACTTTATGTCATTGTTGATCAGTTGCTGAGGAAGAATTCGGGAATCCAAAAATTCTACAAGGAGTATTTTGAAGACTATGCAAACTAGGATGCGCTCTTCACTCGATTGGTTGTAGGCATATCGGATGACCACCACAAGTTATCTTATTTTCACCGCAAGAGTTCTATTGGTATTTTAAGTCCTACGTGGGAAACTTTGTAAACCTTGACCTTAAAGTCTATTGTTTTTATTTAATAATAATTTGCTTATTTCTTAACGGTTTCGTTGTATGGATATGATTTCTATCGATATCGTCACTGTGTGAGCTAGCTACTGATCATAAAACTAGTTTAGAATACACAGATGGTCTGAATTTGCTTGTTCAAGTTTCGACAGAGTTCAGAATATATATAGGGTCCGAATTTGCATATTCGAGTCCCGATAGAGTTTAGAATATAGAGAGAGTCTAGATTTGCATGTTCGGGTTTCGATAGAGATGGTATTCGAACCATATCGACTGTGGGATAACTATAGTTAGTATGATCGTTTTAGTTAAAATTTCAAAATTTGTTTTATAAATCAAATAAACCAATTAACTTGAAAAATCGGGCCAGGCCGGCCGGCCACCACGCCATGCTGTACCCCCTGCCCGCTGCCCGCTGCCCGCTGCGGAGACCAGGTACGGAGACTTCCCCGACCGCAAGCCCGAGCGTGTCAACCGGATGACCTCCCTTTTGTTTTGCCGCGGCAGGCTTCCGCCATGTGGTTGTTCTCCATCGTTATGCCCAAGACGACAACCAGGAAGCCGGCGCAGGTTCGAGATATTTATTGCCTTAAGCATTTATTGCACGGAAAGATGCAGCCACGCAATATACAAAACACTTGAGGTATGATGGTTCGTAGGAAATCTCTGTGCTTGTAGTAGATCAAATCAGGTCCTGTTTTATTTAGTTTACTTCCTTTGTGGCAATTTGCCAACTGTGAGGTATATTCTTCTTGGCTATTGTACTGGCTAATGGTTAAATATGTTGATTTATTTTGGCGTGAACCCTTTGTGATGTTGAATGGTCCTGCGATGAAAACCTATACCTAAGAACCTGAAATCATCTCGACGTTTTTCACCGTAGTGACAAGCAAGAAGTAGCCAACAGATATGATGTGACTCTGATAGGTAGTTTTGTTGGATCCACCTTTGTCTTGCAGAATGTTGCTGTGGCTCTGGCAATGGCATCTCATTTAGCTCTGTTCAATTCATTTAGCGGATTTGGAAATTTCTTGGTCTGTATTGTCGTAGTTGATAGGTGATCACAGTGGCTACAAATGGTCACGGTGATTAGCTACTTCAACCGGCTCATACAGTCTCGCAAGAAACAGGCGTACAGCGAAGAAACGCATCTCCACGCCCCCCGAGCCGCAAAATTGCTAGAGATTTGAAAATTGTTTCCCTGAACGCACTCTCGTGGGAGATCGCTTAGTTTTAACCCAGAGTGAAGGATGGGAGGAAGACAAGTGACCACTGAGCTCATAATGATATACTGAGAGAATGATTTACAGTATAAACTCAGAATGAGACATCGTACAATCAAATCTATGACTGCACACAGTGCAATAATTACAAAACAATCATAACTTTAAGCGGATTACAATATTGGAACTATTTCGTACACAAAACTACAACACTGTGTTACTTGAACCGGATTTCAGAATATGTCAGAACAAGCATACTTCGCTTCTTCTGTGCTTTGCTATTGCAGTCTTAGGACGAGGGCATGCCAATCCCCATGCTGTAATTTTCACCATGCATGATCCGAGCTTTCACATGGCTGAAAGAGATTAGAAAGCAATTAGGAACCAACGATACTATTGAAAGAGGTGCATTAGAAAATAATAAGCAGTACAGGTTTAGGAGTTCCTTGCATGAATAGAAAAACCATTAGAAGGAAACGACTGAGGTCAACAAGAACGACTCACAATAAGATGCGATTTTAACCATCAACCGGCTACTTGAGATGCAGAACTGGTTATATGTTACACAAAACATAGAATTTTAGACAGGCCAATAGTGAAAACAGATGAGTGGTTGATTTAAGTCATTTAACCCCAAAAAAGAGGATGAGTTTTCTTCGAGGAAACAATTGAGTTGTTGATGGAAGTGGAGAAGATGAAATGCTAGCAATGTGTTCTTGGGAGATGGGCAACCAAGAAGAAAGTTAGCTTCAACCAGAATAACTGTCCAGCCGAAGCTTAACTCAAAGCTGTCTATGATTAGCAATGTGAACTTCTATTTGAGTCCATCCAACATCCCATCTTGTCATGGACTAACCTGGACTCGCTACATGGGCCGTGGGCCAAGGAAGGCACACTGGTCGTCGAGTACAAAGAGGGCAAGGCGAAGCAACAAAGGGATCGAACAAAATACAGAACCGAAGGCTCCTCTGCCTCCCTGCTGTTTCCCGGTCCCCATTCTTCTCCATCCCCAAGCAATTTGCTTCATCTCAATCCCTACTTCTATTCTTCCCTAGTTAGTATCCCCAAGCACTTGTATCCGGAGTGGATTTGAGACCTATATATCCGATGTTTGGCAAGTATTTGGTGTGGTCTTGAGTTCATCTGTCAAGGTTTTTAACACATCTGTAAGCAACTAGGTGAGGAAGCGCGGGGGCTCGGAGGTAATATCGTAATACGCGACCGGCTAAAGCAAAGGCATGTTGTGAGACGCCATGTAATGCAAGCAGCTAGGATAGAATGTCTACAGCGATCAATGGGTCGCACTGCAATGACAGACTATTGAGTCGATATCACAATACATACGAGCATATATTATCTGAATTTCACATACAACGGATACTGCCGGAAGAGTTTTTCTCTTCCATTATCTAAAACATACAACGGATACTGAAAGGTCTACTGGGAGCGATATTATATTGACACACACAAGCCTTTTACAACATCACAACGTTAGACAATCGTGACCTTTGTTGTTCTTAGATGCTTTGTACATCACACAAGACTGTTCTAAACCGTGCAGGACTGATTCTTCCATTGGCTTGTACAGGAAGTAGATCACCATATGTAACACATTTGCCTGATCTTCTGTAATGAAGTGTTGTGATTGATCTGTACGGCGGAAACATATTTGCTTGTGGCCTGAAGAAGAGAACTTAGCCACAACAAAAGAGAACTTGCATTGAAATGAATTATGCTGAACGACCTATAAACTCTAAACAAGGAAATGCTCTTCTATTATATGGCCCGTAATGTTTTTCTGTCCAATAGGCACAAGATAATAGGTGATATACAATCCATGGAAGTAAATACTAGTGGAACATTAGCACTGAAAGGTGCCAACGCTAGGAAAGTGACTTTTCGGAACATCACCATAGAAATTGCTGGATATGGAAAATATGGCATATTACCTTTGCATCAACATAATTCGAGATGATCTGAAGGATAGAAGTTTCAATGTAGCTGTTGGCATGGTAAAAGCCTAAGCATAATCTGATGTATTCTGCAATGTTGTTGGGAAGTGTACTTCAATTCATATACTTCGCAGTCTCTTCCACTTCGTCCCTGAGCTGTGTACTGGTGGAGAGACTGGCGACAGTAATTGGACTAATGCTGCCAATAAGAGGTCACCATGAGGAATCATACGAAAAGAAAAATAAATGATAATGAATATCATCTTCCTAATGTGAACACCACACATGCATGCTAACGTAACCTACAGAGGAAAAGGGGTGTTTCAATCGTTTGGAAACTTATGTGGATAGGCTATGCAGAAAATGGCCATGGAAAGGGAAAGGTATATGTAAGTTGAATAATAGCTGCTAGGGGTGACAATACCACGAATTTTTTTAAAAAATATTATTATTTTTAAAGATATTTACAAAATAAATAATCGCTTAAAAATTACAAAAATGTGTCCTCGTCGCTGTTGAATCGCGATTGTGGAACTCGCCGCCACTCCGCGTCGGTTAAGATTTATCGCCGCTCAATCGCGACATGAAGTTGGGCAAGCGTTTCGTCGCCGCTTGAATCGGCGATATTCTCGCCGCCGCTCAATCAAGCATGTAAGGCGCACTATAAAATCCCGAAAAATCAATCTGAATTCATTTTAATTCCAAAAACAAGAGAGAGTTGGAGAGGAGAGAAGAAATTGCGCGAAACTCGCCGGCTTGTCGCGTGGAGAGAGATTGATAAAGCATCGCTTCTGATCGATCATCTCGTGTTGCGTAAATTTTTCTCAAATCGTATGTTACGCCCAATCCTTGTAGGTTAGCAAACGACAATAGCGACATAGAATTGAGTAGGTTAGATACATGTAGTCGAACTCTGTAGTACATATTTTGAGTTGTGTAGCGACATAGAATTGCGACTATAGCGACATAGAATTGCGTAGGTCACATAAATTTAGTCGAACTGTGTAGTACATATTTTGAGTTGTGTAGCGACATAGAATTGCGACTATAGCGACATATAATTGCGTAGGTCACATAAATTTAGTCGAACTGTGCAATACATATTTTGAGTTGTGTAGCGACATAGAAATGCGACAATAGCGACATAGAATCGAGTAGGTTACATAAATGTAGTCGAACTGTAGTACATATTTTGAGTTGGACATGGAATTATGCAATATCGACATAGAATTGAGTATGGCGCTGTTGACTGTAGTAACATAATTAATGCACGATACATTGCTTTAAAATAGGAGAATTGCATGATACATTTTTGAATTGTGAGAAAACACTGAGTAGCTGTGGTAGGTCTAAAAACAATGAGAATATTTGTGCGCGTTATTATTTTGTTAGTACGTCGTTATTAGTTGTGTTAGTGCGCAATAATATCTTGTTAGTGCCGAAAACACTGCTTAACTAGAAAAGTAGCATGACATGTATTACATTTGTAAAGAAAATTCGTGAGTTGCTACATAGGCTATGTAAAGATGCATGAAAAAATATGAACTTTCTCTTGCCGCATTTTCGTGTATGGCGACGCGAGTCAAGACGTAGTTGCTTGACCCGTGATTGACGAGCATCACCGTAGCCGCTCAGCATCGTGCTCCTCGTGGAGGGCGAGGCGCCGATAGAGCTTGGGGCGCTTCGCCACGCACTCCCATCGTGGCATGGAGGCCGCACCGAGACCGATTCCGAGGTACGTGAAGTTTCGACCTTGATGCACTCAATCGCGTCCGCTTATGTGGCGTTGACTCATGTTTGTTCTCAATCGCTTCGACGCAGTTGAGAGCGCAGCCTCCTTCCACTAGCGAGGATGGTGGAGGCGACGACGAGGACGACCGACCACCGCGGCGGCCGACGCCTAGGCGGTTTCCATATGAACGGGCCCTCCCGACGGCGGCCGTTGACCGCCGAGGCCGAGACTCATACGCTCCATCTCCGCGCGGGAGATGACGCCGACGCCGCAGGATGTGAGCTACTTGATCGGGTTGCTCGCGCAGCGCCCGATGGTGGCGCACGACCTCCTAGCCGTTCCGCGATATCCCGCCGCCAGCAACACAGACGTGGAGTTCGCAAAGCCCGCACGCCCACGCCAAGTGGATCCGCCGCTTCACGTAAGTGTTTTCCTAACTATTTTTCTCTCAGAACAATTCGCTTGTGAACCCCGCCGACGCTTACGTGTCTTCTGCAGCCCGAGCGTATGGTCGCGACGCAGCGCCGTCTGGCGCATGCAGGCACTTGGAGGCCTACCCGCCGTGGTTGTTCGGGTGGGTGATGTTCCCGAGCTCCCACGGCGACAAGGCGGACAAGCACTACATCCAAGACGCGCATGAGGTGGCGGAGTCACCGATCGAGCGGATCCCGCAAGACGCTGCGGTCCGGCCGCGGTTGCGGCGCGACGCATCACGCGACCGCGGCGACGCGCGCCGCCGTGGCGTGATCGCCCATCCTCTCGGATGCCCGCCTCCATCGCACTGCGTGGTCGTTGGACCGCTTCAGATCGGACGACCACGTGTGGACTTGACAACAGACGGACGCTTGTACGCCCCGCAGATCGACCTAGACCGCCGACCATGGGCACTTTGTGGTGCCGCCGACGGGTTAGTTTCAGAATCATTTATTATTTTCATTTTACAATCATTATTTTTGTGTGCTTAGTTTGCGCGTTGTATTGCACAGTCACCTTCACGCCGATCACCTCGCAGGCTCCTACCCGCAGTACATTGCGATGTTCGATCACCGACCGATGACCGATCATCCGACTCTCGCATGCGATTTACAAGGTGATCGCGCGCGCCTCAACGGCTCGGCTGGTGTTGTGCACGCGAGACTACTCCGCACCGTACACGCTGGAGTGCCTTGGTGCACGACATCTTCGTGGAGGAGTACCAGATACATACGGTCATGCGCCGCTCGGTTCGCGGCAGAGGTCCCACCTCTTTGGGAGGCGGGTGCCGCGCACGACACACGCCGAAGTTCACCGTTGACTTTATGTCCGCATAATATGTGTTACATCGCAACCAAATATTTTTCTTGCCGCCCACTGTGTACACTAGGAAGGGAGTTCAGGCACGATGTCCCGGCCTGACAGATGGCCCTGGGTGGACGGTTGGAGTGCCGCGCACGAGACCCTCGCCGAGGTTGGGGACGAGGCCCACGACTCAGACGCACGAGCACTACATGGAGTGGTACTCACGACGAGGCTCGCGCGCTCCGGTCGTGGTCGACTCGTCGACATGTGGCCGCGACGCCGACACGCACTCCCACCCACCGACTCCACTTTCCACCGCAGACAGACGACTCAATATTACATATTTCATATTTAATTTGACATACTTACGTGTACAACTTGTTGATTACCTGCGCAGGTGGATCTTCACCGGGAGGTCATCCGGATGGTAAACTCGCAGAGCACATGGCAATGCCGGGGAGATCGAGGCTCTCGCACAGATCGTGGAGGCAGCAGACGCTGAGCGCGACCGCGACTAGTCGCACGCCGACCGACCCGGTGGACCGAGCTGTCCGAGGACGAGGGGTCAGCCGAGGTGGTAGGACATAGCCTCCTGCTCCACACGTGGCGGGCACGCCGCGTGCAGCAGGGGGAGCACCTCCGACATGTGGGAGGTGAGTTCGACACGCCGACATCGCTTCTTCATTTCATTTCAACCTCGTAAGTTTGTAACGACGATCTTCTCTTACAGTCCTCGCCCACCCGCACGCTGGCCGACTATGCCGCGCCGCCGAGCACATCTTTGGGCCAACGTAAGTTCCGCTTGCTTGCGTAACGCATTTTTAGTCATAACTATGTTTGTAACCCAATTCTTCGCAGAACGGCTTGGGAGGACGATGCATTTCGGCCGACGATGCGCACCTATCCGCACCCATCGAGGACTTCTTCAGGGATCCGCGTGACACGCAGTTCTCTTTGGAGGCTTCTCACCATACGGCGCGCCGAGTTCGACCAGCGACGCACCCGCACGACGCAGATCACCGACGCAGAGCAGCCCGGCTACACCACCATTGACTACCGCTGGTCGGGTAGTCAGCACCGACCGACGCATTTCGCACGCAATGATAACAGAGGCTCTGGACGACACGCTGGTGCAGCCTAAGAGGGGACGCCATTAGATTTCCCTTTATGTAATTTTTTTATTATGCCAACCGTTGTTTTGACTTTTGAATATGAGTAATATGCCCGCTTTACGATCCAATCGTCGCAACGACGTGACAAAACGAGCTGGTTTCTTGGGCGATGAGAACACTGCTACCTTTTTAGGCGATGCGACAAGACGGCCGCTTTTCGTAACAATGGCACCAGAGTAGGCAAATTTTTCAGACGATGTGACCACACCGCCTAGCTTTTCAGACGATGTGACCACACAAACCTAGCTTTTCATGACGATGGCACCAGAGTAGGCAGCTTTTCAGGATGATGTGACCACACACCTAGCTTTTTCGTGACGATGTGACCACACGGGCTAGCTTTTCAGGACGATGTGACCATGCGGGCCAGCTTTTCGTGACGATGTGACCACACGCTAGCTTTTCAGGACGATGTGACCATGCGGGTCAGCTTTTCAGGACGATGTGACCACACGGGCTAGCTTTTCAGACGATGTGACCAAGCGGCCGCCTTTTTCGACAACTTACCAAGACGAGCCCCAAAGAACGGCTCCGTCCCGCCTAGCTATAAATACAACAGAATCGCCCAACTAGTCCACAAAGCAGCACCACCAAGTAGAAAACATGGACAAAGAGAAGGAATGGGAGAAAATCCGCAAGCTTTTGAAGGACTAGGTGTCTCCCATGAGACCACCGCCGCTATCATGCCGCTAGTCGAGCCTTTCACATACCAAACTTTTCCGAATCGTGGATTCGAGGAAGCCGCAGATCCGCTTTCTCGTTCGTGTGTATGCTAAACCCACTCAAAGATCCGCGCCGTAACAAGTAGGACTTGGCCGACATCGGGAAGAACTAGGTGACTTCAATGGGCGCACTAAATGGCGTAAGGGCAAGAGGTTGCCGATGTCGCCGATGAAGACTACGCCGAAGTTACCTCATTTAGTGAGACAAAGCAGTGGGCTTGCCGACGAGGGGAGGAGCCGGGAGACCTAGTGGAAATGATGGAGCTCAGAGACCAAGACTACATGGCATTGTCCGAAGATGAAGGTTCTTATGACGACGATGATGCGGACCAAAGAAAGCGGTTCCGTCCGAGTGGAACACATACTAGCCGAGAACCTCGTCGTTAACGAAGGCTCCCATGTACCATGGGAGTACGACCAGAGCGAGGTCGACTAGGAGCTACGACAAATGCAAGGAGGCCCGCAAGATGCGGTCAAACACCGGGCATTGTCGGCTCGACGACATTCACCGTCGCCAAGTCTACTCCAAGATGCTACGACGTGAAGTGCGCATAGAGGATGCCCTTGGCGCGTGCACGCATTTCAGCCCGGGCGGACACCCACCGGAAGTGCTCCATAGTGGTCCTCACACATGCGTCGTCGCCGAAGTCGGGTCATAGCCCCACCGGAACTCGCCATCGCTTCATTGCCAATCTCATGTACGGTGAGATCGTGGATAACCTAGATTTTGAGCCACGATCCATCATTCGCCATTGAGGCAAGGTTCCAAAGACACTATCACCATGCCAAGGCTTGGAGGGCAAAATGAAGGCATTGGAATCAAGGTTCGACGCTCGAGGATTCCTACCACAACCTCCCCGCAACTCCGAGTCATACAAGACAGAATCCCGCACTCATGTCGACATTCAAGACGCCACGCATCCGGCGGCCTAATAAGAGGGTACTACAATGAGCATTCTTCGCGCTTGGTCTATGCATCAATGCATTCCAAGATCTGTCGCCCAATCTTGTGTATCGATGGCACATTCTCGATCGCGTACAAGGGCCGAGCATCGACCGCAATAGCGACGGACGGAAACAATCAAGTTCTTCTCAGGCATTCGCTGCTGAAAGCGAACACTGATAATCGGGCCGTGGTTCCCAAGAATGTGAGGATTTCTCAGCAGACCGCCCCAACGTATGCCTCATACATGACCGCAGACGTGGCCCGCGCGTGCAATAACACAAATACAATGAGGAAAGAACGCTCCACTTCCATGGCCGGATCTACAGAGTGTGGTGCATGAGGCACTTGGGTGCAAACTTATAAGCAGCCCGCAACAAGGACTTGATGAACATGTTCAAGCTACTGCGGCAACCGTAACCAAAGCCGTAAGTTTGACACACTGGAAGATTCTCGACGACCGACCCAAACCCACGTAAGGGAGGCATCGACTAGGGCCACCCCAAGCGCCGACTCAGCCCCCAAGCATTGCCACACCACCCACGCACGCTCCTAGTGTCACGAGGAAGACAGGGCACAGTCAAATGCTTCTCGGGATCGATTGAGCACGAGCCTAAGGAGAAGTGGTCGCCGCATGATGTGGGTGGTGCTCGATATGGTATCATGACAACCAACCTAGCCGAGGTCTACTAACCGGGTCATGCGCGCGCCGTGCCTCCCTTTGGTTGGTATTGTCGAGGCAATTCTCCGCGGTACTACAAACTACTTTGTTAACAGATGCAGAATGCGTCGCCACCATGGCAATGACAGAGTACTCTACTCCGCCATGATCACCGCATACATGGAGGAGAAGAGCAAGAAGGGTGAGATGCACCGCATTCAAGATGGGCACGAGGAGCTTCGCTTGAGATAATGTGCGTGGATAAAGGGCGCCGTGGGACTAACCGCGAGAGGATCACCCATGAGTGCACGCTTACGCCGCGATAGTTGCGTATGCACTTGTAACAAGCCCTTCTTCTCGATAGGCCCCGCTCCCATGTCATGGCCACTGCTCACGCGATGGCGCAAAGATCCTGGCCAAGCACTCTCTCACTATTTCACCAAGGAGGCGTGATGCAAACATGGAGTGGAGAGATGTATGGTTACGCCGTTGTTGGCCATTTCACCGCCATCCATCCCGGGAGCAACTAACTGGGCCGCGACATTGGTAGGCTCAAGGGAAAGGTTGGCCGCGATCGCACGACGATCAGAACGATATGGACGAGGCGTAGTTTGACGTCGCACGAAGAAGTGCTCCATTTGCGTGGAGTCCGCACACCTTCAAGACATGCCCCACGCGAAATGCTCAGACCAAGGAGACATCGGATTCCGGACGCCACCACGGGACTCATCCGCGCCCGACTAGAGGCGCGGCACATGGAGACGCTGACGCCGCGACCACGACAAAAATATTATTATCAATGTTGTCAATTATCATTTTAGTTAAGTGTTATGACGCTCTTCCGCAAGTTCTCGTAATATCGAGTGTATGAATTCCCGATCGAATGGCAATATCACTTATCTTCCTTTTACGAATCGCTCATACCTCAAACGCCCTCACTAAATTCTCCGAAAATTAACTATAGTAGAACAACATACGATGATGATAAAATGTTATTACAAGTCTAACAGATTTTGTACCGTTTAAAATTTATGAAAATCACAAACTGCCTAAGTGAAATAGGGAAAATAAGGGTTGGGGAATGGTAATATCACTTATCTTCCTTTTTACGAATCGTTCATACCTCAAACGTCCTCGCTAAATTCTCTGAAAATTAACCGTAGTAGAACAACATACGATGATGATAAAGTGTTATTACGAGTCTAACAGATTTCGTACCGTTTAAAATTTATGAAAATCACAAACTGCCTAAGTGAAATAGGAAAAATAAGGGTTGGGGAATGAATCGCCAGTTCAACTGACGATAGGTCTTGTCGCCAGTTCAACCGGCGATTCATTTTTGTAATTTTTTTAATCGACTATTTATTTTTGTAAATATCTTTAAAAATAATAATATTTAAAACAAACTCACAATACCACAGTACTACGACATGTTTGTTATTTGTTTACTTTCGAAGGCAAGCATCAGCAAGAAACCAGAAATATATCTAGCTAACACCAACATTCAAGTATTCATATGGCAACTACACTAAATCTGTAACCTATAGAGCTAAAGCACAAGCAAATTGTCACAACCACCATGGATACATGATCATATGAACAAAAGTACTGACCTGCTAACACGAAGCAGCTCTCAAAGTTTGAGGCTCATCAAGTTTAATCATGACCATATTACCATAATGTAGAGGTAAAGCCGTACAACTTCATATTTAAATTTGCCTAACAGCTGGCATAATAATAGTACGCAATCGGGAATAAAGATGTCCTAACACCGAACTGAGGCAAAAGAAATAGGCATTCCTCTAATAGCACCCTCTAGTTTGTACCATTACTCAAAATAAAAAATGTTGGAAAGTAGAGATACAGCAAGGAACAGGAAATATCATCACTAAATCCAGAATTGAATCTAATCCCTCTTCAGCACCCAGCCGATGGCTTAACCCTATAGGATCCTGAAGGAACTATAGGATGCATATTTGGTTCTGATGAGTAAAACCTTTTGTCATTTGATACTTTTTTTTACGTAAAAGGTAGAGAGTACTCTACCTTATAACCATTGTATTAAATGGTGGTTAGAGTGTTACAGGTAAAAAAGCAAAAGAGCAAAAAAGCAAAAAAGCTAAAGAACAAAAGGAGAGCAAAGGAGAGAAAAAAAAAGACAACTATTTACAAGAGTCGTAAGGGTAAGGAAATGTTATTGTCCTGAAGCCTAGCTTGTTCATCAATTGCCTTTGTAGCGTGAAAGCGGTCTCCCCAGTCATTGGTGCGACAATCATGTAAGCTGTTTTGAAGACCCTTCTCATCACATATCAAGAGACTGAAATAACCAAACTTGATACATAGACTGACCAAAAAAAAGAGATACTGGAGTATCTTGAACCGTTGAACCCGAGCAACCTCGCTCTTTTCAGGACCTGATGAGATATCTCTGGACTGCTGACAGGAACGGATGATATCTTTAACGTTCTACACAGGGGCTCTTACGCAGCCTTTTCCTCGTTGGAATCGCCGTCAATGATCGCCGCATACCCTTCCTCTCCATCACCGACTGCCGCATCCCCTGCCGAGGGGACCGATCGGTCGACACCGGCACGAGCGACGCTGGCGTCGAAGTGGAGCAGGTCATGGCGAGGGCAAGCACATGAGCCGAAGGTGAGGGGGGAAGCGGAGGAGGCGGGCGCGAGGGCGGTTAATACACGGCAATCCCAGAATAAGAGGGAAGATTCGTCACCGCACGGGATATAGAATTGATCAAAGCAAGCGAGATTAATTCAGAGACTATACGTGTCGCGAACACGGCGAATTGCATGAGTTATTTCCAAAGAAACTTTATTCAAAACGCATCTACGCGCCTATACACGCAATTAGTTCAACTGCTTATGTGCAAGTCGTCGTTGAAACCTCGAACCACTAAGTCAATTAAACATGCATATATACTAATTCTATCCTAATTATTTCACATGCCATAGTATATATATACACATAAATATATAATCAATTAAAATCCCTTGCAAACAACAAACCTCGCCCATATACGATCTCGATCTCATGTAGTCACTCATATGTTGCACCAGAGTAGTAATAAGCATGTAGTACATACATATGTACCACGGTAGCAAAAGCAGGGGCTAAGTTAGGAATAGACCATAGGGTCGAGAAGAGACATGAATTTCGCACTATTTTGTAAGATATTATGGATTGCTCGTTATGAAATAAAAGCATATTGCTTTAATGTTGGTGGATCCTTGTTTGATAGTTCAAAACATGTTTTGCCGTTCATTCCTCATTCAAAAAGCCTATAATAGTAAAAGCGTTTTGCCGTTCATTCCTCGTTCAAAAAGCCTATAATAGTAAAAGCATTGTCTTTCACACAATGGATCACGACATCTATTAATACAACATCATGATATTGGCTTTTCTAATTTGTACATTCTATGTACAAGCTGCTACAAAAAAAAATATATGTATGTCACAAAATAATTAGAGCTCGAACTACACTAAAGAATAGAGCAATGTAATACAAATCATGATTGTGAAGGATAACACTTTGAGACCTTGTTTGGAGCGTAGATAAAATGGTTTTAATTGGTAATAAATTAAGCTTTTCACTCCATACAAACACATATCGATCATACCATAAGTTGATTGATGTGACCAATGCTAAGCAAGTCTTACTCTGGCTATATTACTAGATAATTACATGAATCATATGGGCCTGCACTTCGCCCCCCTTCCCTCCGCCCAGAGCAAAAGTTACAAAGCAGATACAAGCAAGAAACAAGTCATGGATTGCTACATGGCTGCACCAATTTCCAAAAAGCAGAGTGCACTCGATAAGTCTGCGACCACACGATCTAGACATTGTCCTACATCAATTCCTTACTATCCGCTCGACCTTCCCCACAAAATACCAAGGGTTGACACTCACGCACGTAAGACTTCGAGAGTCCATTACGAGCCCTTAGTGGACAAAGTGGGAGGGATGGTTGGAAGGGCAAGCTCCTGGTTAAAGCGGTTCTCTCCTCGATCCCAATATACTTTCTTACAATCTTCAAAGCACCAAAGGGAGTCCTTCGCGCACAGACTGTCGGACCCGGATTTCAGAATCCGTAATCCTCTCGTGATAAAGTCGCGCTATTCTCGGATCGAGATAGCGCCACAGCACACATTGTCAATCATTTCATACATCGCGAGACCAAATCATGCATTAATACAAGCATTAGAGTTCAAATAGACCACGCTGGTCGAAGCTTACAATAGGGCCGATCAAAGCCAAATGAGTTCATTACAAAATCTCGAGCACGTTAGGAAGCATAAGGGTAGCGCAAGTCTCTCCACAGCAGCGATCGGGTACTAGGTGTACGATCGATATTAGCCAAGGGCTTGATAATATAGGAGGTACACAAGTACCAACGGAGCCAACCTGCATCGGAGGGACCTAGACTACAAGAACTATACTACCCTCTTCATTTCCTTGCTCTTCGCGCCCGTGTCCTCGTAGTAGGTGTAGTCTCCATGATCTCGGGTTCTGGGGTTGGGGGAAAGAGCGAGGATGAGCACAACTACGTGCTCATGAGCCAACACACAAGATGCAATATTATACATGCAAGGCTTAACAAGGATGGTTCGGTTCATTTATTTGCACAAAGCAATATTTTGAGTACCAATATTAAAAAGTCCTATCACTTAGCATTTTAACCACATTGCATTTTGTTAAAGAGATTACTTGTGCAATATTTATAATAAAGAGAGGTTACCTCCACCTCATGCTTAGTTTTGATAGCGGTTACATCCACCACTTAACATCACTGGGTACATCCACCTGTGGAAAACTAAAACAGTGGTCACAATGACCCAACACATTTTATCCCGCCCACAAGGTTTTATAAACAGTAACTAACTCTTGTAAGTTCCTATGTCCGCTCTTGACCGTGGGCACGCTATTCGAACAGCTTCATTACACTCGCAGAGGTTGTATACTTTACCCACAAGAGACAATCATCTTGACATGTACACATGTTTCAGAGACATGTGAGTCAAGGGAGATCGCCACAAGGCATTTACAATGCATCCACCAGATTTGTTACACCCGCTAAGGTTTCACTCCGAGAAGGGTTACGCCACGAGACCCGTCAACCCCTTTCCTGCACTTCTCTGCGCCACACGCTTACGCTCACATAGACCCGTAAGTCGTGACACCCCAACCCATAACCACAAAGGCTTATGGCGAGCGGGTCATCCGCTCGTGCAACTCATACTAACGGATACAAATTATTCAACAGTCGACACCATTATAGACATGTGGTCGCATGCTTTACATTGGGAGGTCATCACAGATTAAGTCCTTAGGGACCATCTCAAGTGTTCATACCACATACCATCCACAAACCAACATTCCTTGGGCTGCATTAGCACCCACCAACATACCATCCATCATACCACCCGCCAGATGTGATAAGCAATTTTAGGGTTTTTAAGAGGTAGGAAAATACAACATCATAACCATCTCACCATTTACACCCAATGACTGCCCAAAATCATGTTCATTTTGAAAAGATGATGAATGGGGTAGATAATACCCGATACTTAAGCAAGGCTAGCATGGCGCTTAAGTATAGCCTATACTAGTATAGTTACCAAATATTTACTAGGTGACAAGGGTGTATGGCAATTCAATTATCAAGGGATGGTGTATTAATAATTAAGCATCAAATTGGCATTTAACTACCTTAGGTATTTAACATACATTTGCATAACGAAATTAAGCATGCAATTTGATACTTTAAAAGGACATAATTTGCATAAAATGTAGGTTCAATATGATCAAAGTATTGACTCGCCTGAGTCTAGGGCTAGGTGATCTTGATACTCTTGAGCTTGATCGAAGTGGGGGTCTCCGGCTTCTCCAAACTCTACGCGATCGATCGTACCGGAAAAGAAACACACGAGCAAATAAATTAAATAAATAACAAAAACTCATCAAATGAACTCCAAATTAAACCAAACTAGAACCAAAAGAAAGAGCTTGATTTTAGAAATTTTTAGAAACAAACTTTGCAATTTTTGGAGTTGAAATGAGGGAGAAAAGAGATTTTAAAGCCTCTCTTTTAAATTAAAAAGAAAAAGGGAAAAGAAAATCAGCCGGAAAAAGAAAAAGCAAAGCGGCCCACAGATTCGGCCTTCGGCCCGGCGCAACTTGGCTGGGGCCGCGCAAGACGTCTCGCGAGGCTCAAAGAAGCAGCTGTTCCCTAAAGGGCCTCAGCGCTACCAAAGAAGAAAAAAAAGGGGGGAAGAAAGGGGAGCGGTGGCGGCGCACGGGGGAGGGGAGGAGGGTTCGGCTCGGGGGAAGCGGCGACGGCGACGGGGAGGACGACGACGACGGAGAGAGCAGCGGCGCCTGGTGAAGAAGAGCTCGGGGGAGGCACGGCAGTGACGGCGGCCGGGAAAGCAAGCAAGACGAGGAGGCGACGACTCGAGACGGCGCGGAACGGTGAGTCTCTCAGCTCCTTTGCACGATCTTGTTCTTGCTCGGGTCTTGCTTGGGGAAGAGAGGGGGTGGAGGTGAGAGGAGCAGAGGAAGGGCGCCGGGTTTTAAAGGCCGAGGGGGGAGGAAGGTGACCGTTGACGATGGCACGGCGCCAGAGCCGAGGGCGCGGGCCGCGCGCGCCGAGGCGGGCGCAGGGGATGGACGGTCGAGGCGCGCCGCCGGGCGTTGACGCGCCGGCGGGGTGGAGGACCGAGGCGCGAGCAGACATGGGAGGGGAAGGCTAGGTTAGGAGAAAGGTTAGGTTAGGCTTTGAGGAATCTGAATCTTGAGCAATTTGGGCAAATTTCAAAGTTGAACTCCCTTGATTCTTGAACACACGAAGACTTTGCAAACCGGAATTTGGGTGTTACAAAACCTACCCATCTTAAAGAGAATCTCGACCCCGAGATTCAAGCTACTCAGAGAATGTAGGGTAATCCAACTTCAGCTGATCTTCGCGTTCCCAAGTGGCTTCTTTCTCCGAGTGGTTACTCCATGCAGACATACGATACGAGCCATATATAATTCGGCTAACTTATCTCCCTTGTAGGTGGTCTTCACAGGGATGAAATGGGCAACTTTGGTTAATCTGTCGATTATGACCCATACGGAATCATATCCGGTCTTGGTTCTCGCACTGAATGAAATCCATTCCAATTTCTTCCCACTTCCACCGAGGGATTTGCAGTGGTTGCAGCAATCTGCGGGTCTCGATGTTTCGCTTTGATCCGCTGGCACACATCGCAACAAGCTACGAACTCGGCGATGTCTCTTTTCACACATCATTGTAACCTTTCCTTTGTTAGAAAGCAAAAATGTGGACATCTTTGCATGCAAGTTACGGAGAAAAAGAAATTATTGGATATTAAATCATTGGATACCTTTCCAAGAGTCCGCTTTGCAAGTTGAGTAATCAAGCGTTAAGTCATGATGATTGAAGGTCAGAGCCGAATTATGGAATGTGATGTTGAATTCCAACTCATCATTTTGCATAGCGTTGAGACAATAGTAAATGATTGAAGAATCTAATCAATGGATAATGTCCAGATCCGCAAGAGAATATGCATCTTCATTGCAAGTGGTCTATGCAAAGATGCAACCATATTCAAAGTCAAGTTCGCTCTCGACTTGGTACCTAGGATCACCAATTCTGTAATGAATTACGTCACGATGAATTATGACAAAAGTTGCCAACGAGTTTGCCAAAAATGATAGAGTAGATCGATGACTTTATCGATAAAGGCGTGGCAAATCAAACCCGCACTTGGAAGTGTCATTGAATACCATGAAGTAGTCGTTTGAGACAAGTTGTTAGTTGAAGATAAGTGAGACAATGCTTCAAGTTAGCCAAGACCTCACCGGTTGTAAGAAGAGAAGTTCGCCTGTGCCGCTAGAAGTGAACCGTGTTTGTAAGAATTTCGTAAGAGATTAATCGCAACTCCTGTTTGTATTGCCGATACCGTAAAGAACCTTGATAGCTTTTATCACGGAACATCCAAGAATTGGTGTGTTAAGAAGTTTCGTGGTGAATTATCTTAGTCATAATTCAAGTTGCTACCATGGGGCAAAGAAAGACGGTTATTGGATTGAGAACCGTGAAGTTGAAATCCATTCCCCAGCCGCATCAAGACAATGGCAGATACTTTGAAATGTAAGAGCTACCGCAACATCTGTTGATTAGTCAACCAAGGTTACTTGTGAAATTCGAAGTTGGATCTTGAGTCGCTTGCAAGGATATCTCGTTGAAACCCGAATTTGAACCGATGCTAGATATCGTTGTTGACTCGCATAATGGAATGACAGTTTTGCAAGGAAATCCGCCTCACGTAAAGCCAAGGAAAGAGTGAGAACCCATCAAGGCAAACAGTAATGATCCATGGATCAATGAGTATATTTGCATATCTAATGAGAAGGAAATCCAGAGTTGATGCTCAAACCAACATTTGAGTGCAAGCATTCTATTTTCCCGAAAGTACCAAGGTGTACAAAGATCTCAAAGTTGCATTGTGATGATCCAAAATAAAGCTAAATATCGCAGAATGGGTTACTATGTGTTTGGTATGTCGAAAGTCACCAAAATGTTGGGGGCTAGTCGAGTACTTCTATCCCGAGAATTCAGATATGGATCTCCCAGACCCAATCGGGATATAATTTCTTGAAGGGTGATTGTTGATCATTTGACGTAAATTTGTCGCTCATTCCCGCAATATCACCTAGTTTGAGATCGCTAGCGAGTGGTATACGGCAGAGGTTGTATACGATGATATGACATTCACAAGATGGGTGCAGTGTTAGATCTACGAGATGGTCAAATTGCACGACGGTCGAGAAGTTAGTGTCGCATCAAGGATCCCGGCTTATCTTGTGTTAGCGATGAGTCCGCATGATGCTTGGGTGATCATTTTAGTTCAAGATTGTGAATCGCCTCAATCAATAGATGATTGAAAAGATTAATGAGTTGTGCCTTAACTCGTGAGTACCAAGTCGAGCAAGTAAGTGTTATGTGTAGAGTTTCTCTACAACCTAGGTGTCAGCCAGTCGTAGTTGTCACCCTCTGAAGTTCAGAGTGATTGATCGTGTAAGTCATCGCTCAGCTAGGAGCAGATCAAATTACAAAGTATGTGGATGTTGCATTAATCATGAAGCGAAGACCAAGGGTCCTTAATCCTAAATGGAATTTAAGCAAAGAAGTGTTCAAAAGGAAAGCTACACGACTATACGATTTTTACCTTCGTAGCTATGTCTATCTTCGTAATACCGTTGGAGTTCGTGCTAAAGAATTATATGACAGAGTTGACAAAATGTGTTAGTTAGTTCAGATTCGGCGCGAAGAAGAGATAGTTTGCCAACCCGAGTTGTCGGTCAAGATCAATATTTCCTCCACCCGTATGCCTTCAAGCACCGATCAAGCACCCGTGAGAAGCAATCAAGTTTCAAGATGCCTTCCACCAAAAGCCGCTCACAAGTTTTCAAGTGAAGCGAAGTTTAGCAAGAAGCAAGGCGTTGTTCGTAAGTGGTCGAAGAGCGATTCTCACAAGTCAAAGCAATTTGAAAGCAAAGTGAACCCAAGGCCGAGTTCCTTATCCTATTCTATAGTCACCAATCTCTGGGACTAGATTCCTTTAAGGGGGAGGTTTGTAACGTCCCAAAATTTGGCTTTTCAAAATCTTTTGAGTAGTTTAGGTCCTCGAAAATTTCACCAATTTTATTTGAATTAATAAAGCTTAATTGGAATTTTCCTAAGTTAAAAATATTTAATTTGACTAATATAAACATTAATTAAATAAAAATTTGTGTTATTTGGCTTCCTTGTGTTTCAAGGAATTTTTGGGTATTTTCTGATATTTTTTCGGATTTGTTTGCTATTTTATTTGACCTCCTTGATTTTTGGGATTTCTTTTAATTCCGAAAATCCAGATTTTCTCTCCCGCCGATGCTACAGTAAATCGCGAGTACTGTTCATCTTCAATCTCAGAACCGAACGCGAGTCCAAAGATGCGCCCGCTTTGAACTCAAAATTTCTAATTTCCATATCTTCCTCACGGTGCATATAAAAGCGAGCCGCTTGTTTCACGCGTCCGTATTGATCTCCTCTTCTAATCCCCGAATTGGTTTCCTCCAAACCGATCTATTTTCGCCGCAATCTCCAGAAAACCGAGCTCCAACCAAAGTTCTTCTCCGCGAACCACGGCTTCATCCGACGCCCCCGCCGAACCGTCAGGGCGTTGGCTTCGTGATCGTCGCGTTTCACGCCATGGTTCCTTCCTCTTCGCCCAAGATCACCGAGCACCGCCGCCATGTCAAGCCCTAAAGCCAAACGTGTTCATCGCGCTCTCACTTCCTCGGTGAGTTTCTCAAAAATCCGACGCGCCATCTTGTGCCCTCGTCAATACCTATTTTTCCCTCTTGTAGATTCAAGTTTCATCCACCGCGGCGCGAAAATTTGACGTTCTCTCGCTCTTGCCCGCCGCCCTTATCCGGCCAATTACCCGCAACCGCTGATCCTCGCCTTCAACTCCACCACCGCTGAGTTCGCCGCCGCTTCTACGCCGTGCTCACCTTCCTTTTACGAGCATCACCGGAGTGTTACGCGCTCGTGAGGCCGCCGTCGCCGGCGCTTCTTCGCGTCGCCGCCGCCGCATGGAGCAAAATCTTGATGTCCGACGCGCCATCATCTCCGCCTGCCGCTTCCTTCCGCTTTGCCCTTCGCCACCGTTGGTTCGCCTCCGCTCGCCGTCACCACCTTGAGCAAGAATCACCTAATCTCGCTACTATTCATGCCGTTGTCCAAGATGCGAGTGCCCGCCTGTTCCTTCTCTGTTTCCTTTCTTGTTTTCTTTCACATCTATGATATGTGGTCGCTTGGTTAATCGCTTGTGTTAATCCTCGTTATTAATTCTTTTCTAATCCTTGCTTTCCATCTCAGCACAAAATTCATACCACTATGCCGTGAGGAGCCGCACCTTCTCATGCTCATGTCCGTTGATGCTTCCATGTGTCTAGTACATGTATTCTCGCTGATCCATTATCTCTCGTAATTCTTTGTCTATGTTGATTTGGCCCACTTGGCATTCAATCAATCCAAACCAAATATCTATTTATCACTTACATGTAGACCCTACATGTCATCCTCCTAATTAAACACTTTAATTATTTTCCCTCACTTACATGCGGGTTCCGTATGTCAGTCAATCTTGGTCAAACCCTATTCATGAGCTTGGTCCACCGTGGACTAGCATATCTCCGTGGACCCGGTCCATAGACCAGTGGCCCACATGTCAACCCCTAATTCTATTTTCGGGAATTAATTTAATTCTTGAAAATCCTTTTGTCTTATTGGTCCCGCTTGTCACTCTCTCTACCTTATTTCTAGAATTATTTTAATTCTAGAAATTCATAAATACCAGTCGGTCCCACCTATCATATACTTATTCTTTTTCTAATATTTTCGGAATAGAATATTCTGAGAATATTCCGTAGAGCTTTTTCATCATTTCATGTGAATTCCAATCTTCCAAAAGTCATATCTTCTTCATCCGAATTCCGATTGAACTCATTCAAGTTTCTAAATTCATCTAAATTCAATACCTACCTTCCAGTGCCATTCAATTTCAATTTGGAGTTTATTTGATTTGTCTTTTGAATTTAGTTTGTTTTGCGCTTTCTTTCTCGTTAGACGCCAAAGTCCCGGAATCGTCCGAAGGAGCGGAAGATCAAGCAAGTAGAAGATTGAAGATAAAATAAGATCACCATTGCTATAGCAAGGCAAGTTATACCTTTGATCATATTGAATCCCAGTTTTTAAAACTACTTTGATTTAAATTATTGCATTTACTTTAAGTAATTATTTAAATGCTTTTGGGTTTAGCTATTAATCCAATTTGTTATATCCACTTTGTCTATTGTATGTCATAATCTTTTGTCACCCTAGATTGGTTCATATTTAGTTGGTGCTATGGTATTACCAACGTGGGTTGGTTAGTACGAGTAGATTGCTTAGCCATGCAACGAGTCATCATCATAACCTGAGTTGCAATTATAAATTTGACTATGTGATTATGGAACTTGTGTAAAATCGTGTGCTATGTGTTATTACTTCGTGATGGCATGTGTTGCACTAAAACCAACTGGGTGGTAAAGGATTTGGACTGAGGCAAGTGGTGGAGACTGTGTGACATGGTGGACTATGTGATGGGAATGATAATCTTTGTGACTTAGTTAGAAAATGGAAGTCTTGCCTTGGTCAATTAGGGACTTAACTTTGTGCGCCATTGAATCGAGCCTACAAAGACGACCACATGCCCGTATGGGACGGGCCTAACTTAGTAAGTTATGGATTCTCGCATTGATGTTCGTGTGGTAGGTTAGGCTTTGTGATAGGTGGAGGTGTGACTACTTGGTGGTTGCATCGGGAGGATTCGCCGTCCCCGCCCAACGGTGTGTGTTATGCATGGGCTTTGTGATATGTATAACGGTTTGTAAGCACACCGGGAATGTCAATGTTTGAGATGAAGTTTCAACCGCTTTGTTATGATCGGTGCGCCACACCGTTATATCGTGGGTAAAGTGTACAACCTCTCGCAGAGTGTTAAACAATCTATTCGAATAGCCGCCCCTCGGTCATGGACATGCTCGGTGATTTCACACGAGGTAGATTTTCATAAAACCTTTGGGAAGGGACAAATGTGTGATTTAAGTCATTTGGTCGTGTGAATGAATTTGGTTAGGCTGTGTGTCTTTGTGAAAACAATGTTAAATTAATTTTGTCTATTTGTTTTGAATTATGTTTCCAATCTATTATTCATATTCAATTGCAAATGTTGCATTTCGCAAAATAACCACGTAAGCCATTTCCTTTGGAATAAGCCCGCATCTATACATTGCATTATGTGGTATGACTTTATAGTACGGTTGTGTACTCACGCTTGTTGTAAAACTTGCGCCCAAACCTACGTAAATGGAGGAATCATCGGTCAACAAGGTCTACTTCAAGGATCGAGAAGAACTAGGTCGCGCACTTCACCCATTGCTCGTGGGCATATGGATGGGCTTCACCGGTTATTCCGCTTGCTCCGCCGCAGCCTTCTTGAGCTATTCGCCTTCCGAGGCATTAATTGTAAGCTTTGACCTTAAGGTCTTTACTCTGATATTTATTGTTATTTGCCTATTTATTAGTCATCTTTGTATATGGAAATGATATTTCATCGATGTTGCCACTGTGTGCACTAGCGTGATCCTCGACTAGTGCAAGATACACAGAGGGTCCGAATTGCATTTTGGGTCCCGGCAGAGGTGGTATCGTGAGCCATATCGACTGTAGGTCGCGACCTTAGTTAGAATTGTCGTTGTAAGGAAAAGTTCAAAACTTATTTTACAAATGGAAAAATCTTAATGATGTGCTATTCTCATCTTGTCTAGCTTCTATACTCTTCCATTCTATTCCTTTCTCATCTATATTCGCCCTCACCATTTTGAGTATTAAATTGACTCTCTCCTCATAACTTCTATAGTCATCGTTATCCATGTCAAATATCTTGGTGGATGCCCAAGAGCTATTTTGAGCAACTGCTTGAAGACCATGCAACCAACAACAACGTATCAACATCTCCCAAGTGTTCAAGACAAGCTCTTCGCAAGAATTCAAGACCAAGAAGAAGTTGTACGTCACCTCCATCTTTCTTCAAGCTTCGCCTCCAAGGATCGCAAAGCAATCAACGCTTGATGAAGACCGTGACCGCTCGAGTTTTCTTCGCACCAACCATATAGGATAAATCGTGTAGGTTCCTCCCGTGTTGAACCAAGTCGCCGTTAAGTTAGAGTTTAATCGACTAGACGATTAGATCTTTGTTTTCCTTCTTCGTTGTAGTTTGGTCGTGAGTTTTATGCTTCTTAATAGCTTTCCGCTATTTGTGTGTTCCTTGGTGTTCTTTGGGTTAAACTCGCTTCCTTAGTAGATTATCTTCCTTACCTTGTGCTTTTCCTCTCATCTATAAGCCCCGGTCACCAACAGATGGAGAACCCTAATGAAGCCGCTTTGTCAAGAATCTTGAGACAGCTGCGCTACCGTATGTTGTCAATCCCGGTGGACGGTTGTCGCATCAGGATTAGCAGATCCACCATGGAATAATTCTTGGTAGCTCGACTCAACTCATGAATGCGATGATGCAGTAACATGAACAACAGATGACCCAGCGAGAATCGCATAACCGCTACCTTAGCCAATTTGATGAATCGTAATAATCAAGCAAGTCATCGCACCATCGCCGCCTCGCATCAGAGCGCACGATGACCAACAACTATCTCTAGTGCCGAGTGACACATCGTAACCCGAGCCGCCTCGCAATGAATCGATCATGCAAGTGACGATGCAACCATTAGACAATATTACTGTTGCAATGGTGCACAACTCGTTGTCATCCCAACGACGCACCCTCAGTTCGAGCTTGAGAAGTTATTAAGGACCAAGTCGCCTGTTTTTGAAGGATCAACCATACTCAAGGATGCAGAATCTTGGATTCGCACTATAGGAGAAAAGTTAATTGTTGTGCAGTGCAACGATAATGAGAAAGTTTTCTATGCTGCTCATCAATTAGAAAGAGTTACATTAAATTGATGGGAAAACTTTCATGCCGCCCATCAGGATAAAAAGACCATCACATGGTTAGAGTTCCTCGTTGCTTTTCGCCAACAGCACGCGACATCAAGCAAGAGTGATCAAGAGAAACTTGCTATTTCGATATCCTACACCAAATCTAGCCGTTGTCAGTTGAAGTGCTGCCAACCAGATAAGTCAGAAGATTGTGCATGTACCCACTGCGAAGAAATAGGCCATAGTGCCGATGAGCACAATATCAATTGTTCCAGTTGCGAAGAAAACCATTTCGTTGGAAAATGTCCTATGAGTAAGATCACATGTTTCTTGTGTGAAAGCGATGATCGTTGTTCGAGCCAGTGCCCTATGTATTCCGTGTTGACTTTTGCAATGCAACGTCAGCGAGAAAACTTTCGAGCTACTATCAGAACATTAGCAAGAGAAGGCAAACCATTGTCAGTACAAGATATGTCAGCTAAAGAATTACAAAAGCAGAATATTGACCTCAGCAGCCCACCTCAAAAGAGAAACAAGCCAGTCTCGTCACTAGTGTGTTTCAAGTGTGGTAAGCAAGGCCACTATGCCAAGAGATGTCCTACAAAGCGACTATCCTTCTTGAAGGATGAAGAACCCCAGAATAGTCGTTCTGCCATAGTCTTGTCAGGAAAATCGCAAGATTCGACAGGTCTATGCTACAACTATCATGGAAAAGGTCACTACATCACCGTTGTCCTCGGTGGGACCAAGTGACTCACTCTAGATGCAAGAATGCCTAAGATATATCACCGCATCATAACTCCCGAGTAGGTGGTAACGCAAAGAAGATCCGCTTGCCAATGAAGTAGTCAAAGAAGAGACGCTTGAATGATGATGTTACCAAGAAAGTCTAGATTGGTGATACCGGATCATGCAAAGGTCATGCCTCTCGTAGCAGCAGTAAAATCGAGGAATCATTGTAACCTTTCCTTTGTTAGAAAGCAAAAATGTGGACATCTTTGCATGCAAGTTACGGAGAAAAAGAAATTATTGGATATTAAATCATTGGATACCTTTCCAAGAGTCCGCTTTGCAAGTTGAGTAATCAAGCGTTAAGTCATGATGATTGAAGGTCAGAGAGCCGAACTATGGAATGTGATGTTGAATTCCAACTCATCATTTTGCATAGCAATGAGACAATAGTAAATGATTGAAGAATCTAATCAATGGATAATGTCCGATCCGCAAGAGAATATGCATCTTCATTGCAAGTGGTCTATGCAAGATGCAACCATATTCAAAGTCAAGTTCGCCTCTCGACTTGGTACCTAGGATCACCAATTCCGAATGAATTACGCACGTATGAATTATGACAAAAGTTGCCAACGAGTTTGCCAAAAATGATAGAGTAGATCGATGACTTTATCGATAAAGGCGTGGCAAATCAAACCCATCACTTGGAAGTGTCATTGAATACCGGTGAAGTAGTCGTTTGAGACAAGTTAGTTGAAGATAAGTGAGACAATCGTTTCAAGTTAGCCAAGACCCTCACCGTTGTAAGAAGAGAAGTTCGCCTGTGCCGCTAGAAGTGAACCGTGTTTGTAAGAATTTGTAAGAGATTAATCGCAACTCCAGTGTTTGTATTGCCGATACCGTAAAGAACCTTGATAGCTTTTATCACGGAACATCCAAGAATTGGTGTGTTAAGAAGTTTCGTGTGGTGAATTATCTTAGTCATAATTCAAGTTGCTACCATGGGGCAAAACAAAGACGGTTATTGGATTGAGAACCGTGAAGTTGAAATCCATTCCTCTAGCCGCACCAAGATAATGCGGCAGATACTTTGAAATGTAAGAGCTACCGCAACATCTCGCTGATTAGTCAACCAAGGTTACTTGTGAAATTCGAAGTTGGATCTTGAGTCGCTTGCAAGGATATCCGTTGAAACCTGAATTTGAACCGATGCTAGATATCGTGTTGACCGCATGCTGGAATGACATGCTTTGCTAAGGAAATCCGTCCTCACGTAAAGCCAAGGAAAGAGTGAGAACCCACCAAGGCAAAAGAATGATCCATGGATCAATGAGTATATTTGCATATCTAATGAGAAGGAAATCCAGTAGTTGATGCTCAAACCAACATTTGAGTGCAAGCATTCTATTTTCCCTGAAAGTACCAAGGTGTACAAAGATCTCAAAGTTGCATTGTGATGATCCAAAATAAAGCGAAATATCGCAGAATGGGTTACCATGTGTTTGGTATGTCAGAAAGTCAGCCAAAATGTTGGGGGCTAGTCAGAGTACTTCTATCCCTGAGAATTCAGATATGGGATCTCCCAGGACCCAATCGGGATATAATTTCTTGAAGGGTGATTGTTGATCATTTGACAGAAATTTGTCGCTTCATTCCTGTCAATATCACCTAGTTTGGAGACTGCCTAGCAGAGTGGTATACGACAGAGGTTGTATACGACAGATATGACATTCGTCAGCATGGGTGCAGTGTTAGATCTACAGAGATGGTCAAATTGCACGACGTGTCAGAGAAGTTAGTGTCAGACCAAGGATCCCAGCTTATCTTGTGTTAGCGACAGAGTCTGCATGATGCTTGGGTGATCATTTTAGTTCAGTATTGTGAATCGCCCTGAATCAATAGACAGATTGAAAAGATTAATGAGTTGTGCCTTAACTCAGAGTACCAAGTCGAGCAAGTAAGTGTTATGTGTAGAGTTTCTCTACAACCTAGGTGTCACCATCAGAGTTGTCACCCTCCAAGTTTGAGTGATTGATCGTAAGTCATCGCCGCCTAGGAGCGCATCAAATTACAAAGTATGTGGATGTTGCATTAATCATGAAGCAGAAGACCAAGGGTCCTTAATCCTAAATGGAATTTAAGCAGCAGTGTTCAAAAAGGAAAGCTACACAGACTATACAGATTTTTACCTTCGTAGCCATGTCTATCTTCAGAATACCTGTTGGAGTTCTGTGCTAAAGAATTATATGACAGAGTTGACAAAATGTGTTAGTTAGTTCAGATTCCGAAGCGCGGAAGAAGAGATAGTTTGCCAACCTGAGTTGTCGGTCAGCATCAATATTTCCTCCACCAGAAGTGCCTTCAAGCACCGATCACAAAACCTGTGAGAAGCAATCGTTTCAAGATGCCTTCCACCAAAAGCCGCTCACAAGTTTTCAAAGTGAAGCGAAGTTTAGCAAGAAGCAAGGCGTTGTTCGTAAGTGGTCAAGAGCGATTCTCACAAGTCAAAGCAATTTGAAAGCAAAAGTGAACCCAAGGCCGAGTTTCTTATCCTATTCTATAGTCACCAATCTCGGACGAGATTCCTTTAAGGGGGAGGTTTGTAACGTCCCAAAATTTGGCTTTTCAAAAATCTTTTGAGTAGTTTAGGTCCCTGGAAAATTTCACCAATTTTATTTGAATTAATAAAGCTTAATTGGAATTTTCCTAAGTTAAAAATATTTAATTTGACTAATATAAACATTAATTAAATAAAAATTTGTGTTATTTGGCTTCCTTGTGTTTCAAGGAATTTTTGGGTATTTTCTGATATTTTTCCGGATTTGTTTGCTATTTTATTTGACCTCCTTGATTTTTGGGATTTCTTTTAATTCCGAAAATCCAGATTTTCTCTCTCCTGCCGATGCTACAGTAAATCGCGAGTACTGTTCATCTTCGATCTCAGAACCGAACGCGAGTCCAGTACGTGCCCGTTTTGAACTCAAAATTTCTAATTTCCATATCTTCCTCTACGGTGCATATAAAAGCGAGCCGCTTGCGTTTCACGCCGTCCGTATTGATCTCCTCTTCTAATCCCCTGAATTGGTTTCCTCCAAACCGATCTATTTTCGCCGCAATCTCCAGAAAACCGAGCTCCAACCAAAGTTCTTCTCCGGCGAACTACGGCTTCATCCGACGTCCCCCGGCCGAACCGTCTGCGGCGTTGGCTTCGCATCGCCGCGTTCTACGCCATGGTTCCTTCCTCTTCGCCAAGATCACCGAGCACCGCCGCCATGTCAAGCCCTAAAGCCGAAACGTGTTCATCGCGCTCCTCACTTCCTCGGTGAGTTTCTCAAAATCCGACCGCCATCTTGTGCCCTCGTCAATACCTATTTTTCCCTCTTGTAGATTCAAGTTTCATCCACCGTGCGCGAGAATTTGACGTTCTCTCGCCTCTTGCCCGCCGCCCTTATCCGGTCAATTACTCCGCAACCGCTGATCCTCGCCTTCAACTCCACCACCGTTGAGTTCGCCGCGCGCTTCTACGCCGTGCTCACCTTCCTTTGCTGAGCATCACCGGAGTGTTACGCGCCCGTGAGGCCGCCGTCGCCGGCGTTCTTCGCGCCGCTGCCGCCGCATGGAGCAAAATCTTGATGTCCGGACCGCCATCATCTCCGGCTCGCCGCTTCCTTTCCGCTTTGCCCTTCGCCACCGCTGGTTCGCCTCCGCTCGTCGTCACCACCTTGAGCAAGAATCAGCCTAATCTCGCTTACTATTCATGCTGTTGTCCAGACGTGAGTGCCAGTTCTGTTCCTTCTCTGGTTTCCTTTCTTGTTTTCTTTCACATCTATGATATGTGGTCGGCTTGGTTAATCCCTTGTGTTAATCCTCGTTATTAATTCTTTTCTCTAATCCTTGCTTTCCATCTCGCCGCCAAAATTCATACCACTATGTCGAGGAGCCGCACCTTCTCTGTTCATGTCTGTTGATGCTTCCATGTGTCTAGTACATGTATTCTCAGTTGATCCATTATCTCTGTTAATTCTTTGTCTATGTTGATTTGGCCCACTTGGCATTCAATCAATCCAAACCAAATATCTATTTATCACTTACATGTAGACCCTACATGTCATCCTCCTAATTAAACACTTTAATTATTTTCCCTCACTTACATGCGGGTTCCGTATGTCAGTCAATCTTGGTCAAACCCTATTCATGAGCTTGGTCCACCGTGGACTAGCATATCTCCGTGGACCCGGTCCATAGACCAGTGGCCCACATGTCAACCCCTAATTCTATTTTCGGGAATTAATTTAATTCTTGAAAATCCTTTTGTCTTATTGGTCCCGCTTGTCACTCTCTCTACCTTATTTCTAGAATTATTTTAATTCTAGAAATTCATAAATACCAGTCGGTCCCACCTATCATATACTTATTCTTTTTCTAATATTTTCGGAATAGAATATTCTGAGAATATTCCGTAGAGCTTTTTCATCATTTCATGTGAATTCCAATCTTCCAAAAGTCATATCTTCTTCATCCGAATTCCGATTGAACTCATTCAAGTTTCTAAATTCATCTAAATTCAATACCTACCTTCCAGTGCCATTCAATTTCAATTTGGAGTTTATTTGATTTGTCTTTTGAATTTAGTTTGTTTTGCGCTTTCTTTCTCGTTAGACGCCAAAGTCCCGGAATCGTCCGAAGGAGCTGAAGATCAAGCAAGTAGAAGATTGAAGATAAAATAAGATCACCATTGCTATAGCAAGGCAAGTTATACCTTTGATCATATTGAATCCCAGTTTTTAAAACTACTTTGATTTAAATTATTGCATTTACTTTAAGTAATTATTTAAATGCTTTTGGGTTTAGCTATTAATCCAATTTGTTATATCCACTTTGTCTATTGTATGTCATAATCTTTTGTCACCCTAGATTGGTTCATATTTAGTTGGTGCTATGGTATTACCAACGTGGGTTGGTTAGTACGAGTAGATTGCTTAGCCATGCAACGAGTCATCATCATAACCTGAGTTGCAATTATAAATTTGACTATGTGATTATGGAACTTTGTGTAAAACTGTGTGCTATGTGTTATTACTTCGTGATGGCATGTGTTGCACTAAAACCAACGGGTGGTAAAGGATTTGACCGAGGCAAGTGGTGGAGACTGTGTGACATGGTGGACTATGTGATGGGAATGATAATCTTGTGACTTAGTTAGAAAATGGAAGTCTTGCCTTGGTCAATTAGGGACTTAACTTTGTGCGCCATTGAACCGAGCCTTACAAGACGCACCACATGCCCGGTATGGGACGGGCCTAACTTAGTGTTATGGATTCTCGCATTGATGTTCGTGTGGTAGGTTAGGCTTTGTGATAGGTGGAGGTGTGACTACTTGGTGGTTGCATCGCGGGAGGATTCGCCGTCCCCGCCCAACGGTGTGTGTTATGCATGGGCTTTGTGATATGTATAACGGTTTGTAAGCACACCGGGAATGTCAATGTTTGAGATGAAGTTTCGAACCGCTTTGTTATGATTCGTCGCGCCACACCGTTATATCGTGGGTAAAGTGTACAACCTCCGCAGAGTGTTAAACAATCTATTCGAATAGCCGCGTCCTCGGTCATGGACATGCTCGGTGATTTCACACGAGGGGTAGATTTTCATAAAACCTTTGGGAAGGGACAGCTGTGTGATTTAAGTCATTTGGCTGTGTGAAAGAATTTGGTTAGGTTGTGTGTCTTTGTGAAAACAACTGTTAAATTAATTTTGTCTATTTGTTTTGAATTATGTTTTCAATCTATTATTCATATTCAATTGCAAATGTTGCATTTCTGCAAAATAACCACAGAAGCCATTTCCTTTGGAATAAGCCTGCATCTATACATTGCATTCTGTGGTATGACTTGCAGTAGTACGGTTGTGTACTCACGCTTGTTGTAAAACTTGCGCCCAAACCTACGTAAATGGAGGAATCATCGGTCAACAAGGTCTACTTCAAGGATCGAGAAGAACTAGGTCGCAGACCTCACCATTGCTGTGGGCATATGGATGGGCTTCACCGGTTATTCCGCTTTGCTCCGCCGCAGCCTTCTTGAGCTATTCGCCTTCCGAGGCATTAATTGTAAGCTTTGACCTTAAGGTCTTTACTCGATATTTATTGTTATTTGCCTATTTATTAGTCATCTTTGTATATGGAAATGATATTTCATCGATGTTGCCACTGTGTGTGCACTAGCGTGATCCTCGACTAGTGCAAGATACACAGAGGGTCCACTGCATTTTGGGTCCCGGCGCCTTCAACCATCTTTGAGGCCTTTCCTTTGACCATGAGATGTTTAAATTTCTCAACCTGTGGTGTCCTTTTCGAGCGGTCTTGACTTATTCTTCCAAGGTTGGTTGAACTTCCATAGTCGCTAAGGTGCCTTGTTCTACTAACTCGAGGTTAAGTGCCTTTAATTCCTTGCAAAGCTCAAAGTTGATACTCTTGAACCACAACATTATTGCAGAGGACTTACGCTTAATGCATCGCCACTACATTAGCCTTCCTGTGATGGTAATGAACATCCAAGTCGTAATCCTTAATCGCTTCTAACCATCTCCTTTGTCGGAGGTTGAGGTCCGTCGGGTGAAAATGTACTTAAGACTCTTGTGGTCCGTATAGATATTACAATGATTTCCAATCAAGTAATGCCGCCAAATCTTTAGGGCATGCACTACGGCCGCTAACTCCAAATCATGAGTTGGATAGTTGTCTTCATGTGGACGGAGTTGTCCGATGCATATGCTACGACGCTTTCCTCCTTGCATAAGTACGCACCAAGACCTTGGCGCCAAGCATCACAATAGACTTCAAAGTCCTTGTGTATGTCCTGCAAGACTAACACCGTGCAAAGAGTTAACTTCTTCTTCAACTCTTGGAAACTCTTTTCACAAGCTTCGTCCATTCGCATTTCTTTTCCTTCTGAGCAGTGGGTCATTGGTCCGATAGTTTGGAGAATCCTTCAATGAAGCGCCCAGTAGTATCCACCATTCCGAGAAAACTACGCACTTTGGCCATCGAGGTTGGTTGTTTCATCCCAACATCAAGCTTTCTACTTTGGATGGGTCAATCGCGACTCTCCAATGGATACGATATGTCCGAGGAAATCGATCTCTTGAAGCCAAATTCACACTTGCCGCATTTGGCATACACCGATGTTCTTAAGCTTCTCTAGGACCAAATATGATGGTCAAGATGTTCCTCATTAGTCTTGGAGTAGATTAAGATGTCGTCTATGAACACGACAACAAACTTGTCCAGTATTCCATGAATACTTTGTTCATAAGATTCATGAAGTAGGTCAGCGCATTGGTCAAGCCAAACGACATAACCGTAAACTCATATAGACCATACCGTGGTAAAAGTCGTCTTAGGGATGTCCTCACCTAATCTTAAGTCGATGGTATCCCGACCTTAGGTCTATCTTGGAGAACACCGTTGTTCTCGATAGCTTGGTCGAATAGATCATCAATGCGGGCAAGGGATACTTGTTCTTGATGGTCACCTCATTGAGGGCTCAGAATCCACACACACCGCGGTGCCATCCTTTTCTTTACAAAAGTAATCGCGAACCCTGTGGGGATGAGCTAGGTCTAATAAATCCTTTTTCCTGTAATTCTTCCATTTGTACCTTAAGCTCTTCAAGCTCATCAACTGCCATCCTATATGGCCTCTTGGCAATTGGGGCTGTTCCGGCTTTAGGTTGATCACAAATTCTATGTCTCGGTCTGGTGGCATGCCAGGCAATTCTTCTGGAAAAACTTCTTCCGGATAATCTTGAACTACAGGGGTTGTTTCCAGAGTCACCTTCTCGAGGTTATGGATTGTACGATCCAAACCTGAGGAGCGTATACATTAACCTTTATTGTGGTGCCTGGTTTTGGTGAGTACCACCTTTCGTTGGCACAATCTATCATTCCTGGTATCGGGCCAACCAATCCATCCCTAGGATGATATCCAGAGTTTGGGATCAAGCACTAAGAGGTTTGCTAGGAATCCGTAATTTTCCATAGCAATCTCTACTGGGACTTACTAAGGTGGTAGTCAAGGGTCCCCGGTGAACTAAGTACCACAGTTTCTTTAGCTTAAAGGTTGGCAACTTAAGCCTTTCAACAAATTTTCTTGATATAAAAGAATGCGAAGCTCCGTAATCAAACAAAACTTAGCCGGTAATCGATTTAACGAGAACGCACCCATTAGAACTCCTCGTAGCTTCTCAACCTCCCTACCGTGACATGGTTCACATGGCCGCGGTTTGTGTCGAGGTAGATCTAGGTGCTTGCGGGCCCGATGGTTCCCGCTGAGCCGATGTTTGACCTTGAGCCGGTGTGGCTCCCGAGTTGAACTGCTGGAGTGTTTCGACGCTGAGGGCATCGACATGAGTGCCCTCTCACTCCACTGCTGGAAACAATGGAGATGAGCTGCCGGGTTGCTTGTTGCAGTCGTCCGCGGACGAAGGATGCGAAACCATTCCCATTGGTACGCTGGGTCAGCTTGAGTTCCTTGTGGAGAAACTACACCGCTTAAAAGATGAGTTGCCGTGAATGTTGACTTATGAGGAAAGCCACCTTGCGGCTTCGAATACCATCTTTCTTACGGCTAACTTCCGCAATCTTCTTCTCGCTTTTCCAAAGACGAGGGCTTTGTTGATCAAGTGGTGGAAGCTAGGGAAATCATGGAGGATAAGTCGCTTCTCATGTCTCCACGCATTCCTTCCACAAAGCGGTCTATCTTCTCTCTTCGCATCGCCTACGCCACCGGGAGCGAGCGAGCAAGTCTGGTTAAACTTGGTTAGATATTCATTGACCGTCATTTGACCTTGCTTGAGAGTTCTAAACTCATTCTTCTTAGCCTCATTGTACCAAAGAGTACAAAGTTAGTCCAAGGCGCCTTGAACTCGCTCCAGAGATTGGTCGCCATGCGGTGCGGTCTCGCCCACCTGATTTCAAAGAATTGCTTCAACAATGGCAGATCCTCGCGATCTCCGAGCGATGTCGCCGCTTCGCTTCTTCTTCTCTCGCATCGGGCTTTCACCACCTTGAGCAATGAGGTAGTTTTCCCACCAAGCGGCGCCGCTCCTTTCAACCGTGAGTGGCAAAGTCCACCTTGTCTTCCTCGAGCATCGGGCCAGGCGGCTTCTTCTCGCATCCCCGAGCCAATCTTCTCGCTTCAGGTTCATCCGCCGAGGCAAAGGTAAGAGGTCTTGTCTCGAGGAAATCGCCACTTAGAGTGGCGACGGTCGCTTCCTCGCTTGTTGATTAGCGAGCAAGGCTTGAAGGATTTGGACTTGTTGTTGCATAACTTGTGCCATTGTTGGATGCTCGCTGGTGGGGAGGTAGGTCTTGTCCACGACCACGACCATAGCCACGGCCTCTTCCACGACTCACGCGTAAAGCACCACTGATCGGGCAGCTCTCCTTGGTGCCATCCGAGAAATGCTAAGGCTTAGAACTAGAGAGGGGTGGTATATGAGGGTTCACTAGCCCCTAAAGCACACACGTAAGAAATAAATCAAATTGAACGAACAACACAATTGCGATACAAAGCCCGAATGGCTGCAATTCATTAATATTAGGGGGTAAGTGTTACATGACTCTAGACACAAAGATATAGGCCATGCAAAGCCATGACACGAGATACAAAACACAACGCCTACAAAAGGTGGATAAAGAAAGTGCTTGCAACCAAAAGACTACCTAGCAAGCACCGCTAGTTAACCTAGCTATCCCGACATTCTCCATCGGGTGCTTACCACCGCAGTGGTACGCTACCCGGGAACGAACGGCTACGATCGATGGTCGGCGAAGCGAACGATCGAGGTGGCGCTCGCGGTCGAACTCGCCGAATCCAGCGGCGATCGGGTCGCGCCCACGGCCGACTTCCAAGGTCCGCGGTCGGCCGGTGGGGACACACTTTCTGCGCGCCGTGAGCAGGTGGGGTCCTCCAGTGGAAACGTCGCCCGCACCGGTTGCCGGGAACGACGACGGTGCAAAGAGCCGGGCGCAGCAGAGCCGGGCGGCCGCAGTGGCGGCTCGAGACGCGCTACCGCAATGGCGTTTCTCCCGCTTACCTTGCGTGAGCTTCATCATCTCGAACATGTTGTCGCGAGGGTGCCGAGTGCTCGTAGCGCCGTGAGGAGAAATCGGCGCCCCGATTCGCTAACGGCGTTGGCGAGGGCGCGACAAGGCTCGCGTGAGCCGAGCCGATGTGACAGTGTGCGGTCATCCGCCCGACATGGCGGATCACCGGTAAAGCTCTCCTCCCGAGAGTCGGATAGAAGCGTATGGGCGAGCTCAGCAGGTCTCCATGCATCCGCACAAGCGAGACGCGGCAAGTCGTGCCACATCCGGACAAAGATCCAAAGCACGGCTCTCGGGTGCTCACTTGAAGGTGTGAGTATTGAACTCACCTCCTAGCATAGAGGAAAACCTCCATGCTCCAGTGTCTCTCGGTCTGAACTCGAGTCATCCTACCATGAAGATAGGCGGATGGTAGTAACCTGGCATCGCATCACCGGCGAAGAATCCCCACGAAGCCTCCGAGGTCTTCTCCGTGAGAGAAAAAGTCCCAGAGCCACGAGCGACTGAGCACCATCTAAAATTTTGAAAACAAGAGGAAGTCAAGAATGAATAAATCCAAGTGAAGTAGGATGAGTACGTAACTAGGAATGACAAGTAAGAGCAGTAGATACGCTATATTTTGGGCAAATGTTTTAGGTTTTAAAATTAAGACTCAAGTCCTACGGAACGACTCAAACTAACCAAGGCTCCTACAACAGATGCTCGATACCAACTCTGTTGACCCGGATTTCATAATCCGTAATCCTCGTGATAAAGCCGCTTATTCCTCGGATCGAGATAGCGCCACAAGACACATTGCTGAATCATTTCATACATCGCGAGACCAAATCATGCATTAATACAAGCATTAGAGTTCAAATAGACCACGCCTGGTCGAAGTTTACAATAGGGCCGATCAGGCCAAATGAGTTCATTACAAAATCTCGAGTACGTTAGCGGAAGCATAAGGGGTAGCGCAAGTCTCTCCACAGGCAAGCGACTGGGGTACTAGGTGTACGACCGATATTAGCCAAGGGCTTGGATAATATAGGAGGTACACAAGTACCAACGGAGCCAACCAGACTGAGGGACCTAGACTACAAGAACTATACTACTCCTCTTCATTTCCTTGCTCTTCGGCGTCCAGGTCCTCGTAGTAGGTGTAGTCTCCATGATCTGCGGGTTCTGGGGTTGGGGGAAAGAGCGAGGATGAGCACAACTACCGTGCTCGCGAGCCAACACACAGTATGCAATATTATACATGCAAGGCTTAACAAGGATGGCTCGGGTTCATTTATTTGCACAAAGCAATATTTTGAGTACCAATATTAAAAAGTCCTATCACTTAGCATTTTAACCACATTGCATTTTGTTAAAGAGATTACTTGTGCAATATTTATAACAAAGAGAGGTTACCTCCACCTCATGCTTAGTTTTGATAGCTGTTACATCCACCACTTAACATCACTGGGTACATCCACCTGTGGAAAACTAAAACCAGTGGTCACAATGACCCAACACATTTTATCCCGCCCACAAGGTTTTATAAACAGAACTAACTCTTGTAAGTTCCCATGTCCGCTCTTGACCGTGGGCACGGCTATTCGACAGCTTCATTACACTCGCAGAGGTTGTACACTTTACCCACAAGAGACAATCATCTTGACATGTACACATGTTTCGTAGACATGTGAGTCAAGGGAGATCGTCACAAGGCATTTACAATGCATCCACCAAGATTTGTTACACCCGCTAAGGTTTCACCGAGAAGGGTTACGCCACGTGAGACCGTCAACCCCTTTCCTGCACCCCTCTTGCGCCACACGGCTTACGCTCACATAGACCCGTAAGTCGACACCCCAACCCATAACCACAAAGGCTTATGGCGAGCGGTCATCCGCCTCGGTGCAACTCATACTAACGGATACAAATTATTCACCAGTCGACACCATTATAGACATGTGGTCGCATCTGCTTACATTGGGAGGTCATCACAGATTAAGTCCTTAGGGACCATCCGGCGGTTCATACCACATACCATCCACAAACCAACATTCCTTGGGCTGCATTAGCACCCACCAACATACCATCCATCATACCACCCGCCTGCATGTGATAAGCAATTTTTAGGTTTTTAAGAGGTAGGAAAAATACAACATCATAACCATCTCGCCATTTACACCCAATGACCGCCCAAAATCATGTTCATTTTGAAAAGATGATGAATGGGGTAGATAATACCCCGATACTTAAGAAGGCTAGCATGGCGCCTTAAGTATAGCCTATACTAGTATAGTTACCAAATATTTACTAGGGTGACAAGGGTGTATGGCAATTCAATTATCAAGGGATGGTGTATTAATAATTAAGCATCAAATTGGCATTTAACTACCTTAGGGTATTTAACATACATTTGCATAACGAAATTAAGCATGCAATTTGATACTTTAAAAGGACATAATTTGCATAAAATGTAGGTTCAATATGATCAAAGTATTGACTCGCCTGGGTCTAGGGCTAGGTGATCTTGATACTCTTGAGCTTGATCGAAGTGGGGGTCTCCGGCTTCTCCAAACTCTACGCGATCGATCGTACCGGAAAAGAAACACACGAGCAAACAAATTAAATAAATAACAAAAACTCATCAAATGAACTCCAAATTAAACCAAACTAGAACCAAAAGAAAGAGCTTGATTTTAGAAATTTTTAGAAACAAACTTTGCAATTTTTGGAGTTGAAATGAGGGAGAAAAGAGATTTTAAAGCCTCTCTTTTAAATTAAAAAGAAAAAGGGAAAAGAAAATCAGCCGGAAAAAGAAAAAGCAAAGCGGCCCACAGATTCGGCCTTCGGCCCGGCGCAACTTGGCCCAGCGGCGCGCACGGCCCGCGAGGCCCAGCAGCAGCGTTGCCCTAAAGGGCCTCAGGCGCTCGGCCGAAAGAAGAAAAAAAGGGGAAGAAAGGGGAGCGGTGGCGGCGCACGGGGGAGGGGAGGAGGGTTCGGCTTGGGGGAAGCGGCGACGGCGACGGGGAGGACGACGACGACGAGAGAGCGGCGCCGTGAAGAAGAGCTCGGGAGGCACGGCAGATGACGGCGGTCGGGAAAGCAACAAAGACGAGGAGGCGACGACTCCTGAGACGGCGCGCGAACGGTGAGTCTCTGGCTCCTTGCACGATCTTCTTCTTGCTCAGTCTTGCTTGGGAAAGAGAGGTGGAGGTGAGAGGAGAGAGGAAGGCGCCGGTTTTAAAGGCCGAGGGAGGAAGGTGACCGATGACGATGGCACGGCGCCAGAGCCGAGGGCGCGGCTGGCGCGCGCGAGGGCGGCGCAGGGGATGGACGGTCGAGCGCGCGCGGCCGGGCGTTGACGCGCCGGCGGGGCGGAGGACCGAGGCGCGAGCAGACATGGGAGGGAAGGCTAGGTTAGGGAGAAAGGTTAGGTTAGGCTTTCTGAGGAATCGAATCTTGAGCAATTTGGGCAAATTTCGAAAATTGAACTCCCTTGATTCTTGAACACACGAAGACTTTGCAAATCCGGGAATTTGGGTGTTACAGACCGCACTGCATAATCGCTTCGGGCAGTCAAGAAGAGATCTCGGAGGGAAATGTAAAATCGATGGGAAAAGGTCTCACGCCCAACTCTACTGGGGGCCTCGGCATTCTCAACCTTCCGCACCTCTCCTTGACCCTCAGACTCCGTTGGCTCTGGCAAGAATGGAAAGCCCGACACAAACCTTGGGTAGGCATGGAACTACCGTGCGATGAAGCAAACCGTCGCCTCTTCGCTACGGCCACAGTGGTTTCTCTCGGCGATGGAAAGGAAGCATGGTTCGCACTCCTCCTAGCTACAAGAGGTGCGGCCCCAAAGACCGCCGCAACAATTTTCCAAATTTCCAAAAGGAAGAACACAACATCGTTGTCGCTACCCAGACGGGAGATGGGTGCAGGACATTAATATCCTAGGGGACCGACGACCCAAAGACATACAATAATTCGTGAGAGTTCGACGAAAATAAGCCAAATCCAAATGGATCCAAATACCTCGAACGATCACCCGAAGTCGACACTGGGCATACTCGCGAAATCGTGATACACTGCACTTCCTTGGCTCCACAACAACGAATTACCAAGAAGTAATCTACAAATCATACGCCGCTAAGTGCAAAATCTTCGCAAGTTAGCCATCCAAACCGGCTTTGGACCTCTCGATGACTAGCGCAAGGGGTTGGCCAAACCAGGGTACCTGCTCTCTTTGCAGACAACTCTCGGAAATAGCTCTACACCTCTTCGCCCATTGTAGATTCTCCACACGCATTTGGACTGCTATGGCAGATTGGCTAGGAACTGCATAGTTCAAGCCGCCCCATTGGGGGGGGGGGGTTGTATCGTACCGGTAGGAGAAGATCAACGAGATGTGAGGATTCCCTAGAAGGACAACGACCACGGTCTCATTCTAGTAACCTGGGAACTCCGGAAGAAACATAATGTCAGAATCTTCTGCAATACTTCATCCACCCCGACGGAGCTCTTGGCTAAGATAAAAGAGGAAGGAAGAACATGGTCCCTCGTTGAGGCGAAATGTTTGGAGTAATTCTTGATCTGTAATTAAGGCCTACCCTAAAAACATGCTACTTCCACGGTTTTGTGCTGCATTCCTTCTTCATTAATATAATGGGCACCTCTCCTTGCCTGTTTTTTTAGAGCACAGTACTACTGAATACTGATACTCCGATAGCCTGAATCAAACTCTGAAGAAGAGGTTATATACAACTCTGGTCCATGGCTCAGTTCCTCCTCTCTTGCCCCCCACGGTGAGTGCCGGTCGTTGGCGCCGGTGCCCGCGTAGTCGTTCAGCTCCAGCTCCATCCTCCCGTTCACGTCGCCGGCGTCCGCTTCTCCGGTGAAGGCGTCCTGGTTGATCATATCAAAGATTCAGGTTACAGTAGTTGCACCCGACGGAGCACTCTGAAACTACTACATTGAACAGAGTAAAACGTGAACAGCACCTTATTACCTGAATAGATCCTAAAATAAGTGTAACTCCAATTTTTTTTTAGAGGAAAAAGTGTAGTCTAAATTTATTGAGATAGCTGATAGCTAGACCATATCACCTGATCATCTGCTCCACTGGAAACTGGAATTGCCTCGGTCTCCTGCAGCACCCTTAGGGCTGTTGATGCATATGGAAGTTGTCAAATCCCAAGATTTCAGTCAGAACTGTTAAATTTCTAGATGGCATGCAGAAGAAAGAGAGGAAATAATCTGAGAAGATTACTAGGTGGAAATGAAATTTCAGCACTTGAAGCATGGATTAGAGAGCAGAAGCCCAGCAGTACCACTGTCAGGTGCAGCGCAGGCAATCTCTCCATCTGTCTCTTCCAGGCTTTCCTCAAGTATTTCTACTATTCTTCTGCATCCATGAGAGTCATATAGAGCGCTGAATTGTAAGCTATTTTATAGCACTTTTGCCATGGAAACAAGGAGCCATAGGGACCTCTGAAGCATCCTCCACAATCATGTGTGGCTAGCTATAGCGCATCTTTATTGATATATAAGTCCCTTTTTGAAGTGGTTCATTAGCTCAGAGGATGAGCTTTTTTATAACTAGAAAGTAGGTGAGCATTTCATGGACAATGCAACCAAAGATCTTGAAATGACTTCAGTAATGGCCAATCAATCTGCATGTGCTCTTTCCTGAAAAGATGCGTCACATTTGTGTTGGCGGGAGACATCGACTGAAGCGATGGAACCTAGTTACTAGGCGCGCGAAAAGGAGATGCAAGAAGATACATATTGCCAAAAGGGTGAGCAAAGAAAGGGCATCAAATACAACTATGATTGGCAAATATATAATAAGATTAGGAGGAGCTTGCAAGAAAGAATTAAAGCAGGAGTCAGGGATCAAGAGGAGAGTGTACCATGCACTTGCCTGCATATTGGATGGTGACATGGTGCAGATGATGCTGGGAATTTTTGCTGCCTGAGGACTGTACCTCAGCTGCTCACCAATCCGGTACCGACTTTTCTTATCCTGGTGCAGGCAGTGTGGGCTGCAGACTTCAGGTAAACTAAAGTTAGTCCGTTTCTTTAAGCGCATAGTGGATTCAGCACTTAGATAGATAGTTTGTTAGTCTCCACTAAGCTAATTTATCCTATTTGATGAAGTAAAACTGTACTTAACAACTCATCAAGTCAGTTCTCCCCATTTGAAAGTTTGTTAGGTTCCACTAAGCTAATTTATCCTATCTGATGAAGTAAAACTGTACTTAACAACTCATCAAGTCAGTTCTCCCCAATTGAGCCTTGACACCTAGCAAAGGACATTCTAATGAACCGAAATAGCAACTAGAGGGGTGGGGTGGATGGGAGTGCTGAATAGGAGTCTACTCGTTTTTTTACCTCTGGTATTCAACTTCCTTTTCACTCTAATAGTTATAAAAGCTATGAAGATTAAAGTCTCAAAATCACAGCGGAAGACTTGAGTTGAACCCGATAGAACCAAAGCTCAACACCTGTAGCCGGTTTGACTGCCGAACCCAAGCCGGTCTGACCATTGATTGAAAATCAGCACGATGATAGATCTACAAATCGACCTAATTTTTGATCTAGTGATTCAAATCCCCTGATATTTCAGACACAGCTCAATAAAAAGGTCATAAATTTATTCCAATCGACGACTATAGCCAAGATTTCATGAATTTCTTGATTGAGGGCAAGAAGGTTAAAATTAGTGGAAAACCTAAACTTGATCTAAAGACTTGCTCATGGATGAATGATAGTCAAAATGATCTTAGATCAGATCTCACAAGCCCTAGCAAGATAGATCACAACAAAAAACCAAGGCAAAACCTATAGAATACAAGAATCCTAAAATCACCAAAGAGAGTAAGAACAAGACAGAACTCATATTGGGACAAACTTGATTGAATTGATTAGATGGATTGTAGGTTTACAACCACTGCACCATAGAGGACAAAAGCTCACTCATGAGCATCCAATCTCTCATTACATCTATCTCAAACCATAGCCTCCTCTATTTTCTCCACTATCCCCAAATTTCAAATTAGAGTTTCCAAGGTTTGGTTGTGCAAATTCTACATTAACACTTATATAGTTGATGCTAGGTTTAGAGAAAACCTTACTGGGCACCTGTTAAGCACAACACACAAACGAGTCTACACTCATACACGCTTCTCAAAGCGGATGACGATCTGGGTCTTCTGAATCCGTTTCTTCGTGATCTTCTTCTCTTGGCCTAAATTGCTTCTTCTTTGCCCCATCTTGCATCGCGGGTTCTTCAAGATCACCAACCCGGTATTTTAGCGAAGATACCAGAATGCCCCTTCTCGATCGTTCTCAATGACTAAGTCCAATCATTGTGAAGCAATTTCATGCTTCGCAACGCGTAGGTTCATCAATGGCTTCCCGCATGCTAGCAAGTCTCTACCATCCGACTTCCACTAGACCACCTTGGCACTTGCTCCGACCCCAATCCGTTTGATGAAACCTATTACACTGAGCTTCTTGTTTGGTCGTTCTTGTCCATCTCGCGCCATGCTTGAGACCAACCATTTCACCCGGCATCCTTGATCGTTCTGGATCTTAGCTCTCCAAGCCTAGTCCGGATCATCCTCGCTGTTGACAGTAGTTGATTCCAAGCGTCTCTGGACAACAATAGATAAAGAAATCAATTACGGGCACAAACATGTATCATTCAATACCTATGCACCGAATACCATGACTTTGGTCAAATCCGCAAATTCAGCACAACTCTGTACATGAACTTGCCTTGGCTGGTCAGATGGTCGGCCCTTGGTCGATCTGACAACCAGTCTCTAGTCGGTCTGACCGCTAACCTCGGTAACAGGGGACCGATCAGACCGCCTCCCAGTCTGACCGCCAACCAATGGCCGGTCAGACCGCTTCCCAAAACTCAAAACACCATTCTTTGGACTTTTCGGCAAAACTTTATCTAGTTTCGCGTCTAGTCTCATTTTCAATGGCACCTGATGCAAACATGCACCTAAACACTCCCATCCAAGTGTTTGGTGTGTAATCCTCAAAATCTCATTCAGCAGTTCCGGCAAAATGCTAAACCAAGGGTTTCTCCCCAAACACCTCAACATCGATGCCAATTGTTCAACATTAAAATTATTGACGTGAGCAAGGTAGTTAGAGTCGAGATCCCGAGTTGGATCGATTTGCCTTCGGTAGGATCGAAATCGTAGTATTGAATCGTAGAATCGGCGATTCTACAGAATTATAAAAAAAATACACATATTTAACATCTATACTATAAGTTTGTATGATTCTTATATGGTTTACCACTTGCATGTTCCTTAAAAGCAGCTAAACATACTCTAGGAATAAAAATAGCTTATCACTATCAAGCTCAAGATTGCTTATGCCATAATATAGATATTTGTACTAGCATTACCACATTGATACAATATTTTGCATGCTCCTTGTTTATTTATAGTTTCATTCTCAGAAATTAATATAAACAAATTTTGCTCTAAAACAAAATATCAGCAAAGCCTGGTCTCTAAAAAAAATTGCAAAATTTATTTTTGCCATAAGTCTTTACGAGTAGGATCGACAATGTGATTTGGATCGACAGGTTGTCGTGGGTTCGTAGAATCGTAAGACTATAAGAGTAGGATCGCGATCCTAACTGCCTTGGACGTGAGCATTACAACAAACATTAGCTCACGCATGTATGTAGACAACTTTTGTGGAAGATCCAAAGGCTTGAAATAAGTAATCGAGTACCGTGTCACCGTATAGGTTATCGCTATCACCGAATTCCACAACGCTCATTAGTCACGACACTAGCATATTATGCGCATCTAAAAGCACCAATGAATTATTTTCTCATTTATTCAAAATTAAGGCGATGCCTATGCAACGAACTTCGCTTCTCAAAATGACAAGTCGATAGAGAAAGAGAAAGATCCGTAGAGATATATGAACACGATACGTAGACTAGACGACATGACACACTTTGTTTCATGAAATTGCAATATGCATGGCGATTACCAAGAGAAAAATGAAAGAAAAGTTGATCGCAAAACTCTGAAAATCACTTTGTCAACTCACTATTACAAAAAGAGTCATCACAGACGGTTTCTGAATCGTCTAAATTTATGTGTCTAGTTATCACAGACGGTTTGTGATCCATCTGTGATAAGTCACAGGCGGTCAGTATTGATAGCTTCTTCAGTCACATCCAAAGACTGAGACTTTGAAAGTTACTATGTCAAGTTCTTCAAGTTACATTTGATTTCTTGGATAATCAGATACACAATGACATTTATATTATCCTAATTCCTAACCCGCAACAAAGAACAAGTCTAGATCTTCACCACGGACAAGAAACCTGAATCAAAATGAACAGTAAGGTTGTAGCAATATGAGAACAAATACTGATATTAAGAAATGAAGAAGTATCTAAACAAAAGATAAGAATCAGTAGTTTGCTTTGTTCTACACTTCTTGGTCTCAGTCTTTTTGACTTAAGTATCTCTGTGTCTTGTCTTGTTTTTTCCCAAAGATTGGTCTTTTTTAAAAAAAAAAGATATTTACAAAAATAAATAGCCGCCCCAAAGAATTACAAAATAA